>OZ024913.1:18501137-18818637 GCA_964017125.1 Flabesymbios commensalis
TTAAATAAGACGGCATTGATTAACCTAGCTATATCTTGCCATGAAGGGACATTCATTTCAATTAAGGTAGCGTAGCATTCTCGTTTAATATTAAAACGACAAGAACAAGCCATCATAGAATTTCCATGAATTTGTGCGGCTTGTCATGCTTGGTGAAATTTTGTGTACATCTTGTATGTCCTCAGAACCAATGTTGCCAATGTTGTTAGAAAGCATGCGGATGGCACGTGCTCATGTTTTGGTCAACATGTAAATAAGGCACAGGAGCGCCGCATGTGCCCAGAAAATGAACTAGGTCTACATGTATAGGCGGGACATACATGTGAAATGGCAATTTTAGCTCAATATTTGATGGATATCACTATCCAGTAACTACCATACAACATTACTAATATTATTAAAAACCCAATTAAAAGATACATGATCGCTCTTTCTGATGACACCAGAACCAAGTTTATAGGTGAAATAGTTTTTGTTACATGCAATTTTGTTGGCGTAGTGTCTAAAATCAAGAGACCGGAGCTATACATTTCATGTTATGCATTTCTGGCCCTACACATTGTACATTCACATTGTCTTAGGCATATAGCAGATTAGACAAATAGCAGCTGCGGCAAGTCGCGCCTGATTGCTGTGCAAAGAGTTGACCATCGCGAGAGCGTCCCTCCTGTTATCAGGGTTATAGACCTATGATATATATTGGGCCTACCATCTTGAAAACACGAGATGCTGATACAATATAGACGTGAATATTGTTGATCAATTATTATGCAGCACGGTATGTACTGTTTTGAAGTCGATTTAAACATGCCACTATTGTCCCCCCTCTATCTTAGCATTTAGATATAGATCTTCTAATATAAATTGTAATAATATATTGATAAGCATCAGGTGAAGGTTATCGCAAAATATACATATAGGCCTATTTGAAACCGAATTGTAGCTGTAGCCATTACTTTAATCTTTAAAATAAAACAGCAGAAATATATAATATTATTGCTCCGGACAGTTTAATTGGCTGAGAACGACAAAACAATAAAGTATTCACTTAAATATAAAAACATTGTTGAAGTATCTTGTAAAGGGTTAATCCAAGTGTTACCACACGATTATGTTAATTGCAATTAACCGTTTACACTCTGGAAATGTCTGCCTACAGCAATGTTGCAACTTATTATTTTATTATATATATTTTTAATTCACTAATATGTTTGACGGACCTCGCAGAGGTCGTCTCGACCTGTTCCCATCAACCAAAGTTAATGAACAGAGATAATAATGACTTGTACCTTTTTTACATTTTATGTGGATGCTGGGATGCTATGGGTGCTAGGTCCATAAACGGGGCTATAGTCATGCCCTATTAGTCATCAAGTGTCTACCTATTGTCAACTATAGGTGCGAAGGCGGGGGAGGGAGGGTGTAGCATGCTTGGCGACCCCCACTAAAAATAACTGAGTCGCGTCGAGGGCCACCAAAAAGTTGTTATTTAGTGTTTATTTACAGTCACATTAGCAACCATGGAAACGCATCAAACGTGAGACTCGATCCAAAGCTGGCCCAATGCCGGATCAGTGTCTACGACGTTGTACCCACCTCAAACCAACACAAGCCGTATGTCTTGCGCTTGCTGATAATACACATTTATAAATATATACCCCTTTACGCATGGGCCTGAGCGAAAACACACACATATATGCCTATATATGTATGTATAAAGCTAAATTAACCAAACTGTTTTAATTAGTTGAATTATTTTTTTTTTTTTTAATAAAATTGCTTCAAGTGATTTATTATTTATTGTGATATATATACTAAAAAAAAATCATAATTATGATTTAATATAATCATGATTTCAGTGCTTTTAGAATATCGATTACGATTATGATTACGATTACAGGTCATATTGTTTTTCTCGATTACGATTATAATCATGATTACACGATTTAAAAAAATATGATTACGATTATGAATATGATTACAATGTAATCGATTGAAAATCGTAATCGACGATTATAATTATAATCGACCCCAACCCTATCACTATGTTTCTGTCTTTGTTTTAGAGCGTTCGCATAAGACTAAGGCCGCGCAATACAAAACAAAAGCCGTGACGCCCTAGGTCTCCGTGGCCGTGGATTGATGTATTTGTTTTCCAGAAAAAATAAACATGGCGGTAAATAAGGTCCGAAAAATGTCCATAGCTTTTTTAATGACTGTGCAACATCTGAGCTAAGCATGCGGGCATGTAACTGAAATGTTACTGAATTAAAAAAAAACTATTTTCGACCTGATTATTGAGCGATATTTTCCGATATGACAGTCTAAGGAAGCCCACGATTTTGTCCGCGGTCAATCTGTGGCTAAAACCTGTTTCAGCCACTGGGGTTACCCAGCGCGCGCATTGCACTGTTGCGGATTTCCGGAAAAAAGCCCAGTTTATTTCAGGAGATAAAAAGCATTTATCCAGCTTTGTTTTTTAGTTACTTGTTTTTTCGTTACCCTCAATTATGTTATATAGGTCAAACGCTTTTTATTTCATCGCTACCATAAACTTTTCCATTAAAGTTTTTTTTCTTCGCCCTAATTAACTTTTTTCAAAATAGGTCGGAAGGTTTTTTTAATTCATCGCCCTCATTAACATTTTCAAAAGTGTGTGCAACTTTTTTTTCGCCCCCCCCCATTAACTTCATCAGAAATAGATTAAATATATATATTTTTTGTGGCCTTATGTAGGCGCTATAGGGGCCTGCAGTGAGACACATTACCATCCAGAGTCAGTCTGACGATTTGGTGTGAAGCGACATCTGGTGAGAGGATTGATTTCCGTTATGAAATAGGGGACACCTGGTGAATTTAATCTTCACTATCGTCGGATGTTTGGATAATTGAGGCATACTCTGGTTCCCAGAGCCACACCGTGTGGCGTGGCCGAGCTTCATTTAGCCTCTGGTATGCCCCGGTGACGAATTTTTGTGACTAGTTGCTATTTTTAGATGAAAATAGGGTAATCCCCGAATTCAGACATTTTTGAAAGGTCACTTCCCCTGATGAAGAGTTGTTCACAGTATTGTAATTCCCCTCTGACGCATTTCCTATTACTTGACCCAGAAAATTATTCACCGGCCTCAATAGCACAGGCATGAAAGACACGTGACTAAGAACCTTGGCCTTGATTGGCGGGGCTCGCCAGGCAACTTTAAACAGACCTAATTATGCCACCCACATTTCTTATCAATTAAAGGTGGTTAACTCTCGCTAAAAATGTGAAATAGGCCTAACTCTCAGTGCTGTCACTCGGTGTTGACAATATAGTTATTTATTGTAAGACGATTCTTTCCCTGTCTATCCAGTATAAATTTACCAGTAAACACTAAATATTTGTATAACATTTGTACAATGTTGGACCAACGTCGAAGACGTTGGCTCGACGTTGTACAAATGTTATACAAATATTTTGTGTTTGCTTGGTTACCACATTAATTATTAGCTACTTTGTGTAGGCTAGGCCTAATTCTGATATTCCGACAAAAAATAATATTCATTATCTTACTTCATACAACAACAAAGGGGGGGGGGCATTTCATTTTATTATTAGTTTTATTTGTTGTTCAGTTAATCTTAGGCCTACATTTAAAGAATCGCTTAGGTCCGCCTTTACCTGTTTACTGCCACTGGGTAACATAGCCTGAACACTGATATTGGGCCAGATACATTATTTTACCGTTAGGAATTCCTACCGGTTCACCTGGCTATAATTTACATCACATAAAAGTGAGGGTCACAGAGATATTTCGAGCGATATTGCAAGTGATGAAGAGCATCACCTAGAAATGGTCGATATTATAATTTGATTATACATTTATAAACTACATAGTTTATACCGATTTTTGCCCGAACAAAATAAATGTAGCTGCAATTTTTTTAAATTAAATGTGTTGTTTTTATAATTAATATAATAATAATTTTATAATATAAGAATATAAGTCTATGTAAATAAGTGGTGTCTTGCGAAGTTGTAAAGTTTTGACTAGTTATGTGGGTTTTATACGATATTGGTAGTTCTGTACGAGTAACCATATTTTAATTTATATAAAAATACACGCTTTCGCAGTTTGTGATAGGCCTTTTTTGACGGTTTAATATTAAAGCTCCTCACCAGTGACAGCTACTTAATTCATTATGAGGTTTTTAACCGAAGGTCATGTGTGAGAATGTATGGTTAAATCTCACCTAACATTACGATGTGCGATTTGTAGGTTGTTTAATTGGTAATCAGTTTAAAACATTTATGGTGGATCATGTGACTTAGAGCTTCAAGGGTGGTATAGGCTGGGTGGACAATCAGATAATCACATGGTTGTCAATAATTAGCAATCAGGAATTTCGTATCTATATCTAGCCCAACTGTATGAAATAGATTTTGTTCCATGCAATTTTGTTGACGTAGTGTCTAAAATCAAGAGGCCGGAGCTATACATTTCATGTTATGCATTTCTGGCCCTACACATTGTACATTCACATTGTCTTAGGCATATAGCAGATTAGACAAATAGCAGCTGCTGCAATTAGCAGTCGCGCCTGATTGCTGTGCAAACAGTTGACCATCGCGAGGAGCGTCCCTCCTGTTATCAGGGTTATAGACCTATAATATATATTGGGCCTACCATCTTGAAAACAGGAGATGCTGATACAATATTGACGTGAATATTGTTGATAAATTATTATGCAGCACGGTATGTACTGTTTTGAAGTCGATTTAAACATGCCATTATTGTCCCCCCTCTATCTTAGCATTCAGATATAGATCTTCTAATATAAATTGTAATAATATATTGATAAGCATCAGGTGAAGGTTATCGCAAAATATACATATAGGCCTATTTGAAACCGAATTGTAGCTGTAGCCATTACTTTAATCTTTAAAATAAAACAGCAGAAATATATATTATTATTGCTCCGGACAGTTTAATTGGCTGAGAACGTCAAAACAATAAAGTATTCACTTAAATATAAAAACATTGTTGAAGTATCTTGTAAAGGGTTAATCCAAGTGTTACCACACGATTATGTTAATTGCAATTAACCGTTTACACTCTGGAAATGTCTGCCTACAGCAATGTTGCAACTTATTATTTTATTATATTTATTTTTAATTCACTAATATGTTTGACGGACCTCGCAGAGGTCGTCTCGACCTGTTCCCGTCAACCAAAGTTAATAAACAGAGATAATAATGACTTGTACCTTTTTTACATTTTATCTGGATGCTGGGATGCTATGGGTGCTAGGTCCATAAACGGGGCTATAGTCATGCCCTATTAGTCATCAAGTGTCTACCTATTGTCAACTATAGGTGCGAAGGCGGGGGAGGGAGGGTGTAGCATGCTTGGCGACCCCCACTAAAAATAACTGAGTCGCGTCTAGGGCCACCAAAAAGTTGTTATTTAGTGTTTATTTACAGTCACATTAGCAACCATGTAAACGCATCAAACGTGAGACTCGATCCAAAGCTGGCCCAATGCCGGATCAGTGTCTACGACGTTGTACCCACCTCAAACCAACACAAGCCGTATGTCTTGCGCATGCTGATAATACACATTTATAAATATATACGCCTTTACGCATGGGCCTGAGCGAAAACACACACATATATGCCTATATATGTATGTATAAAGCTAAATTAACCAAACTGTTTTAATTAGTTGAATTATTTTTTTTTTTTTAAATAAAATTGCTTCAAGTGATTTATTATTTATTGTGATATATATACTAAAAAAAATCATAATTATGATTTAATATAATCATGATTTCAGTGCTTTTAGAATATCGATTACGATTCTGATTACGATTACAGGTCATATTGTTTTTCCCGATTACGATTATAATCATGATTACACGATTTAAAAAAATATGATTACGATTATGAATATGATTACAATGTAATCGATTAAAAATCGTAATCGACGATTATAATTATAATCGACCCCAACCCTATCACTATGTTTCTGTCTTTGTTTTAGAGCGTTCGCATAAGACTAATGCCGCGCAATACAAAACAAAAGCCGTGACGCCCTAGGTCTCCGTGGCCGTGGATTGATGTATTTGTTTTCCAGAAAAAATAAACATGGCGGTGAATAAGGTCCGAAAAATGTCCATAGCTTTTTTAATGACTGTGCAACATCTGAGCTAAGCATGCGGGCATGTAACTGAAATGTTACTGAATTAAAAAAAAACTATTTTCGACCTGATTATTGAGCGATATTTTCCGTTATGACAGTCTAAGGAAGCCCACGATTTTGTCCGCGGTCAATCTGTGGCTAAAACCTGTTTCAGCCACTGGGGTTACCCAGCGCGCGCATTGCACTGTTGCGGATTTCCGGAAAAAAGCCCAGTTTATTTCAGGAGATAAAAAGCATTTATCCAGCTTTGTTTTTTAGTTACTTGTTTTTTCGTTACCCTCAATTATGTTATATAGGTCAAACGCTTTTTATTTCATCGCTACCATAAACTTTTCCATTAAATTTTTTTTTCTTCGCCCTAATTAACTTTTTTCAAAATAGGTCGGAAGGTTTTTTTAATTCATCGCCCTCATTAACATTTTCAAAAGTGTGTGCAACTTTTTTTTCGCCCCCCCCCCCATTAACTTCATCAGAAATAGATTAAATATATATATTTTTTGTGGCCTTATGTAGGCGCTATAGGGGCCTGCAGTGAGACACATTACCATCCAGAGTCAGTCTGACGATTTGGTGTGAAGCGACATCTGGTGAGAGGATTGATTTCCGTTATGAAATAGGGGACACCTGGTGAATTTAATCTTCACTATCGTCGGATGTTTGGATAATTGAGGCATACTCTGGTTCCCAGAGCCACACTGTGTGGCGTGGCCGAGCTTCATTTAGCCTCTGGTATGCCCCGGTGACGAATTTTTGTGACTAGTTGCTATTTTTAGATGAAAATAGGGTAATCCCCGAATTCAGACATTTTTGAAAGGTCACTTCCCCTGATGAAGAGTTGTTCACAGTATTGTAATTCCCCTCTGACGCATTTCCTATGACTTGACCTAGAAAATTATTCACCGGCCTCAATAGCACAGGCATGAAAGACACGTGACTAAGAACCTTGGCCTTGATTGGCGGGGCTCGCCAGGCAACTTTAAACAGACCTAATTATGCCACCCACATTTCTTATCAATTAAAGGTGGTCAACTCTCGCTAAAAATGTGAAATAGGCCTAACTCTCAGTGCTGTCACTCGGTGTTGACAATATAGTTATTTATTGTAAGACGATTCTTTCCCTGTCTATCCAGTATAAATTTACAAGTAAACACTAAATATTTGTATAACATTTGTACAATGTTGGACCAACGTCGAAGACGTTGGCTCGACGTTGTACAAATGTTATACAAATATTTTGTGTTTGCTTGGTTACCACATTAATTATTAGCTACTTTGTGTAGGCTAGGCCTAATTCTGATATTCCGACAAAAAAATAATATTCATTATCTTACTTCATACAACAACAAAGGGGGGGGGGGGGGCATTTCATTTTATTATTAGTTTTATTTGTTGTTCAGTTAATCTTAGGCCTACATTTAAAGAATCGCTTAGGTCCGCCTTTACCTGTTTACTGCCACTGGGTAACATAGCCTGAACACTGATATTGGGCCAGATACATTCTTTTACCGTTAGGAATTCCTACCGGTTCACCTGGCTATAATTTACATCACATAAAAGTGAGGGTCACAGAGATATTTCGAGCGATATTGCAAGTGATGAAGAGCATCACCTAGAAATGGTCGATATTATAATTTGATTATACATTTATAAACTACATAGTTTATACCGATTTTTGCCCGAACAAAATAGCTGTAGCTGCAATTTTTTTAAATTAAATGTGTTGTTTTTATAATTAATATAATAATAATTTTATAATATAAGAATATAAGTCTATGTAAATAAGTGGTGTCTTGCGAAGTTGTAAAGTTTTGACTAGTTATGTGGGTTTTATACGATATTGGTAGTTCTGTACGAGTATCCATATTTTAATTTATATAAAAATACACGCTTTCGCAGTTTGTGATAGGCCTTTTTTGACGGTTTAATATTAAAGCTCCTCACCAGTGACAGCTACTTAATTCATTATGAGGTTTTTAACCGAAGGTCATGTGTGAGAATGTATGGTTAAATCTCACCTAACATTACGATGTGCGATTTGTAGGTTGTTTAATTGGTAATCAGTTTAAAACATTTATGGTGGATCATGTGACTTAGAGCTTCAAGGGTGGTATAGGCTGGGTGGACAATCAGATAATCACATGGTTGTCAATAATTAGCAATCAGGAATTTCGTATCTATATCTAGCCCAACTGTATGCATTATGTACACTTATGTACAGTTATGTAGACGTTTCTAAGTCTAATAAATCAGTTGACTGCATGATGTGTTGAGTTATTCTTCTGGCGCTCTATATTATACAGACATTACTATGGCTAAAGCAGCGTTTTCACAAATGTTTGAAAACGTGATAGTCAATTACCAGCTTCTGGATGTGCTACAAAATACACTGAATAGATTATTCGCCACCGTTGATGTGAAACTGACTATAATTATTATAGTAATATTTAGCACGTAAAAACGTGATAGTCAATTACCAGCTTCTGGATGTGCTACAAAATACACTGAATAGATTATTCGCCACCGTTGATGTGAAACTGATTATAATTATTATAGTAATATTTAGCACGTATTTTGATGAATAAAAATTAAAAATAAATTGAAAAAGAAACATGTACATTTACAGTTCACATGTTCGGATTAATAGTTGAAATTTGAAATGATTCAGTGACATATGACGGACACATTAAGCATTAAGCATTGAGGGACGCTATTTAAGATCTGTTTTATTCGGTAACATGTAACTCCGCCACAAGGGAGCCTCGACACATATTGGTGACCTCGCCACAGCATGCCGGAGTAATCGGTAAATTCGCCACATGGGCCTGAGTAGCCTCGCCACAACTTGACCACACCTGTCATATCAGCATTCATTAATGTATTTTCATCTGTATTTTCATTTTCTAGAAAATAAGATGATTTTCGTGGTGTTGATGTCTATAATATAGACGTATGAACAACGAAAAAAACAACAAATTTTGCAAACATTTGAGTTGTAAATAATTGGCACATATAATAATAACGAATAAGAACATTAAATGATTTATTTTTGTCACACTTGAAGTTGTGTCTCGCTGCCTCGACCCACCACTTCAAATAGGAGAAATAAAAAAAATGACCTCGACACTCTGATATACAGTAGAAATAACACAGTTGAACCCTAAGGATTAAGAACAAAAAGCAATACCTCAGCGGGTCGCTATTTTTTAGTATACAATTCGACGGTAAATCTAATACATGTATTGTGAACGTGCACCATTTGACATGTCTCCATAAATAGCTAGAAGTAAGTGTTTACCATGTAAACACCCAAGAAGGTTCCCCCTTGCCCTTTTCAAATAAGAGGTTATTAATTAAGTTATAATTTTATCAGATAACCAATTTGTATTTAATAATCAAGTCATGTTATGAGGCAGAGGGTAGCAGCTTTAGGGTGACAAGTTGCCGTGTCGTCCTCTCAGAGGCCGTGGATGGATGTACATGTGTTTGCTTTACCTGAAAAATCCAACATGGCGGTGACTGAGAGCGATCACGACCCCAAGGTCCGTAAAATGTCCATAACTGTTTAATGACTGTGCGACCTCTGAGCTGAGCATGCGGGCATGGAACTGAAACCTGTTTCAGCCACTGGGGCTAGGTGACAAGGTGCTATTTAGACCAACAAAAATTGAAGATGGCCACCATAAGCCGGATATGTTTTGAAATTTATCATGCAGTCTAGGAATCAATACAAGCATGAAGTATGTTTAATATTGAATATTTCGAATAAGCGGCTTTGAATTTATAAAGTTACGAGGTCCTGATTTGACGCAAAAATATAAAGATGGCGGCCGCCATGACCCGAATATTCTCCCGGACATTCTGAAAAATTGAGGCAGTCTAGGAATTATTACTTGCATCCAGTATTGTTGAACACCGAATAAATCGAAAAGCGGTTTGATAGATATCAGGGTGACAAGTACCCGGTATGACTGGGCCGCCTAACTCATTTACTGCGCGAGGCCCAGTCACACTGCCCGCCATTTTGTTTCCACAGCCAGCTGTGTAAAAACAACACTCGCGCTGCCTACCAAAAAACTCGGATGCCATGAAATTGAGACGCATATTTCAAGTGCCTACGAAAACCAGGCCATTTTCATCAGGCGTAAACTTTTGATCGTATTGGAACTATTACATTTAAAAATGGAGGTCACTGTGTGAGAGCCTTGCGATGTCATCATGGAAGGTGACAAGTTCCTAATTTGACTAAAAAAGATTAAAGATGGCCGCCATGCATGACCCGAATGTTTTTCCGAACATTCTGAAAAATGATGCAGCTAAGGAATTAATACTTGCATCCAGTACGTTGAATACCAAATCAATTGAAAAATTTGAATTTTAAATCTAGGTTGCAAATCGAAAATGTTATACCTGTAGGATGAAAAGAAAAAGTAGAACACACATGCGAAAACTTCGCCATATACATCGGCGACAATATCACATCGAATAATCTGCATCGGCGATATTTACGCGAGTATGGTAGGATCATCGCCAATATTTTGAACCTTGGTGTACCTCGCTGAATGTTCGCCGACTGTTGTGCGCTGCTCGGCGATATATCCCCGATGGTTCTTGACGACGAAACATCGGGGGAATTTTTAATGCGTTGAAATTTCTCATTGTCCCTATGCCTTGGTGAAGCATGGCGATTACTCGGGTACGTCGCCGATCAATTGCCGAACTACTAGCGCACGGTGGCGCTTCCCTGACGATGCCCAAATTTGTGTATCGCGAAAGCGGGGCCAGTTCGATATTCCGACAGGTTGATATTCCGACAGGTCTATATTCCGACAGGTCGTAATTCCAACGTTATTTCATTATTGAGGTAATGAGGATTAACATATTTATATTATATAATATCATATACATCTAGACTCCACTTCAACAAAACCAAAAACTAAAAAACTAAAACCCATATATTAATATATTACTATGTTATAACGAGATTCATCTTGTAACGTTTTCGGAAACGTAATAATCACATGGAAAGTTTATATGGAATATTGCGTTACATCATTAATCTCATTATAACATGATTAAACATAGCCTATATGTAGGCAACATTGTGCTTATTAGTTAGCTAAACATCTATATTGAAATCGTCCTTCCACCACGTCAACCAACCACGTGTTCTCCCCACAAAGCAAAAAATATTGGCTAATGTGCTATTTCGTGCGGGCCAATAATCAAAAACATATCGTACCTAACATAAAATAACACACATAAACGCACACATTATTTGTTGAAATTGCTCAATTATTGTAGCCTACCAGCAATGTATTTTTGACGACATTACGACAGCATGGAGGTCGCTCAGAAATATTTTTTTCAATTCACTACTTGGTAAATGTATTGGAAAGTCCTGAATAATCAGAGGGGAAATTAGGGAATTATTTTCGATTCTTTGTGGGAACCCTTTACAATTGAGTTGTATCAGACTTGAATATACATAAATATATATCACACATCAATAATCATTGTACAAATATGCTAAAATGTAAAATATGTAAAATTTTGTACATCAGGATATATCAAATACATGTGACCAGCACCCTTACCACGTTTGATATTTTTACATAAATAATGTTGTCCTTTGAAAGGCTGAAATAACAATATATCTCTGGATAGCCTGGAAATTATTATTGACCTTCCAAATCGTGTCTAAAAATAATTGAATATCACACGTTTTGAAAACAATCCTCTCGAAATGAGTGTAGAATAATTAATAATTTGATCACACTTTCGGAAAAAAATTAACCTTGCTTCGCTGGGTAATCTATTTCAGACAACTCTCTTTTGCTGTGGAATTAACCCGTGGATTAGTAAAGTGAGAAAAACAATCTGATCAAAAACTGCGGTACCCTTGCTTTTTTAATGGTCGCTCCCTAACAAATTGTAATGTTTTATTTATTATAATTATGTAATTATTTATTCTCATTTGCGGGGTCTGAACGTATCCATATTATCCCTTGACGTGTTGAATTGTTTCAATAATGTATTTTTCGTCATTTGAAGCTGGAATTGCTCACGCAATTTTCAGCTTCAAATGACGAAAAATATGTGTGGAAAATAACATTTTGATCAACTGAACATATATAATCACAAACTATTCTATGGATTTCAGTGCCATTTTATTTCCTCTGAAAATTACTCGAAACCGGAGATAAACGGCTCAGTGAGCAGCATAACGGCTACCATAGCTGTTATTATTGTGGGCGACCCATGGCTCCCACAAATTAAAGGTTGACAAGGTTAACTCTTCCAATGCGGACTAATGCGTTCAGGTATTAAATAAATCACCGATTTTAAATTAGTAGGCCTAACAGGAGAGTATTTTCATTCATTTGACGCTGATATTTGCGTAACCAATGCCAGTTTCAAATGAATAATAAATATCAAAGAGTGATGCATCTCTTGAAATAATTAAAAAACCTTATTTATACAGATAACCTATAGCTGTACCATAGGTCTCTCATCTTCAGTGCTATCCAGCACGACATTAACTGTCTCGTTCGCTTTTATTTTTATGTATAGGAATAACGACCTGTCGGAATATAGACATATCAGACTATGTAACTGTCGGAATATACACCTGTAAAAAAATCGACCTGTTTGTCGGACTATCAACTTGTCGGACTAACGACCTGTATAGTGGTTTACTTTGAGTCCAAGCATTTGTATCACAGTCGTGCTCAGCGCTTGATGGATAAAGCATATTTTTCGCTGCTATACATGTACGTCACTGTGAATTGCCCACCCATACGTTACACAGGCATTAAATGTTATTTGTGTGACAGTCGGCTGACATATATGGGCCTGCTGGTGTTTGTATGTTTATCACAATAAAAAATCGTCTTAATTCACCAGTTCACACATATTTTACTCACTCAATATAATTATCATTGTTACATTAAATACATGTATGTCAAACCAAGGAGGTTATATAACCTCCTTGGTCAAACTAAAAGCAAAACTACAAAAAATCGGCTTATATCTTTTGTAAAGATAACTGTATTGGTCTTCCTAATGGACAAGAATCCTAAATGTCCAGGATATAAATAAAGGAAAGGACCAAGGAGAGTTAAAATATATATCTTCAACGTTTATTCATTTCACCATCATCGCTGGTTCTGGCCAACGTCCATTCGATACTTGCCAGTGAATCGTGCTGCGCGTGTCTCTACGATTCACATATGTAGGCCTACCCACCCAATTTATGTTCAAAGATGGGCCAGAGTCGCAGCCCATTGCTGGTTCAATGCCGTCAATGGTGTACGATGCTGGCTCAACACCATGCCAACACTGACCGAACGCATAATTCTTCTACACCAGCGTCTACAGCAACCACTGGGCGGCTAACCGATGTTGCTTTAATGTTGATCCAACGTGTCTGACGATGGCTCAACAACAACCCAGCATTCGGTATACATAGGTTATTTTGCGGCAATTGCTATGTTCCGAAGGTTCTATGTTCCGAAGGTTCTATGCTACGAAGGTTCTATATTCCGAAGCTTCTATGTTCCGAAGGTTCTATATTCCGAAGCTTCTATGTTCCGAAGGTTCTATATTCCGAAGCTTCTATGTTCCGAAGGTTCTATGTTCCGAAGGTTCTATGTTCCGAATGCCCGTTGGTCCTACGATTCATTGCCCCTGATAAATTGACAATAATAATTATTTGTAGGAAAACATCAGTGGTGATTTTTTTTTTCGTGTAGCTGTCCTAGCTATTTTCCTAATGATAACTGATCCTAATGATCACTGATCATAATAATCACTTACAATATTTTACTCATTTGAATTCAGTTCGATTGCTGACAGGATTAGCAAAAATAAATCGACATTGATTTGATAAAAACTCTAACAATTGTTACATGTAGCTTCAAGTGAAGGAAAATAGTCAATATCATCAAATGTCTAATAAATATTTACAATGAGGAGTTTATTAGAGAACGTCACTTGCATATTTGCTACATTTTAAGCAAGGTTTTACTTATTTGAATACGCACATATATATGTATTGAAAGGATTAAAAGCGGGACATCTTGTTCTCCTGGGAATACCACTAAATAGACCATATTAGTCCATTTGTTCTCAGAGATCGAATAAGCTAGGTTAAATAAGGGTGCGCATGGGTTAAAAAAACGAATCAGGCAAACGGCGAATCGCCGAACATCGAGGATTTCAGCTTATAAATAGTGTAAAAAACGAACCTAAAAATTAATATCTATTTTTATCTATAATTATATCAAAAATAGGTAAAAAGTGAACTGGGGAGAATCTATAATTTCCAGGACCCACGTGCACACTCTTAAATGAAATTATTTATATCTCTGATCATATCAGTGATATATTCTGAGCTATTGTAGGCCTCCCTCCTAAACCACCACTACTACCCCTCCCCACCCCCCACACACACAACACAACACAACACAACACAACACAACACAACACAACACAACACAACACAACACAGAACCGGAAGAAAACAAATATGTAATAAATTATGTAAAAAAAGTGTGTTAAGCCCATAATAAAATAATTACATTGATCTTTAAGCTCATCGTGAAATAGTTTGTGTCTTTAATCATTAATGTGTAACCTTGCGTTAATTGAATTGAAGATTTTGTATCTATTTTTGTTGTAGTGGCGGTGCATGGTGATATATTCCCATATACATGATATACAATAGATTTTAGTCAGAAGGACCGTTAGTGTCATGCAGAAAGTCACACTGGTCAGAAGTCCCGTTAGTCAGAAGGCCGGTTAGTCAGAAAACTAGTAGGCCTAATTACAGAACATGGGCCTAATGATGATCAGTCAGAAGACCCGTTAGTCAGAAAATCTCATAATTACCTCATCAAAATCATCTCATTTGTGAACAACCCTATCACCAATAATATTCTTTGTCTTTATTTATTTACTTGTGTCAGTAAGAACGTCTAGCACTTTGCGTTAAAAATAGGCTACTGATTATATTTTGAACCTAATGTAGCTGACGTAATTTTCAGCTTCAAAAGAATGGAAAATATGCATAATAATTGGATCAAGTGGTCATTGTGAAGCTGCCTGTAAATAACAGTCAATTTTTCACATATACAGTAGGAAAAAGATGGTATATTAATAATAATGTTTTTTTAGACTGTCATGCGGGTCTCTGGTATGTCGCTTTAGCGAAACACAACGTCAAATTGGTAAAAATACGCATAATAGATCTAATTGGATCAAGTGGTTATTGTCAAGCTGCCTGTAAATAACAGTCAATTTTTTCACATATAGGAACAAGATAGTATATTAACATGATTAATAATAATGTTGTTTAGACTGTCATGCGGGTCTCTGGTATGTCGCTTTAGCGAGACACAACGTCAAGTTGGTAAAAATACAATTAAAGAAGTTAAATGGGTGAGACGTAAACCTTCAAATCTAGCACCATATCAATGTCACTAATGTACTCCGATCTTTGTTACTGATGGATTATCATGAATATAAATACCTATTTACACCACTGTACATAAATCAAAGATTGCATGTATCATAATAATTTGAAATATTCCTGACTTTCTAAAACATCATATGAGTTATTTTGGTAAATAATATATGTTTTTTAAACTTTTAGTTACAGGCCTATTAACCCTATAATAATTTTCACTCACTTGAAGTTGTGGATCGCGTCAGCGAGACACAACTTCAAGTGGGTGCAAATTACAATTGAATAATTTGGCGGTTAAAGGGTTAATACTTCTAATTAGATATACCGATCTAATCACACACCATCACTGACACAGCGGGGTCAAAGGTTGATTTCGTGGAAATAACAGTTCAAAGAAGAACATCTCTGGTAATAACTAGACTCTAAACCAATGTTGGCCCTATGTTCTGACAACGTAGCACACGGTAGGCAAACATTACACCAGTATTAAATCAATTTATTTGGCTAGCTGCATTGCAAGCTAAAATAATAAAATGAATAAATGTGTCCCAACTAACGCAAGTCATATTTAAAATGTTGGTTGAAGGTTGGTTCACCGTCTGCAAGGCTTGCCCAGCATTAAACCAACACTTGGACAGTTAGGCACTTGTTGGACACTTGTTTTTTTAGTGATTTTGTCTCGTTCTCTGGCTCTATATTCAATTTGAGTAAGTTTTCCAATTGATACTGCCGCAGATTTAAAAATATGCTACTATTGTTATTCTACATGTACATCTTTCTTATTTTATTACCGCAATTTCTGTGATTTTGATGATGTTGTTGACTTTGCATATCTTGAACTATTTTATTTATTTATTTGTAGGTTCATTTATTTTCTCTGTATGTAAGTTCTTGTTATTATTAAATCATTTGTGTCGTCGTGAGTAAGTATGCCTTAGGCCGTATATTATTTTTTACTATCAAACAAAATTTTAAAATTAAACAAATTATTTGCTTATGGGGAAATAATTGCCTCAATCCCAGAAAAAACACACTAAAATATACGCACTCCAAAACTAAAGGTACGGTTACATGTGAACGCACAGGAGTATGAATGCGGCCACGATGATAAAAATCCCTCATATGTTATTTTGGCGTGGCTATTAGACAGGGATATATCCTAACCAATCTAATAAACATGTCTGTCAAACTTTTCTCAACGGTTTCTATTGTTTTTTTTCCCGAAGATTTCCAATCTGCCAGATACCATTCGAGATTTTGCATATTTAATTAGCTAATTTGCATATTTCCAAAATGGCCGCCACAAAAAAGTAATCTGCTATGAATACAGTCACGGCAATCATAGGAATGTGTTTTTTTGACCCTAAGTTCGGGTTTTGAGATTCCATAATGTCATTTTGACGACAATGTTATTTTTGGGGTCATTGGAAGGTCATAGGTCACGTGACCATTAAAATACAATATCCCACCTTTACGTTTTAGCAAAAAATGCACAAATGGACTTTTTGGGGATAAAATGATGATTACAATGCCTGATATTATATATTTGATTTCAGAGAGTTACATCTCATACACAAGACTATATTTGTTAATACAAGATGGCCGCCATAATTCAAAATGGCCGCCAGCCGAACCTAAAATCAAGATATCTGAGCTTCTAGATATCATATTTAAGCCATCTTAGTGTCTAGATTGGGGTTTTGTGGATCAAGGAATACAATGTCAGACATCATTATACTTTCAAATCATTTTTGATGTTTTTTTGATCTCTATAGTTTGATATTTTGGCAAAATTGTGTTATATCATAGTTATATTTGAATAACTTCCTCCCAGAATGAGGTTATCATCCGCACACTGTTCTGAATTCACATGCTAACATGATCTAAAGTAAAACCATATACATCACATGTATATGACAACGATAAAAGAGATAAATGGACATAGCATTTACATTATAATACGGCACTGTTATTTTGCAGCGTATGTAGAACTACTACCCAGAACTACTACCCAAGGGGTGAACATCATATTTTCTGGAAAACTGACACGGCGTGTTGTAAAAGCTTGGGCACCTGAAATGATATCTACATATATTTAGGATCGCAACCTCGGTGCACAACCTTGCAAATCGACTATTAGAAATTGATGGGAAGCCAATAATGGCGGCCATTACCGAAAAACTTGAATTTGTCAATATCTCCGTCAATATTTAAGATAATTTGCTTTTAAAGTTGTCTAGACCAATATTTTCAGGGTCAAAGATCAATATAAAACTAGTCCTGAAGTGATGTTATGTCTTGTAAATATGTATACCAGTAGGCCTATATACACACAACTCTGCTTTTATGTTTCGGAAATAATGTTTCACACTGTATAAGAATAATCACTTTTGATAAGAAAACATCATGAGCGTTCGATGTCATAACAATGATAATGTTTATTGATTAAAAACTTGATAATAGAATAAGTATTAGCCCTTGCAGTGATATAGCATTTGGCATTATAATCACTTCATAACATAGATGTATAAGGGGTGATAGGATGATTGCTAGTAGCAGTACTTTTCGCACCCACCTGGGGAGGGTCATTTGGGCTCTGTCCCGTCTGTAGTGGTACCAATGCAGCCCCCGCATCAGTACAGGCACTGATGTTGGCCGTGCTAGAGCCTAAACTACAGGCAATAGTGTTTGACATTAGGTCTCTCATGTGGGATGGATGGAGTTACCCTCAAATATTGTGACTCTTGAGGACTATCCGACCAGAGGATAGCGGGGCTGTGCTAAAGGCCTCGGTGTTTCAGCATTAAATTGCATATCAAAACCTAAGTCTTTGATCGTCTGGGCATGTCTGAGTGTAAATCCCCCTAGACATGCCCAGAACATCGGGCAGTAACCCACCATGCCCTATCACCCCACGCTCACGTCATCAAGGTCTCAAGGTGTTGTACGCAGCAACCTTTGCTTAGATATCTCTGACAGTCTTCTACATAGCAGGGGATTTTTCTTCTCTTACTCGAGCAGTTTTTATTGCAACCCTTCTTGCAGCCACGTGTCATTGTGTGTGTCATATATGGTGGCCTTGGTGGGTTTGTAGATTTATCTGGGATCAGTTTATCATTTTATACAACTCGTCCATAGTCCTCAGGCTTGCAGGTAAGCTTGGCGATGTAAGCTGACTTGTCAAGTGCTGTTGTCAATGCTGCCCGCTTTAGATGATGTTCTAAAGCAAGAGGGTGGCAGTAATTTCAGCAGTGATTTGTTATTATAAAACTTGATGAATCGGAGTATATATAGCTATATCACAGCCTTCGAAGTTGGATTATGTGTTCACAAGAAGCTACCGTTATTTCAATGTGAGCACCATGGCATCATCAGCTATCATGCTATTTCCGTTTTCTGCGAACAATGATGGAGGCATATTGCTACATTCATGATCACCAATAAAATTATTAATGTTAATGTCTCCACCACTTACTTTTTGTGTGTTATTTGCCGAAGAGAAGAAATGTCATTACTCTTGTCAGACGAATCAATTTCGCTTATATACTATTTTGGTTTCTGGTTCTGAGTCTAGTCATTCACGGGTGACAAGAGCTTCGTATAATTATGATCTTCAAAGTAATGGCAGCTTTGGACACCATTTCTTTCTCATCAAGACCAGAAGCTCTGCTGAACATAGCAAAATAGCTAACAGGGAGCGATCCAAGTGGTTTTCAAGAGTTTTTCCAACAAGACTCGCTTTCTTGCTTTTCTATGTCAGACATGGTACCAAGAGAAACAAAGTGATCCTTGCATTTGTTCAACTAAATTTCACTTAGGTGGTGGATAAAACAGAGTGTACTAATTACAGTCGCATACATTGCATTGTATATTTGGTAATTGGTCGTTCATCTCAAGACAGCTATCCATTCACGAGTTTTTCCGCTCCAATGGGTCATGCAAACTTTAGGGCACTGTCATTTATTCACATTGTCAACGGACGAGATACCATCGGCTATTCATTCTCTACTGGCATGTTAAAGTTGGCTGAATGATATAACTGGTAGACTTTGCTGATGATGGTGCTCCCATTGAAATCACGATATATGTGTGTGACCAGTCACAACAGCTTTTTGTGAACTCATATTTCAACAAGAGAAGGCTGTGATAGAGATACGCTCAGAGACAAAACGTTCTTAGATAATATTAATAAGTCAACACTGTTGAAGTTGTTGCCACCCAATGAAAATGCTTTCCAACAGCATATAAAGCATGCAGCCAAGCCATCCTCAAGCCTTAGGACTATGGATGGGTTGTAGAAAATGGCAAGCTGATTCCTGTTCAGTCAAATGTTTTCTTATCAAACGAGATTAATAATATCTAGTGCATTAATTTCACACTATCAAATGCATGGCTTTGTGTACTATCTTGTTAAGAAGACATAAAATCACTTCAGGGTTGGCTCTATATTGATCCTTGACCCTTAAAAGATAGGTTTAGACAACTTTGAAAGCAAATTATCTTAAATATTGACCGATATATTGAGAAATTAAAGTTTCTCGGTAATGGCCGCCATTATTGGCCTCCTGTCAATTTCCAGTAGTCGATTTGCAAGGTTGTGCACCTAGGTTGTGATCCTAAATATATGTAGATATCATTTCAGGTGCCCAACCTTTTACACCACGCCGTGTCAGACTGTCAGTTTTCCAGAAAATATGATGTTAACCCCCTGGGTAGTAGTTTTACATACTCTACAACATAACAGTGTCGTTTTATAATGTAAATGATGTTTATTTACCTATTTTTTCGCTGTCATACACATGTAATTTATATGGCCTAACTTTATATCATGTTAGTATGTGAATTCAGAACAGTGTGCGGATGATAAACTCATTCTGGGAGGAAGTCATCCAAATTTAACTATGGTGGCGTAGATGGATCACACAATTTTGCCACAATATCACACTATAGAGATCAAAAACACTTCAAAAACCTCTAAAAAATCATTTGGCATTGTATTCCTTGGTCCAAAAAACCTTAATCAAGCCACTAAGATCGCTTAGATATGATAACCAGAAACTAAGATATCTTGATTTGGGATTCGGCTGGCGGCCATTTTGAATTATGGCGGCCATCTTGTATTAATAAATATAGTATTGTGTATAAGATGTAACTCTCTGAAATTAAATATATATTATCAGGCATTCAAATCATCATTTTATCCGAAAAAGGTTAAGTTGTGCACTTTTTGCTAAAACGTGAATGTTGAATATTGTATTCAATGGTCACGTGACCTATGACCTTCCAATGACCCCAAAATTATTATTGTCGTCAAAATTGCATTATGGGATCTCAAAACCCAAACTTAGGGCCAAAAACACATTTTTAGGATTGCCGGAACTGTATTGATAGCCGATTACTTTTTTTCGGCGGCCATTTTGGAAATATGCAAATTAGCAAACTAAATATGCAAAATCTCGAGTGGTATCTGGCAGATTTGAAATCTACGGGAAAAAATACAATAGAAACCGTTTTGAAAAGTTTGACAGACATGTTTATTAGATTGGTTAGGATATATCCCTGTCTATATGTATCATGTATACACGAATACGAAAACAAAATCCACCAAGATGACATTAGAAAAAAATGTATTGGGGTAAAAAACATATTAGCTACTTTGGTAAAATAGTATATTTTTTGTAAATCTATATCAGCTTTATATTTCATGCAAATTGATTATTAACCTTAAATAATTCGTTTCCAGTGACAAGGTGGTCGATTTGCTTAGCTGGTTGCATTGATAATAGAGCGAGTCAGGTTTTTCCTATTTCCAATATCAAGGTTTCACGGAGCTATACCCAGTTATGCTTTATCTATCATTGTAAATGATGCTATTAAGGTGTATGCCCGAAGACAAAACACTAACAACGTCATGTTAGATGATGCCGTTCTATAGGATATAGGAAAAGCCCCACAAATATCAGGCCAATACAAAAACTGATTACATGTATTAGATACTATTAGTGACCACCTACCCCCTGGTGCGGGTACCCTGTTGTAGTGGTTGAAGCTGCCTACTTGGAATGTCGGAGATCGCGAGCTCGAGCCCCACTCTTAACTTAACGTTTCAAAGAAACAAAATGTTTCTTCCCTGCTCACACGTAAATATTTATTATTGTGGGAATCCTCTGTGACCGAGATGTGGCGAGCTCTGCCTCAGACCTGAAAAATAAGTACAATAATAAATATTTACTGATATTAGCCACACATCTTCGCCACCAAAAAAAAAGTCGCAAATCTTCAATACAACCACCCACCCACCTGTACACAAATTTTGTTCATTTAAAAATAGTTGTATACAATGTACTCCTAGATAACGCTTTATGTCCATGGTACAACATACTTTGTGTAATACTTTTACTTCTTCTATTTTTATATGTTAAAATAAAATATATTGTGTTAAAATAAAATATATAAATTATTATATTTAAAATCACCATATATTAAACTATGAATTGTGGTATTAACTGTCTGGCAATAAAAAAAATGAAATGGATATGAGCAATAATGTGGCTACAAATTTGGTTCAACAAATTTGGTCCAACACCAAAACTCGACGTATGGATACAACTACTTACTACATCAAATCTCTAGCTGTCTGGCAATAAATTATATTTATGATATCAGGACAAATACATCTATGATAATAGGCTGTGATGGATATTAAGACAACATATCAATTACTAAATAATGTTTAAAATCACATTCTAAATTGAAATGTAAATGGTGGTCTCATGGATGATTAAAAACATATTCGATAATCAGCAATTATCATCATCAAAATTATAATGAACTATTTTCCTTAAACTGAATGTGTCC
Source organism: Flabesymbios commensalis (assembly GCA_964017125.1). Taxonomy (NCBI): domain Eukaryota; kingdom Metazoa; phylum Annelida; class Polychaeta; order Terebellida; family Flabelligeridae; genus Flabesymbios; species Flabesymbios commensalis. The sequence continues at coordinate 18,523,644 of OZ024913.1, forward strand.
TTAGCCTATTTCTGTTGTAAATATTGAACAATATTTGGTAATTTACTGAAATCTCAAATTAATACAGCATGCTGTTACATTTCACAAAATGACAATTTCCTTTAAACTCAAAATGGCGCAAAATAGATTAACTCATTGTTGGAACCAGTTTAACCCGGAGATAGCGGAAGCTTGTGGGCTCTTCAGCATTCAATTTACTGTTACGTGAATCACTAATGAACACAAGTCGCCAATAGCACATATCAGCCAAGAGAACTGTCCCTCTGGGAGGAGTATAACATATGCACCGTGACGCAGTGACATCAAAGGCTGGTGAAATTCTGGAGAAAGTGGACCAGGAACTGCTGTGAAGTAAACCAGGCCAGAACACATGATAGGCCTATATTCAGCTAATCGTGGTTTAATGCTGGGGCAGCGTCTCAGACGGTGACCCAACATTAATCCAACATTAGGTAATGTACTGTGTATCCCCAGAAGCGCGTCCCCTGGAGAATAAACATGGGCTTCAAAAACAAAATAAAACAAGGCTTTCTTGAGATTCAACACCAGTCTTACTTCAGACACCATAGAAACAAGCATCAACCGAGTCAGGTAAGATTTCTGCTCATCATAGGAAGTTCTTAGAAAGTCATTAGCTAAGCTGCTAACTCAACTTATGTTAAGATGTTTAGGATAGACTTATTAGTTTGTTTGTTGAGCCTCTTCTGCTAAATAAATACTGGTGTATGAATGTGTAACTATGCAGTACTCTTTAATATGTAGGCTACTTAGCTACCAGTTAATTTTCAAGGTTGGCTCAGAAACGGTTCTAACGGTATGTGAATGTAAAGTATAGCCTATCGTACTAGCATATGCCATCGTAATACGATGGTACATGTTGACAAATGATACGGGCTCGCTAGGCATATGCTGGCACATACACGATTATTTAAAACATGTTGCAAACGTATGGTTTATTTAAAAAAACGCTATGCAGACGCTTAGCACGTTAGAGGAGTGCCAGATTTACGTTACTCATAGGTTGTGTACGCTGATCATACGTGACATATCCTGCCATGAACGCTGATGAAAGTGTACCGTACAGCTTAGAGCTAGCGGTCTGAGTACTGTTCTGTCAGGACAGAACTCAAGCCGTTAGTTCAAGAATATCTAGCGTATTCGTAGCACGATGTGGAAGATCGGGTGTTTACAAACGTTCCTCGCATTTGATAGCGGAACGTTGAACATGCGAGCTGTATAAGTTAAACATACGCTACAAGTGCGCTAGCCTTACGCAGATTATGTTAGTCATATGCTGGCCATATGAGATTGACAGGTAATACGTGGCAAAAAGCTACTCATAAGGTTAACATGGCAAATACACGCACAATTCTGTATTTTCATAGTTGTTTTGTGCGTTTGACACTTATTTTAAAAATCTTCAAACACAATACATTATTCATACGTTTCACTTCTACACCATAATGTGAAGTTACCTTTATTGCGCCCCGTCGCATTTATTATTTCAATTTTGATACACAACAATATTTAGGCCTCGCCCAAAATTTTGGTCAATGCCTATTGTCATCATCAGGCGCGTCCGTTCTTCCGCCTGTTCGTCCGGCCGTCCGACTGTCCGCCACTTTTAGCAATAAAACTTGTTTTGCGTAAGTGGAATGCACATTAAACTTCACATGCAAGTTAATCTTGACTAAACTTGACTAATTTCCCATTTGACCTTTCTTTGACCCCTTGACCTTGACTTTTGTCCGATCGACAAATTTTCTTGTTTCCGCGATTACCTCAACTTTTTTTATGTATCGCGCTAAAATTTATACCATATATCCATTTCACTAATAGCTCAGATGAGTTTAAAATTGGGCAAGATTCGGATAGAAACTAGGTCATGGCGGTCAAATGGGTAGTTATCGGCAATTATTTTTTTAATATGCGTAATATCTAAAAAACGTACCAGATAGCTATACCATTACTATTGAACAAAATGGGCCGTTTCAAGTAGGGATATACCATAAAAAATTCCAACTTGATCAAATTCAAAATGAACAAAATGGGCCGTTTCAGGTATTGATATACCATAAAAAAAATTCAACTTGATCAAATTCAAAATGGCCGACCAGCGGCAGCTTCCGATCGACAAATTTTGCCGTTAGCACGATTCACTCAACATTTTTTCATGTATCGCTCCAACATTTTGTACCGTATATCTATTTCACCAATATCAGGGATGATTCGGACAGAAACTAGTTCATGGTAACAGCAAAAAAATTCAACTTGATAAAATTTAAAATAGCCGACCTGCAGCCACTTTTGACTTCAATATGCGTAATACTAGTAACTGGAAAACCGTGCCAGATAGCTAGACTACTATTGAACAAAGTGTGCGGCTTTTGTACTGCATGCTGCTAAAGGCTCAGTCACACATACCATCATGCACGTCCAGCGCACAAAAAATGAAGTATTTTGGTCAGTGCGTTGTGATTTGCTAGGTGTGCGTCAGAATTTGTTGATGATTTGACGCAAACGTCGGATGAACGTTATTCATTTATCGTGTGCGTCAACCTCTGCGCACATTTTCTGCATGTTAAAAAATTTGAGCGTTTTTCCGCGTGTAAATGTAGATGCCAGAAGAACGTCAGATCCGCGCCAGTCTATCGCTAAAGGCACAAGTAGATCACACGCTCTAAATTCGTTTTGTTCCTGTTGACCGAGGTTTGTCCCAGTCACACATAAACGACGCACAGGCCACGCATAAAAAATAGCAATTTTAGTCCGGATTGTGAAAAACGTTGCAAGCTGGTAGCGAATGTGACAGGGGTATAATAACCAGTTCTCGGACAATTTCAATGATGGTGGCGGGATACTGTCGAGTGTTCTCCTATTTCAAATAATTTTCACTTTTAAACGATTAGAGGCTGAGGCCTTGTTCCGTCGCCGACGGGACTTGTTATTATTTATTAGGTTCTATATAAGTAGTAGTGTAGTAAAAAATTCGTATAATGAAAAATCCATTACTCGCATTAAGTCCATTTCTTCTTTAAGTCTTTTGACAGAGAATGAGAATACTATACCTTTACAAACATTTAAAAGCAAGACATAAAATGACCGATCACTGTGATTTATAGGAAACTATGTTATTATGCAAATTATTTTTCACAGCCTAAACTTACAACAAGACAGCAAAGATGTTGCGATTGATAATTTCACTAACGTTGCTGTCTCTCAGCCTGGCCAACATTGTCAAACGCAGTGAGTATACTTTGTTTAGTCCACATGAACACAATACAATACAATACAATACAATACAATACAATACAATACAATACAATACAATACAATACAATACAATACAATACAATACAATACAATACAATACAATACAATACAATACAATACAATACAATACAATACAATACAATACAATACAATACAATACAATACAATACAATACAATACAATGCAATACAAACCAATACAATACAATACAATACAATACAATACAATACAATACAATACAATACAATACAATACAATACAACACAATACAATACAATAAAATACAATACAATACAATACAATACAATACAATACAATACAATACAATACAATACAATACAATACAATACAATACAATACAATACAATACAATACAATACAATACAAGTAATCGTTTACTGTATATAATGGACACAATGGAAATATTTTATGTGTGACCATTGCTATTTTTTTCTCTGTATAACGTAGTATATGTTTCAGGATGTCAAGATACATATAATTATGTATAATCGTGACAGCTCCTAGAATTCAATCCGATTTCATATACACACAATGCAGTTAATTTATGCATTTAATCATTTTGGTTATCTAATATGATATGTTAGACTTGATTATTGCACATGTGAAATGTAGGTTTGTATTATCAACATACAGAATCTGTTTAATTGTTTGATTATGTGCTACCAGGTACTGGTGAGGATGAGTGCTACCGTTGCAGTGACTTTGACGCCCTGGGCCGAGGTTTTATTGAGGCTGATGACAACCCTAGAATGTGTGGACATTACAAGGAATGTTATAAAGTTAAGAATAGTGGTGTCATTACATCCGTGGATCGTTGGTGTGCTCCTGGTACGTACACGGATCCAGAAGATATTCGCAGGGGAGCTCCATGTACAAAAACCACCTGTGATCCCGCCGAGTGTGATGACTGCGGTTTCCCCACAGTCAGTACTCCAGAACACGGTGAGTATGATGAAATAGAAAAATAATATCCAAAATTAACTCATTTAAAAAAAAGTATTTTCTCTAAAACAAAAATAACCTTCAGAGCTTCCTCAATCAGGACGTGGTATGTCTTTGAAATATTATAAAAAACACCCTTCAGATTTGACTCGATTAGGACAGGTATGTTATTTAAAAAAAATAAAAATATGCTCCCAAAATTAACTCAGTTGGGAGAAGATATGTTATTTGAAATGCAATACCCTGAAAAAATAACTACATTAATCAAAATATTTCCCCACAGTCAACAATTCAGACCCAGTGAAGTAGTCTATAATATATAAATTAAAGGTTTAGAGTTTCCCTTGTACCAAAATGTATCGGTATGCTTCTCCATTGGATAGGATTTTGAAGTCAGTCACCATAACTTCGATGATATCCACAATTTCCTATTGGACACAAATACGTCATTTAAAAAAATGCATCATAACGTCGATAGGCAAAACAGAAAGACATTTATAATTGAAAAGTATCCATACAGATGGCAATATATACAAATAAACCCTACTACAGTCAGCATATATAGGTTAAGGATAAAAGGGAGTACAAATTGGGTATTTTCTGTGATCTATGGTATAGCATACAAAAGTCTGCATTTTACCATACTGTCTTAAAAATGAGCTACGTTTGTATTGTAACTTTCGAACATGAGACTTTACTATAGTTATCCCTTCAATTAAAACATTATTACGGTGTTGTTTCCAAGACAACCGCATATTAATAACATTAGTACTAAAATGATCTCCAGTAAAAAACATAGCAAGGATATATATATAGTCTATGTTTTTACAGTACTGTTAATTCAACCTTGCGTTCAATAAGTCGAATTGTTACATTTATTAATACGTTTAAATCGGCTTGTTTTAATTTTTTACGAGGTTAATATTTAGTCTATGAGATTCATGTGAAAACTATTATTTTGTTGAAATTATATGTGATTGAATGTAGATAATATTGAGAACATGTATTTTTAGTACCCTGCCCATACGTGCAAATGGAACCCGAATGGCTCTTTGGAATGTATCAAGGAGGTGAAGTTGTGGAGGTTGGAACATGTGGTGTAGATGGATACTTCAACGACACAGATTATATTTGCACATGTACAGAAATGAAAGGTTAGTATAAACATGATAAAGCATGACAAATTCCATCTTCAAGCAGCACTGTGCATATTGATGTAGAATTTATTGGACAAAATTGTCAAATACGCATACCTGTGTAACACAAAATCATGAGTATTTGACAGTGGCGAGTATAACATTTGACTGTTGGGGCGCTGGATTTCAAAATTGACGGCTTCAAATAGTGCATTTTAGAGCACAATTAGGCCAAAATATGGCACCTTTTCTGTTTTGGAAACACTTGACGGAGGTACACCGACGACGCCCCCTACTTGATCAGCCGCTGTCTGATATCATATCCATAGAAATGGCTCAATATAAAATGTTTATTTCACAATGAATCAATTTCTGCTTAAGTTAATGTGATTCTTCTTTTTTTTTTATAAATTTCAGTTGACTGCACCTGCAAAGTGTCTATTCCGCTTACAACTGACACAGAGTCTCATGGCTGTAACGGAGGATGGGTAGGACAGCTTGGTATGCCAGCCATGGCCACTGTAGAAAACAACTGCGGACACTTTCTAGGTTACAATTCAGTTTTAGGAAATGGTGGTCACCTTGGAACCTATGTAATGGACGGTCTCTTTGCTGGCGATTGGGTCAGCCAGCTCAAGTTGACAGCTGCTTTCACTTTGGATGCATCTTGGGATAACACAGCAGTTGGCACAAAGTGGGGAGTAGTCACTTATGGAGATTGTGCTGCTGACGCTTCTTTCGGGTTCAGTGTCGAGAAAAACACAACCGACACTTACCTAGTCGCCACCTTGGAACTGCAGACGGGAATTTTGACAAAGCACATACTTGCTGTTGATGGTGTGAGTATTTAACCAAGCTTAAAATATTTTTTCCAAGTGATTTTGCTAGTTACACAGAGCCACAATGCCTCAATGATTTAAGTAGGTAGGGGTCTATATGGTTGTTGACAAGAGTAGCCTTTACCATCAGTAATTATCAATACTTATTCAATCAAGGTGACTATGTGTTATGATAAATTATTCATTGCCATATTTCCTTTTGAAAACCCGGCTAATTCCACATATGAACCGGTATAGTTGAAACAAACCAGACATGCTGTATTGATATTATAATTAATCGGATGCACCTCTTTATTGTGTCTCGAGTGGTTTCCACTAAAATTGGAAATAAGTTCATTATAGGCAAATGAAACATTTCAGAACGTGTATCTAAATTACAAAATATGGTGTCATGCATAAGCTAGCGTCCCATGCGATACTTGCATGAGCTGTGGTAATATAAAACATTAAGCTGTCTACTATGCACCATCGCCTGGCTATTTTTTTCCACAGGAAGTAGGGTATAAGTAGGCATATAATATCATCTTAGCTGGATATGTGGAGGTTTTTAACCTTTTACGACACATTGATGTGTTAATCTAATGTTAACTTAATGCTTTCACCTTCTGTGACTCAAGACCCAGGTGTTTTGCCACTTTTTACGAGATTTGTTGATTAAAACATTTAGTAGTCAATTTTTAACCAGCATCAGTCAATGGGTGTGCCCAAAAAGCAGGGTATCACGTATGTTGGATAGGTGAATGAGCAAATTATTTCCTTGCTCGACAAATTATCCTGTTGGTAGTCTAATGCTGTTCTAATTTATGTGAATATGACCCATTATCAAACCAGAATTTCATCACTGTCTGATATTTGCTGAATAAGTACATGGTTAGTTGTTCTGTTTTTACAGATCCAATCAGGAGTGAGCTACCACGCTGTATTTATCTACGAGCAGGATTTGACTCCCAACAGCTGGAATCTTTACTTGATGAATGATGCTGAATACAACAACTGTGTCGGTGGTAACTGCCCTGGACCCGTAGCAAGCTCCAATCCTTCAGGTTGGCACCTGATATATTATGAAATTAAAATTGTATTGACTTTGAGATCGTGTATTGAGCCTATTAAAGAATGATTCAACTGCAAAACGCGCATGCCTGGGACGGTCAATTGAGGTCAACAGTAGTCTATTGAGTACAGATTGACGGCATTAATATAGCCACTGAACTGATTACAAGATACTACTTAAACGGGACATTGATCCAATGCTGTTTTGATGCTAGACCAACGTTTGCGACGCTGGCCCAACATTGAACCAACATTGAATAAATGTACAATGTTTGAGAGAAAGTCCTCCTGCACAGCAAACACAAGACATTTGTATAAAATTTATACGACGTCGGCCCAACGTCTTCGACGTTGGTCCAACATTGCATAAAGTCATACAAATGTTTTGTGTTTACTGGGCAAGCAGTTTTAACATCCCCGCAGTAATACAGTCAGTTTGTTTGCAAGCAAGGGACCAATTAGGGGTAAGGGCCAAGAGCTTTGAATTTTAAACTCATAGATGTCGCTCAAGTATATATGAACTTGCTGTGATTTGGGAACTTGCTCTTAATGAGGCTTTGGGTATGAAACGCATATTTAGTATTATTATGGAATAGGAACTTGGCCTACCCACGGGCACTATTGCTTTCTGGGGGACCCTTGTCCCGCGAATTTTGACAGTTGACCACACCTTTAAAAAAACTTAGGGTGTTCCACTGAGCTGCTATTCGGTGACGACATAAATGTACTGGTTAATATAGACTGCTATAATTTAGTCAATTCGTAAACAAGCCATTCAAGATATGAGCAGACCATCGCATTTATACATGATTTTATGCATTACAATATCTTAAGAACGATTTGGTAATATTGACATATTGTATTTCCTCTGAATGGACTAAGGTATTACTTGACACACAAACAGCGCTTTTTCTGTGGATGCTATATTACAAAATATAACGCAATGATGATTATGGTTTATTACGTCTATGTTATTATTTGGCGTTATAAAATGCGATTTTCCTTAAGTATTTTGTTGTTTGTTTTCAGGCACCATTACTCCACGTGGTTGTGGCTTTGTCATTGGCTACACAGGCTCTAACAGCGATGCGGAATTCTTTATTGGAGACATCTGTCAAGTAAGTTTTTATAGTTAAAGGCCCCATGTAGTCCCCAGACCTACTCTGCACAATGTCATATTTCATACTATTTTAGATGACTTTTCAAATATTAGAGTGCTCAGCTCCCATTTTTAAACCACTGGGAACGATTTTCCCAAAGGCAAAAGTAGGGGGCGGAGCTAATTCGTGACGTCAAAGGGTGGATACATGTTTGGCTGGTTATAATACTTGTACATGTACATGTAGCTGATGAAGTATTGTATGATTTTATAGAACTGACCAAAGTCAACACGGAACGCCGGTCCGATGCTGCCTGAATGCAGGTGCAGCACTAGAATTGATGGCCATCACCGAGACCGCTCCTGGCCAGCATCTAGCACTCACTCGCCCCTTGTTCACCCTGTCGATGCGGGCATATTGAAATGCATAGAAATCTAGTTCAGCCCATGTACAAATACAAGAAACAGGAAACATATACCCTATGTAGTTTCAATGTTAATTCAGATTCAATAATAGGCGGTTTTTGTGTGTAAAGTCATGAGGTGGGAGATCCGCCCAGCCCAAGCGATGTGCACATTTTTAGTTTTTCTTTTTCAAAATAACTGATAATTAGTGGACTAAAATAATCTGCTAAGTTATGAGTTATGAGTGATGAGTTCATTGTGATATATACTTTAATTGTACTGATGAACTGAAATCACTTCACAGGGCCTTTGAAGGTTGGTGGTTTGCAACACATAGTAAACTAGAAGATGATTCTATTTTCATTTTGTTGCACACAATTACCATGATAGCAAAAACAATATATTTCACTGAGAAAGTCACAAAATCTGCTGTTGATCATTCAATCAAATGGCTGAGGTTGATAAACCCGAATTTGGAGTAAATTAATAGACAAGTGTTACACTGCATCACAATAAAAAATCTTCTGGGTTTTACTACATCACAAGAAAAATGTTCTGGGTTGTACTCTATTACAATAAACACGTTTTGGGTTTAGTCATCATAAACAACTCTTCCTGGGTTTTACTCCATCAAAATCAACACGTTCTGGGTTTTACTACAGCAAAATCAAAACGTTCTGGATTTTTATTTGATATATTACACTTTGGTATTACTGTAGATCTAGCCGGAAGTGCGCTGAGAGTGCTTATAAACGCACGGTCGTTTTTAAATGGGCGGCCATTTAAAAACGGCTGGATCCGTATTTGTTAAAAATGGATACAGTTCACATTAAATTATTGTTTAGTTTGCAATTTATTAGCTTCTACATATACGTGAGCATACACTGTCTGGATCTGATGATAACAGTGACTAGTTTGATTATGTAGGGATCACTTACAGGACTAGCCTATAGCTAATGTTGTCGTTTGTTTCCAGGTCAGTGTGGATATTGGAGCCAACTCTAATGATCTTCATCCATGCGTGTAAAAATAAAGAACGATAATGATCTGGACGATATGACCGACTGTTAATTGACCTTCACTAAGCATACTTGATCCATGTGATTACATAGATCAACTGCCTAATTCATTACAACATTATTATGATACATAGTTTTTATTTCCTGTATATCGCTACTGTTGTATGTTTGTATATTGTCATCTTACAAAATAAACAGGATGAAGTGCATACTATAAACATAATTTATCATTTATTTTATTCCATAGACTAGAAAGAACCAAGCAGACAAGTATATCTTCAACGTGTAGGCTTATTCCTTCCACCAACATCGCTGATACGTCAGTGTATGTGTCTATGAGCATTCTCATTTATCAGCTCCACTATCCTTCCACTAGCGTGAGATAATGGCTCTGATTGATTACACTGTCGATTGTGTTCTGTAGAAATATTCATCAGTTTGACATGATTTTTTATCCGGCCGATACCTAACAAAAATGGTGCCCTTGACGTTCTAAATCACATGGTCAGGCCAAAGAATACACCGGCCAGGACTATTTTTATGAACATATTTTTATGAAATTAACAGCTTCTTTTAACATATTTAGGAAAGGGTGTAATGAACCAGGGAGGGGTTTGTCTACATCACTACATCAAAAATGCTATATTTCGTGTCCAATTATTGGCCTGGTATCCTATGCATATTTACGACTGGCACTATGTGCTTCTGTCAGTATTGTCCGGTGAGATAGGCCCTATTGGCCTACATCTCTACATGTATCATGTGTATTGACTTATTATAGTTGTATTATAGAAGTCAGAATATACATTCCAGCACATGACCAATGTTGATTTTATGTTGGGCCAGCGTTGACATACATCAATCCAACATTGTTAATCCTGCAGCGTAAACACAATAGGGCTACACCGGCCCAATATTTTTTAATGTTGAGCCTGTGTCGTAAACGTTGGATCAACGGTAAAATAATATTGGGTCAGTGTATCGTGCTGACTGAGACTACACCAGTAAGAACGATGACCCAGCGATGGGTTCATGTTAATCCACAATATGAGATGCTGTCCCAACATCAAACAAAGAGTGATTGTCACAATCACTGTGCATATGCTGCTGGTATCTTTGACGTACACAATATCAAGTCTACAATAACACAAATAAAAGACGCAGATCCAACGTTGTTTTAATGCTTGTGTAGGATGGACCAACTCTTATACAACACAGGTTGATTGCAAGTACCTGAGTACTGGTCATAATAATACTAGGCATATATAATGACTACCGTAACCCAGGGGAAACATAATTATATAAACGTGTTTCTCATAGGTGCAATAAAACCTCGAGCTTGACATAGTTGTCAGGGTCAAGTGTGGGTCACCAGACACCAGTTTTTGAGGCCCTATTAGAATGCAGCAATTAAGGAAGATATTCTCAAAGGTCTACAGCAGGGCCAACTAGCTATGCTAGTCTGGCCCTGAGAAGGAGGCTGGTCCATGTAGGCCTACCCACCCGATACCGGTTCAATGTTGGGCCAGCGTCGCAACCTATTGCTGGTTCAATGCCGGTCAATCGTATTCGACGCTGGCCCAACATTGAATTGTGTGATTGTCCCGCGTTTGCTCTGACTGCCATAGGGGTGACACTTTATACCCCGAAAGGCCACTAACCGCATAACACTATACCTTGGCCCAATTGTGAAATAATGTTGGGCCACCGTCTGCGACGCTGGGTCAACATTATTCCTACCAAAACCCTTTAAGCTCTTATTATAGATTTAACCACAAATATAATTGTGAATATTATTAATTCTGAACACTTGTTAATCACAAACGTACTTAAGCTAAGGACCTGAAACGTTATATTCGACATGTTCATAAGGACTGGTGTAAAGAAATGTCAACCGTTTCCCACACACAGCACCCCTCTTTTCACTAACTAGGACACAAACTCAAGCAAAATAAACTCCGGCCGGTCCTAGATAGTTATTTATGGCAACAGTGAGTTAACCATGCCATTATCTGATTATTATAAGCAGAATTAGTCCATCCCAGCAAACACAAAACATTTGTGTAACATTTACACAATTTTGGGAAGACGCTAGGCCTACGTTGTATAACTGTTTTACAAGTGTTTTGTTTGTTGTGATGGAACAGATAAGGTTACCTTCACCCCACTTCAGTTCTAGAACAGCTGGAGTGACGGTTCTGGTGTCTATACCCATGTTTTAAGGTGTGAGGAATCCAATGGTGCCCACATGTGTATGTCATGTTGATTCTTTAAAATTAACGATACAACACATTTTTTTACGTGTTTTTCGATCATTTTGTTGTTGCGAATACAAAAAACACATCAAATTCAAAGAATTATTTTCTATAGCATATATCTAAACATATATTTTCAGTGAGCCCAGCCTGATCTGATTTTCGGCGCTGAAATCGGTAAACTAATATACCCGACAATCAGCTGACATACAGGGAATGAGCAAGGTATGTTTTATTTTGCTATTATATTTGTCCTTGTATGATTTTTATAGCGTCAAAATCCAACCACGGGCTTGTTCACTGCCTCTTTCCTTGGCTGTAGTGGAATACCTCTCTCAGTCCCACTGGGCTAGCTACTGGGCTTCTTACGTGGGCAGATCATATCCACACAATATTGTTTGTATAGAGTAAAATCTTTGAACCTACTTAAATTGTGTATCCCACCTTCAAAATTGATGATACTTTCATGTATGCAAATGTCTTGTATTTGCTAGGCTGTTTCTTTTGCAGGGAGGGACGTGGCGCCATGGTTAGAGCGTGGCGCTATGCCAATGTCGCTGCCTGCCGTGCGGTTTCGAGCCCCGCTTGGTGCAGGGGTTTCAGAAGAATATAATGTGTCTTCCCTCTTAATACTGGGACATTGTTTCGATGTTGTGTCATTGGGCAAGAAACTTTATTCTCGCACTCTGGCGATGATTGGCCTGCTTGTGAACAAGTCCGGATAATCCCGCACTCGCACTCTGTGCCACGCGCTGGACCTATCACATCAGTAATAATTTATGAAAACATATATTCAAAACAAAGTAGACCCTGTAGTACGTTACTGCCACTATGATGATTTTTCCACGAGCTTTATTTAATTTGCCGACAAAAGATGTAAAATAAATATTCTAATAATTATTGAAATATTTAATGGAGTTTCAAAATGTATTGTTTATTTAAGATTCACAGCACCTGTGTCTCATCGTAGGAATATGTCAGGTGATTCAACATTTCTCAGTGATGCGGCGGTGCTGGAGAAACATCCCGACAAACACGACACCTTGACTCAATGCCGGGCTAATGCTGGCCCAGCGTCGCAGACGGTGGGCCAGCATTAGCCTGGCATTGAGTTAACGCGTCGTGTTTCCATGGATTCAATCTCTAAATTAATCCTGATGTTTATAAATAGTTTTAGGTCTATATAATTAATTTTTTGTATTTATCGAGCGAGAAAATGTAAAAGGTCACTCGTATCGTGCTAGTGTGGAGATTATGGCACTGGTTCAGTCCACCACCTGGTGAGCTGAACCAGTGCCATAATCTACACACTCGCACTCTCTCGGGACCTTTATCTATATACACTCACATGCTTCACTTGACCCAGGTAAAAAATGAGTACCTGGTAGGACAGAGATGGAAATGTGATACCATAAGTTCGATGCGCCGAAATGCCTGCAGGACTGTATACTCTCTGTGGTGCTGAAATGACACAATAATGAGCAGGTCCAGTGACCAGACGATTAAATGTAAAGTCGGCTGATGAGTCTTCAGACTTTATATCAGACTATAAACCTGCATCCTTTTCTAATCAGAGTATAAACCAACCCATTGAACGTTTGCTCTGACCCGCTTAAATGTCAGATGTGGTCATAGCCCTGTCCACTGGAATTTGAGGTCTGATAGTGGGAAAAATAACTTTTTATGAGGGGGGTCGCGACACCCCCTCCCCTTCGGCCCTTAGTAGAGTTTCTAAGTTAGTTGCTCCCATTATCAAACCTCAAATTTCCCTCTTTAATTGTCACTGGAATATATACTCAGATATTTCTCATGTGTTGTGATGAATCAACATCCCTTGTTATTTGTTTCGTGTGCACCATTTTATGGTCTCAAAGAAAAAAAGTTGGACCACAGCCACCCACCATAATTTTTGCTGGTCATTTTTTTGTGCACCATTTCGTATCATTGTGTATTTTAAATTTGTTTTATTGCGAATGGGACTTCCACCCTTTTCACCCACTTCTCAAAGACTATCATTGTTTTTGTTGAAGACACATACCTTTAAATAATTTCCTCTCTGAGTTCTGTAAAATGTTCATTTGTATATTAAGAAAATGTATGAAACATCTCTATTGAATAAGCACGATTATGCCTTTCGTGGAAAATTTTGGGTCTATCAACGAGACATCCACAATTCAGAAGTATTCTACACTATATACTGCTTATATCATAATGCTGATTAAATAAAACGTTGTGACAAATAATTATAGTTTGAACATGTGGGCTTTTACGTATTCGCGACAAAAAATGAACGAAAACGCGTGAAAAAATGTGTTTTATCGTTGATTTCAAGTATGTACATGACATATACATTTGTTGGATTCCTCATACTCAAACACATGGGTGAAAGCACCAAAATCGTGACTTCAGCTGCTGTTCTAGAGCAGACGTATATGGCCCAATACGTGATTGCGAATATTTTGATTGCAGCAAAAAGGTAATCCATCTCAACATTTTTTTGATGGTATCCCCCTTTGATGTCTAGGGATATCTAATAGTAGGGTCATATATTGGGTTTATGTGACCACTTTGCTTCTACTTTAGTTTCTGAGTGGATTTGGGTACTAGAACAATTTAAGATCAAAAGCGCCGGAAAATTTTAAAAATCGGCGTTTTTTCAAAATGTCCGCCATCGTATACATTAGAAGATCTAAAATACGCGTATGTTTTGATATATATATAATATAAAAACATGAATACAATGGTGTTTTGAATAACTGAGACATGCTGATTCAAATGGAGACATTGAATGTGATATCTAATCACTAGTAAGAAGCTATCAATTCAAAATAGCCGCCAAAATTGTAACTTTTTGAATATTTTGAAATATGAAATATAAAAACAGGAATAAAATGTTGTTTTAGACTAATTGAGACACGCTGATTTGCATGGATGCATCAAATGTGATATTCAGTTGATAGAAAACAAGCTAACAATTCAACATGGCCCATCAAAATTGTAACTTTAAAAAAATTAGTATCTTTTGATATAGATAATATAAAAACACAGAAAAAATGTTGTTTTTGACGAATGGACACATCAAATTTGATAATAAATAACTAGAAAAGTGCTAAAAATCCAAAATAGTCGCCAAAATTTTAACTTTTTGACTGCTCATAAATTAAAAAAAATAAAACATAGTTTTATGGTGTACGAAAGACGGTTGTGCTATTGAATTACCATGATATTAGTCAATTAAGGTCTCAAATACATCCTATATAGCAGAATATTTGTTTTCTCACTCGAGTAGTTTTTATTGCAAACCTTCTTGCAAACACATGCGATGTTTACGTGTCATATGTGGGGGCCATGGTAGGTTTGTAGATTTAACTGGAATTTCCTACAACCCATCCATTGTCCCCAGGCTTGCAAGTGAGCTTGCCGATGTGATAAGTCATAGTAGCTGACTTGTCTAGTGCTGTTGCCAATGCTGTTCGTACGTCTTAGGTGCTGTTCATAAGTTGCAGCAACTTCAGATGTGCTGATTTTTTTTATATAACTTGTTGAATCTGAGGTATATATGTCTACGCCATATCCTTCGAAGTTGTCACTCTTGCGTTCACAATAAGCTGATTCACCTGGTCTATCACATCTAAAGTGATTATAAAGTGAGCATCATGGCACCTGGTGTTTTCGTTTTCTTTGAAAAAAGAGGCATATTGCTTCATTCATGGTCACCAATGAATACTTCGGTCATTTTAACCCTAAAAAGCAGTCAACCTAGACTAAATTTTTGAAAAGCGATTTTATAGAGAATGAGTTCATATGGGTCCGTAGTCTTACCAAAAAAAGTTTTCCAAAATTTGTCGCCTAAAATGTACATGTATCTAATTTGCATATTCAAAATGACCGCCACAAGAACAGTGCAGAAAGTGAAAATACATTTGATGCAGTTGTGTTTACTAACTAACTAGGAGGTGTTGACACTAATTTGAAAAAAATAATCAATTATATAACATATACCATTATGATCAGTGATATTCAAAGAACAATATTTGTAAAGTTTTGTCAGCTAAGAGACGATGTAATATCCTTTTTAAACGCAAGTTTCATCGAATATTTAGGAACGTCAGTGTAGCCATATTATTGGCAGACCAGCTCCAGTCAGTACCAGAGGAGGTTGGAATCGAGGTCACGTGACCACATTTACGGGTCATATTATCGACGGGTGAGTTGCGGAATCATTCGCAAACAACGCAAACGAAAAACATCTCCTGTCATATTTTCTCAGAAACTTCACTATAATATTCATCACTAGATTGTATTATATAAAATAATAACGGACTAGTCTCTAATACAACCTCGGCGACCGAAACCACACAAGATAAAGATTATTCCAGCTAACATCTAAAGAAAGTAGTTATAATCGTTTTTCCTTTGATATCGCTCATTTAATCCTCTTAATTACTATCATCAACCGACCCGGTCATAACATCCCTAAATGAACCCCATACTCTGGGTATGCGTAGTCGCGGATGAGTTCTCCTCACATAGATGTCGTTCATTTCCAGCCGGCAAAGATTGATGCAAAATATATCGCCGTGAATTGTAGTTCTATTTTACCTAAATTCATAATTATGCTATATAAGTGATTTTTTGGTCAAATTAGTGTCCACACCTCCTAATTAGTTTTTTTTTCTGTAAACATGATTTATTTTTAAAGGCTCGAAAACAGCAATATAGCCACAAGTTGCTTTCCTATTTCATTCATACATGCATACATACATGCATACATACATACATTGTCATGGATACATATGATACAGAAAAATATTATTAATAATAGCAAATACAATATAAAACCGCAGAAAAAAATACAGAATATGATACAGAATGTGAGAAGTAAGAATGGGTTAATTAAAGATGCAATGACAAGCAAAACAAAATTATCACTTGGATAATTTAGGTGGAAAAACGTTTTGAGCTACTTATGCACGCTTGTAAAAGAAAAAATATATTAAAATTTGTATCTTCAAGAAAATTATCTGAACCGTATGACCAAATATTCAACATTGACTGTTCATTTTGCATTACAGCCGTAGGAAGTAATGCAGTGAGACCCTCTATCAGTGCTTGTCTTTGGGCGGCAAATGTTGGGCAGAAAAATATGGTGTCTTACATCTTCTCTATTATTGTTGCAAGAGTCACATGACATATTGGTGATAAACCCAAATTAAAATCGTTGACTGTTTAAAGCGCTCAGCCCCAATTCTCAACCTACAGTGATGAACAGACGCACGAAACATATAAAAACGGGACAAGTTAGGGTGTCAATTTTTTGTTCATATTTACAATGCAACTTTTAAAAATATAAAATGAAGTTGTACAACGAATACCAACAGACAAATTATTCCAAGCTTTAATAGATGAGGGGACGAATTAATTTCGGGTGCTTGATAGTTTGGCATATATTACTGGTAAACTATTGTTAGTAGAGTTCCTGGCATTATACCTATTTTCATCTGCCGCTGGTAGAATAAACCGTAGATATGGAGGAGTGATCCTAATTAGTTAACAAACAAAACTGCCGAAAT
This sequence comes from Flabesymbios commensalis, assembly GCA_964017125.1. Lineage (NCBI taxonomy): Eukaryota > Metazoa > Annelida > Polychaeta > Terebellida > Flabelligeridae > Flabesymbios > Flabesymbios commensalis. The sequence goes on from OZ024913.1 coordinate 18,541,256, forward strand.
ATATCAAATCACCGTGGTACTCAAAAATGCAATCAGATCTGGCAAACTGAGTAGCAGTCGCAGTTTGAACGATGGTTAGGGCCCCAAAAAGGCACAATGACCTTGTTATGACCCTTTTTAAAATACTTTTTTATTTTCATATGCTTGCTTTCAAATCCTAGGATGCTGTGACATAAAAATGGATGTGCGTGGTGTATTTTTTAACATATCTAATATTTAAAGTTTGGTTCTATCTGTGCACTTGAATCAGTGATTTTTATTTCTATTTACATTAACATATTTATACAATGCTTATAAAATGGCATATAAAAATCCCAAAAGTTCACAACAAAATATTGCTAAGTTAATTATTTGGTCTTATTGTTGGAGCTAAAAGTAACACGCTAGAAAGTTGTGTGATAACATTATTATCCTTTTAGATGTAAAATGATATAGTTCAAAATTGTGTTAATATCTGCCACATCAGCGATTTACTCCAGCAAACACAAAACATTTGTATAAGATTTGTACAATGTTGGACCAAAGTCAAAGACGTTGGGCCGGCGTTGTACAAACGTTATACAAATGTTTTGTGTTTGCTGGGACGTATCATTTTGTGAGATCGCGGGACAGATAAAGGTGAAGTTGAATGTAAAACATATTTTGATATGCTAAAACTACGAATAAACAATATCATCAGCTGCTCATAAGCTCGCATAATTATGAATATATTTATATATTCGCAAAGGGGCTATAGCTTACTATTCATTAAGTAATTGATTTTTTTACATATAAAGAAGCTATGTATAGTCGAGCTTTGGATGCGCCCTCATAAATATAAATTACCCATGTTTTAATTTTTTATTTGTCTTTCAGACGAAAAAAATCGAAGGAGGAATTGACATTCAAATTGCTAGATTGGCATATATGCTGATTTAAATGTATCAGTATGTCGTTAGGTAACTTCACCCACCTGAAGTTGTGGGTCGTGGAAGCTGAACACAACTTCAAATCTATGTTATCGGAGATCGCGGGTTCGAAGCCCACTCTAGCCTTCAAGTTTAAACATGTTTCTTCCCCGCTCACTCGTAAATATTTAATATTGTGGGTAGCCTCCGTGACCGAGAGGTAGTGTGCGCGGCCTAAAACCGCAAGGGCGCGAATTTCGAATCATGTGTCTGGAGGGAAATGTTATGTCATTCATCTCGCCATCCTCAGGAGGTACTCCTGGCACAGTTTAGCCTATATTTGCTCAGAGGTGGCCTAAAACCCCACTCAGTCCGTTTCATTTCTATGAATCTGTAACGTCACAGCTCGACTACATATATAGGCCTACACTCACTTTCTCCTGAGGTTCACCTGCGGTCATTCAATCATTTATAAGCGGGGATGTCACCGGGCCTAACGTTTTTCTCAGGTTTTAGGAATATGGCCCGAGAAACAATGCATTTAATAACACCCATTAGCATGGATGGAATGTCCACGTCTAATGCGACCCCTGGGTAAAGCTCATTACTTTGTTTTTATGTTTCTCATATTTACATACACCACATAATCAGATAATGTACACACTGGACATAAGTTTGTTCACCCCCCGAAGTGATGCCTATTACACATATGCTTAGGGGTTTGGTCAAGTTAAACAAAATACAAAAATCCGAGAAAAACTTGGATTTGGTCAGACCGCCAGGGCTCGAATTTCGAATCCTGTGTCTGGAGGACAGTGTCATCTCAATCATCTCACCATCCTCAGGAGGTTCTCCTGGCCCAGTTTAGCCTATATGTGCATAAAGGTGGTCTACAGCCCGATTCATTTCATTTCCTATCTAATTTTTATTGAAACATTTGGAAACATGAAAACAACACACAAAAAAATAAAAAAAGACAAAATTCCCCCCCAAAAAAAAATCCGAGCTGGGGCTTGACACACCCACCCACTTCCGAGTTTTTCTCGGATTTTTGGATTTTTTACTTTGACAAAACCCTTTAATACCTTAATATTGAATCCCATCATATAAACTCAAACCCGGCCCGAATAATGATTTTTTTTGTACAGATCATGAACGAAAATATATTTATGATGCTATATGAAACATAATTAGTGCCACAATTAATATTTAGTGGGGTAGCCACGTGATCTTTTAATGGCCGCTGCTCTTCTGAGAAAGTAGGAAAAAAACTGTCAGAACTTCTGAGTAATGCTGCTTTAATTTCTTTACGTTTGGTTGGTTTAATCTCTCATGCGTCCTTTTTCATGCAATTCCGGATGTTTTTGATATTATTTCCATTTGGAGATTGTGGAGGAAATAACATCTTGCGTCTAATAATGTTTTCGAACCATGCCAACACCGCCATGGCTTCGTGACAAGGGACATTGTCTTGTTAGAGCACACATGGGTGTTCCTGGTCTCTAAGCATTTGCTTTACTGACTCCAGCAATTTTCCACCGATTAGGTCAATGTAAGAATACTGGCTGACATTTCCATCAACCACTATACATATGTGCCAACGCAAGAAAGCTGATGCATCCCCAAACCATACCAGAAACGTTTCTACGTAGCCGAAATCACATTGCGTCTGGATTCATACTCTATCAATTATTTCTCCAACATCTTTCACTTCCATCATACGTGTATTAAATAAAGGAAGTGTCTATTGCCACAGTACTGTGGCAATAGCAGAGCGAATCGCTATTTTCACCAAACCAATCAGAGGCCATCGTACATTTTCATGTGGAGTGGGAGGGCTGAGTGGATTGCCGCCATTACATCGTCGCCATGTTGATCGGAAGGACGTCCGTCAATTATGAAGCATTTAAAACGGCCTCAAGTGAATTTTCGGCTGCCGAAAATGTTCCATCTTGGACATTTTCGAGCGAGACAATAAGGAATTATAGGAAGAAGCATGAATTTGTGTAAATAGATGACACCATCAAGTAAGTAATGTGATACTTTTCGCAAATCCTGTCTTATATTGTAGGCCTATGCCCTGTGTGTACACGATTTTTCCATAATGTGTGACTATGAACTGCTCTTGAAAACCCAATTCGCCACAGTGCTGTGTCAATAAGATTTTTACTACCCGTCTACATGTACATGTCCTTACTGCCACAGTGCTGTGTAAATAAGGTTTTTTACCACCCCTCTACATGAAGCCTACAAGTCCTTGCTGCCACAGTGCTGTGTCAAAAAGGTTTTTTACTACCCCTCTACATGTACAAGTCCTTACTGCCACAGTGCTGTGTCAATACGGGTTCCTACTACCCCTCTACATGTACAACTCCTTACTGCCACAGTGCTGTGTCAATAAGGTTTTTTACTAACCCTCTACACGTACAAGTCCTTACCGCCACAGTGCTGTGTCAATAAGAGTTCCTACTTCCCCTTTACATGTACAAGTCCTTGCTGCCACAGTGCTGTGTCAATAAGGTTTTTTACTACCCCTATACATGTACAAGTCCTTACTACCACAGTGCTGTGTCAATAAGGTTTTTTACCACCCCTCTACATGTACAAGTCCTTACTACCACAGTGCTGTGTCAATAAGGTTTTTTACCACCTCTCTACATGTACAAGTCCTTACTGCCACAATGCTGTGTCAATAAGGGTTCCTACTACCCCTTTACATGTACAAGTCCTTGGTGCCAAAGTGCTGTGCCAATAAGGTTTTTTACTACCCCTCTACATGCACAAGTCCTTATTGTCACAGTACTGTGTCAATCAGGGTTTTTACCACCCCATGTACAAGTCCTTGCTGCCACAGTGATGTTCAATAATGATTTTACTACCCCTCCACATGTACAAGTCCTTACTGCCACAGTGCTGTGGCAATAAGGTTTTTTACTACCCCTCTACATGTAAAGTTCTTACTGCCACAGTGCTGTGTCAATAAGGGTTCCTGCTACCCTACTACATGTACAAGTCGTTACTGCCACAGTGCCGTGTCAATAAGGGTTCCTACTTCCCCTCTACATGCACAAGTCCTTACTGCCACAGTGCTGTGTCAATAAGTATTCTTACTACCCCTCTACATGTACAAGTCCATACTGCCACAGTGTTGTGTCAATAAAGATTATTATTACCCCTCTAAACGTACAAGTCTTACTGTCACACTGCTGTGTCAAAAACAATTCCCACCCACTCTTCATATTGTCCACATACTAAAAATACACTTGCTTAAGTGTGTGGCGCCATAGAAAAGTAAATACATTTGTGTTTTATGATACGTTAGCCTAAATTATTATGGTTTTTTTCAGGTTGTGTTTGCCCAGTATGATTTCATCCTGATGCCAGTGTGATGTGACATCAGCGACAAAGATGCTGTGAAGCACGTACCAATGGGTAGCCAGTGTGTGCTACTGGTGGCTGATACCAAACATATCACGATAGGAGTCATTGCTTTCATGAGAGGGGGATATGGAAAAGAAGTACAAATTGCTATTAAACGTTGGAGGTGTGTAGCATAAATGCGAGGTTGTGAATGCAAATACATATAGGTTGTAAGCCTATACTATGTATTCATTTGAGCTAAACAATTAAAGGGACTGGCCCAGGCTAAAATCATAAAAAAATCGATGATTTTATTTCGGGTTCTTAATATGACCATATGATGTAAACATGTACATAGACTAGAACTGCAAATTTTTATAATTTTCGTGCTGCGCACTCACCAGTTAGACTAGATATAGAGACAAAATTCCCACATTTCTTATTTTTGACATGGTTGTTAATAATTACAAATGAGGAATTTCGTCTCTATATCTAGCCTAACTGGTGAATGCGCAGCACGAAAATTATAAAAATTTGCAGTTCTAGTCTATGTACACGCTTAGATCATATGGTCATATTAAGAACCCGAAATAAAATCACCGATTTTTTTATGATTTTAGCCTGGGCCAGTCGCTTTAAATGTCATCGTAAAATTCACTAGCATTACTTTAACATTCCTAAGTATATTTACATTCCTAAGTATATTGCGATTTCAATAGCCGAAATTGTTTTTTTACTAATCAAATAGGTCTGGTTGAACAAATCAATCAGTGGTAGAATTGTCACAATTTAAACACAATATGTGATTATGTTTCAGGCAGTCTACAAAAGCAAGAACAGAGATCAAGTCATATAAATGGAGCACAAAAACTCTTACTAGCTGTCATCAAGACGACAGTTCAAGGTGTGTTGTTTTTGTTTTGATATTTCCAGGGTATAGTATTGAAAATTAAATGTACAGTCTTAACAATGCCATCAAATTATATTTTGTATAGATTTTCAATACACAATGTTGAATGACAAATACATGGCTTTTCAAAATAAAATTACTATTTAATATACATATACTTATGTGATATTCTTGTTCATAAATATATTTTCCGAATGCTGAAATACTCACCAGCCAGTTGAGGCTAAGATCACTGGGCCAAACAATTTTTAGGTGTAAAGTGTTTGACGCTTAGGTAGCAGCTTAAATTTTCCTGGCACAATGGTGAATTTTAAATAAATATCTTTTTAGCCCGCCCTTTTTTAAAGTGGACTTTTGCCATTGAAGTTCGGCGTCTTTGTCGGGAGCGGCGTCGACATCGGCGGTAACTTTTCCTTAGTAAGATTTTCATGTAGGCCTATCCTGATCAAATTTGTTCTATACGTCCTTATAACCATGCAGTTCACTGACAAGTTGTTGAAAAATGGTTAAGCAAAATAAATATGGCTGATTTATCGTACAAAATGGCAAATTTTTGCTTGTTTGTAGACACAATAACTTGCCAAATTGCTAATGTTTTTTTCAGTTTTTTTCACCAATATTTAAACATTTGCAAGTTTGCATTTATGTCTTTTCAGAATGCTGAAATAATCACCAGCCACTTCAGACTATGATCGTTGGGGCAGCTCAGCTTAACGGCGTAGGCATATATATAATGTCTTAACAACCAATGAATAAATTGATTTTTAAATAAAACTGTTTTTTTTTATTTTGCATAATAATATTCAATGCTGTTACGACTTGAAATTGGGACATGGTAGGGCACAGCACTGTGATAACAAGGAATTCGAACTGTAAAGACACCTACGTATTACGACAACACTGCGGAATTTCTGTGTACGAGTGTAGTAAGAAACATTATCGACATCATACAATATGGAGCTATAGAGGGGTAGTGAAAAAAATATACTGACACTGTACTGGCATAGCATAGAACGTCTGAGTGTAAAAAGGTAGCAAGAAAAGTTATTGACATGACAGTGGCATACAGGATTGGTAATTGTAAATAGACCATACAAAACGTTATTGACACATCACTGTGGGCTTGTGGGTGTAGAGAGACATGAATGAACCTTATTGACACAGAACTGTGGCAGTAAGGACTTGTAATTGTAGAGTCACATGCATAAACTTCATTGTCACGGCACTGTGGTAGCAAGGATTTGAAAGGATAAAAAGAGATTAGGAAACCGTATTGACATCGTACTGTTTAAGCAACTACTTATGGGTATAAAGGTGCATTAGAAACATCATTGCCACCGTATTGTGATAGCAATTAGGTGAACACAGAGAAGGTTTGGCGAAAGAGGTAAACGTTTGGGTAAATTTGGTGAATGTTTGGTGTAGATTTGAGGAGTTTCGCAAATTTGTCAATATCCCAAAGTAGTCTCCAGCCCGGTGAGGTCCCCCTTATTTGTCATTAACTACTGTCACACCATGGAAATTTATTCCATCTGCGAACAGTTGGTGACAATTGTTTTGCCAAATCTTTGCCAATTTTATGGTAGCAGTGACTTGTAGGTGTAGATGAGCAGTAAGACGCTTTATTGAAACAGAACTGTTTCAACAATGATTTGCAAGTGCATAGAGACAGTAATAAACCTTATCGACACATGACTGTGGTAGCATGAACTTAGTGTAGATGAGCAGAAACAAAACTAATTGACACGGTACTGTGGCACCAGTGACGTGTAAGTGCAGTAACAAATCTCATTGACACATGAATGTAGATGTACACTTGACTTGCAGATGTAGGCCTACATGAGCAGTCAGAAAACAACACTGTGGCAGCAAATATTTGAGAGTGTATTGAGACAATAAAAACATTATTGCAACGGCACTGTGGTAGCTAGGACAAAGTAGGATACCGTATCCTAGCTATCCTAGCTAGCTAGGACAAAGTAGGATACCGTATTGGGCGGGGGCCCTAGGGTAGTGGTTAGCACCGCTGCCTTTCACGCCAGAGTCCGGGGTTCGGTTCCCGGTCTCGGCGGTTTGAAAGAAACAAAATTGTTTCTTCCCCATCCACGTGTGAAAGTTAGTATTGTGGGGAGCCTCCGTGACCGAGAGGTAGCGTGCTCGGCCTCAGACCGCCAGGGCTCGAATTTCGAATCCTGTGTCTGGAGGACAGTGTCATCTCAATCATCTCACCATCCTCAGGAGGTTCTCCTGGCCCAGTTTAGCCTATATGTGCACAAAGGTGGCCTAAAGCCCGATTCATTTTCATTTTCAAGGATACCGTATTCATACAGCAATCTAGCAGCAACGCTTTTTAAATGTATTGAGACAGTAAGAAATTCATTGACAGAACACTGTGTTAGCAAAGACTTGTATGTATAGACGGCATCACTGTGGTAAGAAAGACTTTAAGGTGTAGAAAATGAGTGGTAAAAAAGTACTTTTAGGTGGCGATGGGGGCTAAGAAACCTTTTTGACACAAAACTGTGGTAGCAAGGACTTGTATCATGTGTATATTGGTAAGGAACGTTATTGCCACAGCGCTGTGGTAGCAATAATTTATATTAATGGAAAAAGAGTAAGATACTTTATTGCAACAGAGCTGTGGCAGCAAAGATTTTTAAGTGTATAGAGACATTAAGAAACGTTATTGCCACAGCAATGTGGCAGCACAGATTTTAAGTGTATAGATGCAGTGAGAAACGTTATTGCCACATAACTGTGGTAGCAAGGACTTATATGTGCAGAAAAAGAGTAAAATACCTTATTGATACAGCACTGTGGCAGCACAGATTTTAAGTGTATTGATACAGTAAGAAACGTTATTGTCACATCACTGTGGTAGCACTGACTTTTACATGTGGAGAAAGAGTAAGATACGTTATTGACAAAGCACGGTGGCAGTACAGATTTTAAGCGTATTGAGACAGTAAGAAACGTTATTGCCACAGCACTGTGGTAGCAAGGACTTATTTGTGTAGAAAAAAAATGAGATACCTTATTGACACAGCACTGTGGCTGCACAGATTTTAAGTGTATAGAGACCGTAAGAAACGTTATTGCCACATTACTGTGGTAGCAAGGTCTTCTATGTGTAGAGAAAGAGTAAGATACCTTATTGACACAGCACTGTGGCAGCACAGATTTTAAGTGTATAGATACAGTAAGGTACGTTATTGTCACATCACTGTGGTAGCAATGACTTTTCCATGTAGAGAAAGAGTAAGATACGTTATTGACAGAGCACTGTGGCAGCAAAGATTTTAAGTGCATAGATACAGTGAGAAACGTTATTGCCACAGCACTGTGGTAGCAAGGACATATATGTGTGGAAAAAGAGTAAGATAACTTATTGACACAGAACTGTGGCAGCACATATTTTAAGTGTATAGAGACGGTAAGAAACGTTATTGCCACAGCACTGTGGTAGCAGGGACATATATGTGTAGAACAAAAGTAAGATACCTTATTGACACACAACTGTGGCAGCACAGATTTTAAATGTATAGAGACGGTAAGAAACGTTATTGCCACAGCACTGTGGTAGCAATAACATAAATGTGTAGAAAAAAAGTAAGATACCCTATTGACACAGAACTGTGGCAGCACAGATTTTAAGTGTATAGAGACAGTAAGAAACGTTATTGCCACACCACAGTGGTAGCAAGATCTTCTATGTGTAGAGAAAGAGTAAGATACCTTTTTGACACAGCCCTGTGGCACCACAGATTTTAAGTGTTTGGATAATTTAAAAAACGTTATTATCACAGCACTGTGGTAGCAAGGAAATATATGTGTAGAAAAAGAGTAAGATACCTTATTGACACAGTACTGTGGCAGCACGGATTTTAAGTGTATAGAGACAGTAAGAAACATTATTGCTACATCACTGTGGTAGCAATGACTTATTTGTTTAGAGAAAGAGTAAGAAACCTTATTGACACAGCACTGTGGCGACCATTATTAACAGTTACACAGAACTGCTGTGATGATGATTAGCAACAGCGAGAATCTTATAGACACATCAATTCAGTAGCAAGGAACGACAAAACCTTATTAACACAATCCTGTGGCAGCAATTACTTGCACATGTACACGGACTGTAAGATACCTTATTGTTACAGTAACGTGGTAGCATGACCTCATCCGTTTAGATATTTCAGCAGAAATGAATCTTATTGACACAGTATTGTGGTAATAAAGTTATTTGCTGTGATTGGTCAGTATTGTTGTTACACTGATGCTGATTGGTTTGGTGGTAATAGCATTTCCTAAGTTGCTGCCACAGTCTGAAATCCTGAATTCTGATTGGTTTGGTGAAAATAGCCAATTGGTCCTTTAGTACCACAGTACTGTGGCAGTAGCCATTGCCTTAAATAAATGTACACTCATCAGAGAGCAAAGGACTAACTGCCATCGGTGGTCCATTGCTGAACTCTCTTGGCCCACCTGATGTGGTTATGCCGGTTTTGTTATGAACCATGAGTTTTTTCTTGCCAATAGGCTGAATATGTCCCCTGCATGTATGTAGTCGTCACAAAACAGTTTTTATGACGTCGACAAATGCGTACCAAAAAACTAGCTCCAGTCAAAAGATAACTCCGAGGTAGTCTTCAAACGTCCCAGCCTTGACAGCATCTTCAGACGTCTGCCTTCAAGAGCTGACGTCTGCTTCAGACGACCATGCCGGCGTCTTTTTTTCACTCCTGCCTGATAGTCTGTACCTTGCCCAAATATTTTGTACTATTTTTTATTGCAGCTGAACTGCGCTGCAATTACATGATTTTAAATAGCTTTACATTTGAGCCCTTAATTTGAATTCGATTCCCATTACAAATGTCTCCACTGGAACCCATAATTACGATGCACAGACATAAAACATATGAGGATAACATGTGACACAGCTTAAAAGCTTTAAAATCATATCAGTATGGTATATGAACTGGCCGCTCAGTAGTCATTAAACAGTGGTTTGTGCATGAATTATGTGGGGGTGAACAAACTTATGTCCAGTGTGTGTACCAGTGTGTGTACGTTTTGCTTCAGTTGTCATTTTTACAGCTTTTATTATAAAACAACTGATATTTTTTCTCAGTTAGGAAACGTGCTCACAAAATTACGTTTCATCATGTTGAGGGCATGCGCCCTGCCCCAACCACCCTTTTAATTCGTCGCAGACGTTGACCCGGCAAGAAAACAGTTGTGCCGATGACGCCTTATGCTGTTGCCCAGAGAATGGTGCCGGGAAACCCGGCCGGCTGCTGACGACAAAGTCTGCGAGCTGCTCCTGCACCGCCGTAACCAGTGGTAACTGGCGTCATCAACTCCAAGGAGTTGTCGCCTAACCTCTCAGAGAGCCGCCAGTCCTGACAAGCGCGGTGAATTTCCCCGCGGCGCCGTGTCAGATGGCGAGGTCGCGGCGGCAGGCAGAGGATATTTCCTGAGGAGACAGCATCAAGTGTATCCGATTTCAGGTGAGTTTGAACTCTTAACCCATCAACCGCCGGTGCCGCATATATTAGGGTTTCATTTAATATTAGCACATTAAGTGCCACCTTTTTGAATATGTTAAAGATAAAATGTTACATCAATAAGCAATATTTGAAAACAGTTGACCTCCATTTTGTCAAATCCTTATAATTTTTACTCACTTGAAGTTGTGGATCGCGTCAGCGGGACACAACTTCAAGTGGGTGAAAATTCAGATTGAATAATTTGGCGGTTAAAGGGTTAAAGCGCTGACTTTTTTATGTAAACCATGAAGACCAAAGTGTTTTTTTCTATTTGAAAAAAAACTTGAATGCCTTAGTTAGCTTTTCCCGGCTCATTTGAATAACTATGTTATGGGTCTACGGCTCAGTTTAGCCTATATGTGCACAAAGGTGGCTTAAAGCCCGATTCAATTCATTTTCATTTCATTATAAATATGTTTACTCTTACAGTGCAAGGATTGACTTTTAACGTCAGAATCTGACGTCTACAGACGTCAAATTCTGACGACTAAAGTCGATCCCCGCGCTGTAAAAGGCAATTACCTGGAACTAGCCCGACAAACACAAAACGAACTTACATTTTTTTATTATAAATGTGTTCTACTTGATTGTATCTATTTTATAGGTTCCTATACGCTTCCCGCAGTGTGATTTTGCTACTAATTATAATAATATGCAGTTATTGTGTATTTGGTTTTAGCGCGGGAGACATGTATAATGTATACATTTTTTCATATTTTTATACTTATAATTCTTGTACATATAGTTGAACTTGATAGTTGGTGGCTAGCCTAGCCTGTTTAAGCGCATCACGACCAATGTTGTATATGATATTATAATGAATGTGTATATTTTTGCATCTGTATTAAATATAAGTATTGGTCTAAAGATAAACAAAATAAAATCAAACATTTGTATGACATTTATACAATGTTGTACCAACGGCGAAGACGTTGGTTCAGCATTGTATAAGTGTTATCATGTTTTCACAACCAAAGTCTGATATTCTACTATCGAATTGAAATAACAACTGAATGACGGTAGTGATTGGCCGATCTCGTCATGTGACAGGCTTAGCCTCTCTTCGATTGGTCGGGGGTAGATATATATATATGAATATTGCTTTACGTCGCTTTCTGCACAATCATGACAATATCGCGACAGAAGGAAGCCCGAAGCCGGGAGTATGCCCTACTCTTATTTCGAATGACTTCCAGGGTTCTTTATATTGCACAGTACCATAGGCAGCACTGTACACTGCAGGTCTTTGAACAGTTTGGAGCACTGTAAATGCACAACCACGATGACAAATATCTGTCCCGACCGGGATTTGAACCTGGTACACCAGGTTACAAGCCCCAGTCGATACGAATGAGCCATCGGGCAGGCCGGTCGGGGGTAGAATACGAGACGTGGACCATCATGTTCATTCGCATGATACATTTTTGTTATTACTTTCATACAAATTCGGTTCTGCGACTTATCCTTTTAAGACGAGGGAGTGATGTAGAATTCCATGTAATTAATCTAGCCGATTTTTTGTTAAAATAATGTATAATATTCATACATACATATTTGTTTCGTTATATTATATGTACCCTCATTATATCTCAAATAATATAAACAGAAGGCCCAGTAAATTATGATCATTAATAATTTATTATATTCCTTAAGTGTAAATTCGAATCGTATAATTAATATTTGATTTTTCCAATGCTGTTTGCAAAAAGTGGCTGGAACAATGCTGCTCTGCATAGCAAAAATGCTGTATTTTGGCTTTGCAACGAGTACACCATGATCGAGTGGTGAATTAAAGCAATCTTGTAGATCATTGTGATATTTATCTGATTTAAACTACAAGTAATAGTGACGTTTCTTAGAGCCGTTTATTTGTTTTTTTTTTCCAGTAGTTCAAACAGTTTTTGAATGTTTGGCCCTGGGGAGCGATATTTCGTTGCACTCAATTTAATTGTACATTACTTTGATCATATTTCTGTACGGATTGGTTCAAAACATACACGATGTCTATTTGTCTAGTATTTGTAGTTGCTCCATCGGATTATTTGATAGATCTCAACACGTTGGTCGCTTCACATTAAGTCTACCTGTTTAATGGTTACTACCATAGATTAACCATATGGTATTACGATGGGGTCGTTGTGCTCAATTAACCGATTCAGTGTTGTAAACAGACAAATACGTTTTATCATTTTTTTACGTATCCATTATTTATCTAATAACGATCATATTTTATTTAAATGTATTTATTTATCCATCCATCCATCCACTCATTTATCTGAAGGAATTTATATAAATATATCGAAGTTTTTGTTTGTTTGTTTGTTTGTTTGTTTGTTTGTTTGTTTGTTTGTTTGTTTGTTTGTTTGTTTGTTTGTTTGTTTGTTTGTTTGTTTGTTTGTTTGTTTGTTTGTTTGTTTGTTTGTTTGTTTGTTTGTTTGTTTGTTTGTTTGTTCAACTGTAGAAACATTCGCTGGTGAATATCCATAGTAACACTCCTTCAGGGTGTTAAATGATTCCCCAAAGTGCAACCGAAATCTTTATTTCCAGTCCGGTCGATGCCTACTGAGGCAAACATCATCTGAGCGAAGAAGAGGCATTGGCCCAATGCCTGTTTAATGTTGGCCTGGTGCCTGTGTAATGTGAGCCTACCGTCTGCAACATATTGATGAGCAGCAAAAAATAACGATCATACTTAAAGCGTATTTAAAAATGCTATTAACGTTATCAGTCTTCTAGAAATGCTGTCTAGCTGTATCCAACCCTAGATGATGCTGCAGCAGATCTACCAAAAATCCCGTGATTTTTCAGGCAGCCTTTCATGCTTGAAAGCCCCTTTTTACTGCCAGAAAACTGCAAAAAAAATGTGATGTCATTAAAATATTGTCTTCATAAAGATATCAATGAATAGTATGCAGTAAATAATTATTCATTGCCATAAAGTAATGTTTCTACATCCATTTGACAACATTTGTTAGTGAAGATACGTTCATAAACTGACATTTTGATACCCGAAATAGGCCTAATGAAAAGCAGTATGTGGTATCTGAAAACGGAAATCCTTGAAGTCTTATATTACTCCGAATATGTTGCGAAAAAAATTACTACTATTAATAATTTTCATTTTTTATGTGTATTGGAAAAAAATAAAACAAATTTGCACACCATTCGCGCGCTGGAAACGTCTATTATATTTTATTGAGAATTAAGAAACATCAAATTAAGATATATACCGGTAGGTGAAGATAATAATGATGCCTCTCAAAATTGGCCTATGGTTGTTTAAATTTATAGATATATTTCAACTGACCAATTTTGGTTTTAACTAATTATTTACTCTTTCTGGTCTGATCTTCAAGGCAACTGCCGTATCGGACCATAATAAATAAATAAAATATATCATGACATTTGTAGTGCCGAGCCACACAGTCGATTGTAAAATCGTCGTTTTTACGTCAAACAATGAATCTCTGATGGTCAGAAGCGCTGCCGAGGGAATCACAATATATAAAAACATAAATTAATGATTCCTGGTGTTGCTGGTCCGTATATAATTCACACTTGTGCTGCTGAAACCGGACATAATTATCCCTTGTTTTGCCAGGACCTATATAATTGATCCTCGTGTTACTAGGACCGTATATAATTAACCATTGTGCTGCAAGGACGGTATAATTAGCCCTTGTGAAGCACGTACCTTTATAATTAGCCGTTGTGTTGCTGGAACCATATATAATTAACCCTTGAGCTGCTAGTACCGTATACTACTACTACTACTACTACTGCTACTACTACTACTATTACTGCTACTACTACTCCTATTACTACTACTACTACTACTACTACTACTACTACTACTACTACTACTACTACTACTACTACTACTACTACTACTACTACTACTACTACTACTACTACTACTACTACTACTACTACTACTACTACTACTACTACTACTACTACTACTACTACTACTAATAATAATAATAATAATAATAATAATAATAATAATAATAATAATAATAATAATAATAATAATAATAATAATAAAATTAATAATAATAATAATAATAATAATAATAATAATAATAATAATAATAATAATAATAATAATAATAATAATAATAATAATAATAATAATAATAATAATAATAATAATAATAATAATAATAATAATAATAATAATAATAATAATAATAATAATAATAATAATAATAATAATAATAATAATAATAATAATAATAATAATAATAATAATAATAATAATAATAATAATAATAATAATAATAATAATAATAATAATAATGAGATTAAAAATAATAATAATAATAATAATAATAATAATGATAATGATAATGATAACGACAACAACAATAACAATAACAACAACAACAACAACAACAACAACAACAACAACAACAACAACAACAACAACAACAACAATAACAACAACAACAACAACAGCAGCAGCAAAAACAACAAAAACAACAACAGCAACAACAACAACAACAACAACAACAACAACAACAACAACAAAACAACAACAACAACAACAACAACAACAACAACAACAACAACAACATAAACAATAACATAAACAATAACAATAATAATAATGATAAAATGACAATTTAAAAAGGTGCGTTTTGAGGTTAGCTTTAAAAGTCAACATATTTGATGATTTCCGAATATTGTCTGAAAGATTGTTCCACAAAACTCTACTGAAGCTCATTCCCCCAATTCGTTGCAGCCTGCTGGATGTTACCGTGAGAAGGCCATATCCACGGAGCTTAACGTACGCTCAGGAGCATTAGAGATTTTTGTATTAGCTTCTCATATTATGGAATATTATCCTAGCGAGTTAAAAAGCAAATAAGGTTACATAATATGCTAGGTCGTGGTGCACAAATGGTAAAATAGTCAAATTCGTCCACAATTTCGAGCTTGTTACTCTCCCCCCACCCCCACCCCCCTAGCCATATTCATGAGATTTCAAGCTTTCCAAAGGTATGTGATAAACACTAACAATGATGTTTTTTTGCTGGAAAGCTGTCTTAATTTTTGGTGACTATGCTACTACAGCAAGAAAGCCTGGATAATACCAAAGCTTTACAAATGTGTAGTCTCAAAATAAAACAATAATTTGTTTGATTGATCAGTGCACTGATGTTTTAGGCAGCATGGGGGTTATTCTGCCCCACCCTCCAATACTTAGCAGCTTTTATCAGGGAGGGGATGCAGAAAAATGGCATTATGACATAAATCCCCAGCTAAGACATGACCTTGACAGCTGGAAGGGAACCGGCTGCGGGAAAGGATATTAGCATGATGACAACGCTGCTGGCTAGATGATTGGAACTAACGTCAGTCCTATATGAAGTTGATTACTATATTTTGCATTGTAAACTGGCGGAAATAAGATCATATAGGCGATGGAGGGACTCTCATGATCCAGAACGACTGGCTGGCATTCATGAGTAGCGTGAATGACGACTAAAGAACGTACGCACATCACATAATCCGTTTATCGCCAGCGATACAGCGGTTGTCGACCCGGGCTGCCAATTACGTCGCTCTATAGCGCACTATAATAGCATGCTGGATCATGTATGGTATCCTACCTCAGTCTAAAAGAAGTGTGACTCACCCTGTCACATGACGAAATCAGCCAATCACCGCTGTCATTCAGTTGTTATTTCAACTGGGGGGGGGGGTATAATACTATACTAAGGCCAGCATACTTAACTATTGGGGGCGATGGTCAATGTGGGCTCGACGCTCCTCATAACGCACAGTGACGATCCAGTTATTTATATTGACCCTTATCCTGCTGAGTTGATTTTTTTTAAATTTTCAACCACTTGAGGTTGCGGATCGCGGTAGCGAGACGCAACCTCAAGTGGTTGAAAATTGCTCATATTTGTTTAATTTGAGACCAAACATTTACAAATTTGATGTTTAAACACCCATTTCATTCCAAATATCATAGATTTGATCGACAAATAAAACTGGTTGAAAATGACAATTGTTGTGATCAGCAGGCAAAGGGTTAAAAACACGTTTTACTGCATTATTTCATTGGTTTACTAGATTCTGACGGTAATTTCTTTCTTCAATCATGCCATCCCATCAAACAATATGTTGAATTTTCAAACATTTTTTTGTCAGATAGTTTGGTAATGTTATGGTAACAGCTGTTTTCAATTGGACAATAGGCCTATCTCTGTCATGTTATATGCCTATTTTGCATAGAAGTATATTTTAAACATTACTGTCACATTATTATATATTGAGCAGCTGATCAAAAATTTCCAAAAAGTTTGCTATATTTGTAAAATAATTTTATCTATCATTATAAAGCCATTATGACTTGTTATAGGACTGGTGATTCACCAGGAAATATGGTTAGGCATACTATAATTCACATGATTTATTATGTAAGATAACATAACATGGCTAGCTTGTATACCATATTGATCAATGACCACCCAGCGCACATCTAGCGTCTGCACTTACACGTTAGTATGCATTAACAGTTTTGAAAATGTTTACAACTGTCAACGTTCATCGGCGTTCACCTGCCATCAACAACGATTGCGAAATGCACATCGCAATCGCATATCGATAGTCCAGCGATGATACCTTGCTTCAATTCGCAATCGTTGATGCTGATCATCAAGGAGTGACGGCTTAGGAACATTAAACAGAAAGTATGCCTTGCGGTAGAATAAATTTGTAACAAGCCGTTTGTTTTAGAATATACTGAGCGAACAGTCATTAAAAAAAATATTAAAAGTCCCCAAGAATCTAAGTGCGGGAAATGCAAAAATGCAAGTTGGCCGCTAGCATTTTAGATGTGCATAACGTGTTAAAGGGACCCCTTGGGTATGACACATTTTCAATGTTGTCAATTTTGAAAATTTAACTTATATGAAGATATATAGCCTACTGATCTGAACTAGAGATACAAAAAAGTCAAAAAACAATTTTAAAGCACCGAAAAAGAGTGAGATAGTTATGTTTCCAGGTCGTATATTGACATGTAAACAAGACAAGTCAGCAATATACAGCACTTCACACCACATATTCCCACGTCTTGGCAGAGGAGATCAAAGCAATCGCCGCTAATTGGTGTCTGATTGGTGTCTTATAGTCAGGACATGAGGTGATACACCTGCAACACTAATTGTCTGCCCAACGCTGGGCCGACGGCATCAACATATGGCCCAGTGCTGTAGGAACATTCAATCGTCCTCCAGCATGTGTTTAGGTATACAAAAAGTTTGTTTGGGTTTTAAGCGGTTTCATAGAAATATTAATAAGAAATATTTTTAAAAATCTGAAAACTCTGAAAAAAATAAAATCATGATCTGGGAGATACCCTACTTCACTACAAAACTAAAAACGAAAATTGATGTCATCCCAAGGGGCTGCTTTAAATACATAGATATTATTATATGCACCATATCGTTGGTGGCACACATTATCCATGTACCATGTATTTGTTGGTGAGAAAGTATGATAGGGCAGAATTTTATTGTTTGTTTCAAGCCAGTCATATATAGGCTCTAATACGATAAAATAGACTATTTGTCGTTAAAATCCCTAAAAAATTCTGAAGAATTTGAAACTTTTTCTGTGGTACTTTTATCAAAAGAAATAGATTCAATGACACGGTTTTAAAGTCACCGTTGTGATTGGCAAAACACATCGGACAGAAAGTTCGATACCGTTATGTATTGATTGTCAAAAAATGGTGACGCGATTATTCCTTGTTTAAAAACGCTGTGTCAAACCTGTTATTTGGTGTAGGTATAATGTATACGAATTGACCAGACCCCAGCAATCGATTGTGATTCACTCCAGTTTTCTGCACGTACGTAACCAGGGCGTTTGTTGCCATGACTAGAACTGGCAATAATGTGTTGAGTAGGCGTGGACAGACTTTGCTGAATCAGTTTACCATAAAGGGTAATCAACGTTTTCAGCATTGTGTTGAGTGAAAGCAATCTCAACCTCAAGGATACGTGCTTTAGCCGACTTTGATTTCCCGTCAATCTTGTCCAAGAGACGCGGGATGTTGATCACGAGTTAGTGTCGGCCAGCATCATAGACGACACACGAGCATTAGACCAGTGCTGCACCATCCTGCCGTTAAAGCAGAGGATTGTCACGAACGCAATTTAAATCCCACGTATGTTGCGTTGTCGCGTCCCAATTTGTAATAACGTTCCAATTTGTAATACATTTTTACAAATTGGAACGCATATGTGATGCAATTGCGTCCCAATTTGTAATAAATTATTACAAATTGGAACGCATTTGCACTGCAGCTGCGTCCCAATTTGTAATAAATTATCACAAATTGGCACGCATTTGCAATGCATTTGCGTTCCAATTTGACCATAGGGTAACGTTCTTTGCCTCTGAGCAGCAGATTTCGGGTGAATGTGGGCCTTGACATTGTCATAATTCATATCATTAAATTGACTTAGTACAAGTCGTTCAAACGACTTCTATGTCGTTAAATCGACTTTTGCTAAATCGCTATACCGAGTTATTGGTCATTAAATCGATTTAGTATAAAGAAATGTAACTGACTTATAAATCGTTATAACAACTTATGCTAGTCGATTTAACGACTGACTAAGTCGATTTACTAAGTTAATTTAACGACTTATAAGTCTTTTTAACGACTTGCACTAAGTCGATTTAACGACTTAAACTAAGTCGATTTAACGACGTATACTAAGTCGATTAAACGTCTTATGCTTAGTCGGTTTACCGACTTATATGTCATTACATAACGACTTATTCTAAGTCAATTTAACGACTTATAAGTCGTTATAACGACTCATAAGTCGTTATAGCGACTTATACCAAGTCGATTTAATGACTTATACTAAGTCGATTTAACGACTTATGCCAATTCGACTTAACGACTTATAAGTCGTTAAAGCAACTTATACTAAGTCAATTTAACGACTTATACTAAGTTAATTTAACGACTAATAAGTCGTTATAGCAACTTATACTAAGTCGATTTAACGATTTACTAAGTCGTTATAACGACTTATTTAAGACATTATGGCGACTTATGCCAAGTCGATCTAACGACTTATACTAAGTCGATTTAACGTCTTATGCTTATTCGTTATTACGAATTAGCATAAGTCAATTTAACGACTTATAAGTCGTTATAACAACTTGTACTAAGTCAATTTAACGATTTACTAAGCCGTTATAACGACTCATTTAAGTCATTATATCGCCTTATACTAAGTCGATTTAACGACTTATTCTAATTCATTATTACTAATTAGCATAAGTTAATTTAACGACTAATAAGTCGTTATAGCAACTTATACTAAGTCGATTTAACGATTTACTAAGTCGTTATAACGACTTATTTAAGACATTATGGCGACTTATGCCAAGTCGATCTAACGACTTATACTAAGTCGATTTAACGTCTTATGCTTATTCGTTATTACGAATTAGCATAAGTCAATTTAACGACTTATAAGTCGTTATAACAACTTGTACTAAGTCAATTTAACGATTTACTAAGCCGTTATAACGACTCATTTAAGTCATTATATCGCCTTATACTAAGTCGATTTAACGACTTATTCTAATTCATTATTACTAATTAACATAAGTTGATTTCACGACTTATAAGTCGTTATAACGAGATAAAAAAAATTGTCATGTCGTTTCGATGCTTCCTTACACTTGCAATACATTTGCGTTCCAATTTGTAATACAAGTTATGAGTTGTCTGGAATTCAAATGATGCGCAGAGAACAACACCAGTGACTCGGGGGTAACGTTCTTTGCCTCTGAACAGAAGACTACGGGTGACTGTGACCTTTGACATTCTCATAACTCATACTACTTAATTCACCTAGTCAAAGTTTTTTTAGTTACGAAATATCTTATTTTTTATTACAAATTGGCACGCATTTGCAATGCAATTGCGTCCCAAATTGTAATAAATTATTACAAATTGGAACGCATTTGCAATGCATTTCCGTCCCAATTTGTAATAGAATATTACAAATTGGAACTCATTTGCAATGCATTTTCGGCCCAATTTGTAAAAAAATAGTGGATTGTCATATCTTTTGGATGATATGCCGAGAACACTAGTGACCGAGGGGTAACATTTTTTGACTCTGAATAGCATTGCAAATGCGTTCCAATTTGTAATAATTTATTACAAATTGGGACGGAATTGCATTGCAAATGCGTTCCAATTTGTAATAATTTATTACAAATTGGGACGGAAATGCATTGCAAATGCGTTCCGATTTGTAATAATTTATTACAATTTGGGACGCAATTGCATTGCAAATGCGTGCCAATTTGTAATAAAAAATAAGATATTTCGAAACTAAAAAAACTTTGACTAGGTGAATTAAGTGATACGAATTATGAGGATATGAAAGGCCACAGTCGCCCGTAGTCTTCTGTTCAGACGCAAAGAACATTACCCCATGAGTCACTGGTGCTGTTCTCTGCGCATCATCTGAAATACCTGACAACTCATAACATTTGCTACAAATTGGAACGCAAATGTATTGCAAGTGTAGGAAAGCATTGAGACGAGTTGAATTTTTTTTTATCTCGTTATAACGTCATATAAGTCGTTAGTGAAGTCGTTAAATTGAATTGGCATATGTTGTTATAACGACTTAAATAAGTTATCTATAGTCGTTATAACGACCTATTATGTCGTAATTCGACTCAGTATAAAGTCGCTATAGCAACTTATAAGTCGTTAAATCGACTTAGCATAAATCGTTAAATCGACTTAGTAGGCTCTACAAGTCGTTAAACCGACTTAGTGTAAGTTATCAAAACGACTTATAAGTCGCGATAATCGACTTAGTAAATCGACTTGGTAAGTCGTTAAACAGATTAAGTATAGGCTGTTATAACGACTGATGAGTCAGTTACACTTCGTTGTACTAGGTCAATTTAATGATATGAATTATGAGAATGTCAAAGCCCACATTCACCCGATATCTGCTGCTTAGAGGTAAAGAACGTTCCTTTTTGTTCTCCAATGTGCTCTGTGTATCATCTAAAATATAATATTTTATTACAAATTGGAACGCAAATACATTGCAAATGCGTGCCAATTTGTAATAATTTATTACAAATTGGGACGCTGCTGCAGTGCAAATGCGTTCCAATTTGTAATAATTTATTACAAATTGGGACGCAATGGTATTACATATGCGTTCCAATTTGTAATAATTTATTACAAATTGGAACGTTATTACAAATTGGGACGCAACATGCGTTCCAATTTGAAATAACGCTCCAATTTCTAATAATAAATTATTATAAATTGACACGCATGTGTAATGCAATTGGGTCCCAATTTGTATTATATTATTAGGAGGTAATTGCATTGCCTATGCGTTCCAATTTGTAATAAGAAAAACTTAAGCTGTTTTCAAAACTAAAAACATATAATAATTTCAAAGGCACAGTCATCCGTAGTCTTCTGTTCATGGGCAAAGGACGTTACTCCTGTATCACAAGAGTTGTTCTCTGTATATCATCTGACATACCTGGATTGGAACGGAAATGCCTTGCTTACAAGTGCGTGCGAGTATGTAACAAAAAAAATAGTTTCAAGACCAAACAACTTGACTGGAAGCAGTGCGTGGATCATCAAAGCTCGCTGTGTACACATTTTGGGACCACCAGCATGCGCAGCATGGCCAATGTCCACAGGAGTGGGATCCACCTTACTGTTACTTATCAGGGTTGAGTAAAAGCAAAATAACACAATTATGAGAATGTTAAAGCCCAATTTCACCCGAGATCTGTGGCTTAGAGACAAAAAACGTTACCCTATGGTCACAATACAGTGTTCTTGCGTATAATCTAAAATATAATGTTTTATTACATTTTAGAACACAAATGCATTGCAACTGCGTTCAAATTTGTAATAATGTATTACAAAATTGGGACGTAATTGCTTTATACAATGCGTTCCATTTTGTAATAATGTATTACAAAATGGGGACGCAATTACATTACATATGCGTTCCAATTGGTAATAATTCTTTTTACAAATTCGAACGCAACGTATCACCACCTCCTGCAAATGAGAGCATAACGCTTTGATGGATCAACTTGAGGTGATGACTGGGTTGGCGAACGCCTTGCATGTGAATGTTGTCACAATATTTCAACAAACGAAATAAATACCAATGTCAGGCCTTTTTTGCGTGTTCTTCCATGATATTAAAGGTTTTTATATACGGTAGGTCATTATTATATACTAGATAAACTAGTTTCATGCAGACAGAGGTAGTTAAAAACTACAGCAGTAGGATAGGTCCAAACCCCCACCCTAAGGCGGTTAAAAAAATTGTTTCATTTAACCCCTCCCCACCTCCTTAGGAACTATTCCACTACATAGTTTTCAAACTCCTGTGATGTGGAGCTGCACCATACGGGCATTTAACCCTTTAACCGCCGGTGCCGCATATATTCGGATTTTCATTTTTTATTAGCACATTAAGTACCACCTTTTACACATGTTTAATATAAAATTTGACATCAATCAGCAATATTTGAAAACAGTTGACCTCCATTTTGTCAAATCTGAATAATTTTCACTCACTTGAAGTTGTGGATCGCGTCAGCGAGACACAACTTGATGTGGGTGAAAATTCAGATTTAATAATTTGGCGGTCAAAGGGTTAACCGCGGGTAACGATTATATTCGTTCTATATCTTTTGTATTAGCGCAATGCACACTAGCTTTTAAACATGTTAAAGATAAAGCGTGACTGGTGACATAGCTCATCGTTTGTCAAATCTGAGTAATTTTGACTCACTCCAAGTGGGTGAAAATTCCAATTCAATAATTTTACGGATAAAAGTTTAAACAATTTGCAGTTGTGAGAACAAACATGATGACAAACATCATCGCCTGGATTTGAACACGGCAGGACATGCTTATCTCTAGGTAGCCCGTCCATAACCGGACCGAATTAGTAATCCCGGTCGTATTACTCAGGTGTGATACAAGCTTTGTTCTCATCCAGTGTGGCACGCAAGGACATTTACTGTAAGGATGCTAATACAAGACAATGCCATTGATATATATACAAAGGAAGAACCCTGAATGACTTGGGGGGGGGGGGGGCAGGCAGATTCAGACAATGCATGGTGACGCCATGGCACATGGCAGCTAGGTGCAACAGGAGTCCTATACGCTCGTGGATGCGGTTATACTCAACGTCAGCGATTCTTCTGGGCTCAACCCAGTAAACACGAGCAATTAAACCATTGTTGACTCAATGTTGGCCCGCCGTCGCAACATTAACGACGGCGTGGCGAGGACAGGACAAGACAAGACAAGACAAGACAAGACAAAGACAAGACAAGACAAGACAAGACAAGACAATACTTTTATTCTGGGGTTTAAAAAACATGCATAATGCCAGGAGTACAACCAACTTTACATACACAAAAAAAACTTATGAATTAACATAGCTTTTATACATGATGTTGATCTTGTGTTTCTGAAGTAGCTAGTGTGCATATTTTTAGATGCATCCAAGCAAACACGACAAATACTAGGGCACCTATTTAATCATCGTCATTCCAAGCCTCGTACGGCTAAACTGGGCTAAACTGGGTCCTGGGAACCTCCTAAGTATGGTAGTAGCTGCATATGTATCAGTTGACAAAGCACGCCAGACACAATTTTAAAGTCGAAGCAATTTGGCAATTTCACCTGCTCACCCTTGCAGTGCTATGTGCTATGATTTCATATTGTCGTCACGGGCCGTATTCTCGTAAAAGTAACGATATATCGTAAATTTTACGAGAATACGTGCCCAGCTCACCAACTGTAGCAAGACTGAAATAGATTTCAATTTCTTTCCTTGGGCAATAAAAACACTGACATTATGAATGAAATTAGTATTTAATCACCAATATTTTCTAATGTTTCGTCTCAAAATTAAACACATAAAATGAGTAATTTGCACCCCTTTAAGCGGTAGAGAGACACAGCTTCAAGAGGGTGAAGATTTAGATATGATACCTCAGGGAGGATTAATGGTATATAAGTTAGTACATTTTTTTTAAATTATAGCTTCATGGAGGTATCATCACGATCATACTTCTATGATTTACCGCTTTATCTCGGCGATGCTTTTAAGCACAATCGGTCAAAATATAAGGTTCTTACCTATTTTTTGCTCTTAACATCTCATTTCATTTTTTGAACATATCAAGGTTTAAAAAAGTTGATGTCGGTGAGTTGTCGGAGGGGGGGGGGGTGCACGTAAAGTGGTTGTAGGCCATGGCCTAAGGTAGATTGACTGAAATGCATTAAATGCAGTGTTCAAATAAGGCATCACTCGTAAACAAAAGGCTAGTTTTTAAACATAAGTGATTTTTTATTTATAACTATGAAATTGGGTCAAAAATTCTAGTTGCAAATAAATAGTTAAAAAAAATGAAAATAATAAAAATATTATAAAAATCAATAATGACAAAACAATAATTGTAATTAATATAGATTTAGTTAGGCATTTCGAAGTACTATGCAGTCGTCAAGTCGTCGATAACCTTCTGTCTTTTAATGTATTGTTTTGATGTTAGGCATGTATATACTGGGCGTTGGCTTTTCATGCAAACACGACATTCTGCACCAAAGTCGCGGATGGTGACCCAACAGTGCGCCAAGGTTGCTACGTTTCCTGTTTACTGGTCTTTAAAGGAACCTGGATAAAAACTTGTCACAATGGGACATTAGCCAATCTCGTCGACAGAGATGCTATCAAATGGTTCATAAACATATTAACTAACCATTTTAGAACAATTGACGTTTTTTGACGCGGTAACGACCAGCCGCTATATGTGGGAGACATAATAAGTATATATTTTTTTCGATTCTGAAGTGGATCTTTTATTTGTGTGACACGTTCCTATGGAATTCCATTGGGGCCATCCCAATTGTATTTTCCCCCACCTCACGATACAAAGGAGCGACGGAACGAAAGAGCGAGGCGAAAGAACGACAGAGCGAGGCGAAAGAACCACGTAGCGAGGAAAAAGAACGACAGAGCGACGGTACGACGGAGCGAGACGAAGGTACGAAAGTACGACGGAGCGAGGCGACGGAGCGACGGGACGACGGAGCGAGGTGTAGGAGCGAAAGAGCGAGGCGAAACAACGACGGAGCGAGGCGAAACAATGACAGAGCGACGGTACGACGGAGCGAGGCGAAGGTACGAAAGTACGACGGAACGAGGTGACGGAGCGACGGAACGACGGAGCGAGGCGACGGAGCGAAAGAGCGACGGAGCGACGAAGCGAGGCGAAAGAGCGATGGAGCGACGAAACGAGGCAAAAGAACGAAAGAGCGAGACGAAAGAACGACGGAACGAGGCAAAGTAGCGACGGAGCGACGAAGCGAGGCGAAAGAGCAACGGAGCGACGAAACGAGGCAAAAGAACGAAAGAGCGAGACGAAAGAACTACGGAACGAGGCAAAGTAGCGACAGAGCGACTTTTATATGTATTTGTACTGTCGCTCCGGCGTTAAACTCGAGCAAAGGTCTGCTCAGCGCCGTGTATGCCATCACTAATCAAATCTCTCGTCGGAATGTTCAAAACGTCTGTTAAATCTGACTTTTTTTTAAATGGCTGACTTTTTATAAGGTCTCACCACCCTAAATAGGGCGAAATCCGGCTAGGTGTCTACTAATAAAGGAATCATAACACAAAATATTTTTAATGCTTCTGTTCTAACCTCTGTTGAATTAAAAAGATATATAAACAGGCTATAATTTTGTGAATATTTAATAAACACACGTTGTTTCCGTCATCCAGGATATCAGATATAACTGTTTCATGATAATCTCGCAGGGGTACAGTGGGTTGATAGGATATGGTTCTGGTCTGTAACAGAGGGTAGGAATTAGAGCTAATTTTGAGCTGCTCTGACGTTTATACACGTCATAGACTGTAGCTCAAAATCTGTCTGGTTACCAAACATATATCGAACCTGTTTTTGAAAAAGGACAGATCAGGTTTTGTCATGATATGCGACACTATATGTGGATATTGTAGAAAAGGGGTGAAATCGGCCCATAGAATTGAGGCAGTTTACATGTATTTCAATGGGAGCGGCATTTGGGGTGGTGAGACCATAACAAAAGAAAAGTAGTATCGTATCGTCGCTCCGTCGCCTCGCTCTGTCGTTCCGTCGCTCCGTCGCCTCGCTCCGTCGTACCGTCGCTCTGTCGTTCTTTCGCCTCGCTCTTTCGCTCCTTCGCCTCCCTCCGTCGCCTCGTTCCGTCGTACTTTTGTACCTTCGTCTCGCTCCGTCGTACCGTTTGAAATGGCTTTTTATAACAAAAGAAAAGTAACGAGGCAACGGAGCGACAGAACGAGGACATGTAAACCTCGCTCCGTCGCTCTTTCGCCTCGCTCCGTCGCTCTTTCGTACTTTCGCCTCGCTCTTTCGTTCCTTCGCCTCGCTCTGTCGTTCCGTCGCCTCGCTCCGTCGTTCCGTCGCTTTTTCGTACTTTCGCCTCGCTCTTTCGTTCCTTCCCCTCGCTCCGTCGTACCGTCGCTCTGTCGCCTCGCTCCGTCGTTCTGTTGCTCCGTCGCCTCGCTCCGTCGTACCGTCGCTCTGTCGTTGTTTCGCCTTGCTCCGTCGTTGTTTTGCCTCGCTCTTTCGTTCCTTCGCCTCGCTCCGTCGTTTCGTCGCTCCGTCGCCTCGCTCCGTCGTACTTTCGTACCTTCGTCTCGCTCCGTCGTACCGTCGCTCAGTCGTTCTTTCGCCTCACTCCGTCGTTCTTTCGTCTCGCTCTGTCGTTCTTTCGCCTCGCTCTTTCGTTCCGTCGCTCCTTCGTATCGTGAGAGAAAATACAATTGGGATGGCCCCAATGGAATTCCATACGTTCCCGTGAAACAACACTAAATAAAGACAAAGACAATAAATAAAGACAATAAATGTGCTCTAGCCCTTTCAGTGCGGAGAAGTAAGAAAGAAGTAAGACATTTACGATGCTTTCAAATTGAAAAAAACAACAACTTTGGTCTCCATGATTTATACAAAAATATTGCAGCGTTGTAAAGGTTAAGAAACACGCCTTTACTTGAGTTAACACCAGAATCCGGTCATTTACTGTCATATTAAAACACACCACTACATTATTTGCTTTGTCCGACCACTGCACTCTCAGCCGGAAATGGAGAATTATTGTTGATCAAGTACAGACCAATTATCATGGTAGGCCTATGGTGCTATAATCAGTCAGGGTGGCGGAGCTGTTGATTATTAGGGATCCTCATTATGGTCGGATGTGTTTTAATTCAGTTAAAACTCTCGGAGCTCTACATTCTTAGATGTGGAAAGGGCCTCGGCCTTCGGTCTCGGCACTTTCCACAGCTAAGAATGTAGAGCTCCTCGGGCTTTATTCTATACTTACTTCATTCACCGCGAGGTGTGCTTTGCTGGCGCAATTACCACCTCGCCAAAATAGCCTACATAGTTTTATTATATACCGAAGTATTTTATCTCAAAGGAAAGCTGAGAACGTCGTTATTACGCCTTTTATTCACCAGATTTTTTCAAAATATATTTATTCAAAATATAGTGGTTAGTGCGATATGGCAATGTGCGTGAGCAAGGCAGCTCTGTTCGGCGACTTGCGACTGATATCATGACCTTGCGATGGTATGGGTGTGATCCTTAACCTTTTCAGTGAGGAGATCGTCTTTATACGTCAGAATCTGTCAGAGGTGATTTCCACACACGTCAGCTGCCTCATCTGCCGTGCAAATCCAAAAGTAACTGCTTACTTGAAAAGGCAGCAGTTACTGCCTTTTGGCTTTGCACTGTCGTACTATACGCGATCCAGCTCGGTTTAAGATGAGATGCTTTATGTTTGCATGACACGCCATTTTTGATGAATTCTACTCTACAAAGACAATGGAGTAACTGCTCACTCTGTAAAGCCAAAAAGCAGTAACTACTCACTCTGTAATGCCAAAAACGAGTAACTGCTCACTCTGTAAAGCCAAAAAAAGAGTAACTGCTTACTCTGTAAAGCCAAAAAGGAGTAACTGCTCACTCTGTAAAGCCAAAAAGGAGTAACTGCTCACTCTGTAAAGCCAAAAAAGAGTAAATGCTCACTCTGTAAAGCCAAAAAGGAGTAACTGCTCACTCTGTAAAGCCAAAAAGGAGTAACTGCTCACACTGTAATGCAAAATGAAGTAATTGCTCACTCTGTTAAGCCAAAAACGAGTAACTGCTCACTCTGTAATGCCAAAAACGAGTAACTGCTCACTCTGTTAAACCCAAAAAGGAATAACTGCTCACTTTGTAATGCCAAATGGAGTAACTGCTCACTCTGTAAAACAAAAAAAGGAGTAACTGCTCACTCTGTGAAGCCGAAAAGTAGTAACTGCTCACTCTGTGAAGCCCAAAAAGGAGTAACTGCTCACTCTGTAAAGCCAAAAAGGAGTAACTGATCACTCTGTAAAACCAAAAAGGAGTAACTGCTCACTTTGTAAAGCCAAAAAGGAGTAACAGCTCACTCTGTAAAGCCAAAAAGGAGTAACTGCTCACCCTGTAAAACCAAAAAGCAGTAACTACTCACTCTGTAATGGTAAAAACGAGTAACTGCTCACTCTGTAAAGCCAAAAAAGAGTAACTGGTCACTATGTCAAGCCAAAAATGAGTAACTGCTCACTCTGTAAAGTCAAACAAAGTAACTGCTCACTCTGTAAAGCCAAAAACGTGTAACTGCTGACTTTGTAATGCCAAATGGAGTAACTGCTCACTCTGTAATGCCAAATGGAGTAACTGCTCACTCTGTAAAGCCAAAAAAGAGTAACTGCTCACTCTGTAAAGCCAAAAGGGAGTAACTGCTCACTCTGAAAAGCCAAAAAGGAGTAACTGCCCACTCTGTAAAGCCAAAAAGGAGTAACTGCTCACTCTGTAAAGTCAAACAAAGTAACTGCTCACTCTGTAAAGCCAAAAAGGAGTAACAGCTCACTCTGTAATGCCAAATGGATTAACTGCTCACTCTGTAATGCCAAATGGAGTAACTACTCACTCTGTGATGCCAAATGGAGTAACTGCTCACTCTGTAATGCCAAATGGAGTAACTACTCACTATGTAATGCCAAATGGATTAACTGCTCACTCTGTAAAGCTAAAAAAGAGTAACTGCTCACTCTGTAGAGCCAAAAGGGAGTAACTGCTCACTCTGAAAAGCCAAAGGAGTGACTGCCCACTCTGTAAAGCCAAAAAGGAGTAACTGCTCACCCAAGAGTGAAATAGTTGTATTTCCAGGTCGTTTATTGCCATGTAAACAAGTCAGCAATATAAAGCACTTTACATCACACATTCCCACGTATCAGACGGTAAGATCAGAGCAGTCACCGCTAATTGGTGCCTTATAGGCAGGACACGGGAGGACACACCTGCAGCACTGATTGCCTACCCAACGTTGGGCCGATGCCATCAGCATGTGGCCCAATGCTGTGAAAACATTCAATCGTCCTTCAGGTATACAAATAGTTTGTTTGGGTTACTTCTTGTTTCATATAAATGTTGATTAAAAATATTTGTAAAAATATGAAAATTCTGAAAAAAAACAAACATGATCCGTGGGATACACTACTTCAGTACGGAATTAAAAACGAAAACTGACGTCATCACAAGGAGCTGCTTTATTGTGCTAATAAAAAGGGAAAAAACTAATAATATTATCAAGAACGGTGGGTAAAGCGTCTCATATAATTTATGTCAATTTGTAAGGTGATAGACAAATGAGAAATCGCATCATTGCGTGGAGCCCCGCACCCACATAACGTGAAAAACGATTTGCCGCTGTTCGGCTTGGCACATCATAATGATTATAATCTGATAATAGTCCCCTATATGATATTTATTATAATGATGATCATCCAGCGAACACGATATATCCGCAAACACGGGGCATTCAACCAATGGTGATTTAACGCTGGGCCAACGTCGAAGACGGTGGCCCAACGTTAAACTACCATTGGTTGAATGCCCCGTGTTTGCTGGATATGTTGACCCAGTATTAACCCTTTAACCGCCGGTGCCGCATTATATTCGGGTTTTCATTTTTTATTAACACATTAAGTACCACCTTTTGAACATGCTGAAGATAAAATGTGACATCAATCAGCAATATTTGAAAACAGTTGACCTTCATTTTGTCAAATCTGAATAATTTTCACTCACTTGAAGTTGTGGATCGCGTCAGCGAGACACAACTTCAAGTGGGTAAAAATTCAGATTGAATAATTTGGCGGTTAAAGGGTTAACCCATGAAGCACTAAGTTTTAGAATTTAAATTTTGTTTCGCTACCGCGAACCACAACTTCAAGTGGATAAAATTACTTACTTTTGTGCAATTTGAAACATAACATATTATGCCAATGTCGCAAATGATAATGTCTCATTCAAATATTCTTGTACTTGGTGGACAAATAATAGGGTGAACACGGTCATATGAGTCATTAGAACTTCAAGAGCTAGGCCTACAACGCTGGAACATTTGTATACAAACCAAGAGACCAAAGGGTTATTTCATTTTGAAATTATAATACATTTCTTAGCTAGCTCTTTCCGCTTCATTTGAATACCTCTTGTGTTATGGTTCTATGCTCGTTTTTTTAATTCTTACAGTGCGGGGATCGATTTTAGACGTCAGAATCTGACGTCTATGGACGTCAGATTCTGACGTCTGAAATCGGTCACGGCGCTGAAAGGGTTAAAGGTTATCTTCGAAGACGTAGATAACACAAGTGATCATCACCATGACGCTTTATGTGTGGGCCACTTTTTCTAATTAGTTCAAGTCAGGCGCAATCACATTGTTTTACGTCAGGTTTGATCAGATTAGGATCAGATGTTTTTTATACTGGCGATAATGTTAAGCCTTACAGTGCGGGGATCGACATTAGACGTCACAATCTGACGTCTAAAGTCGATCTCCGCACTGTAAGAGTGAAAGATTTATAAGGGCCGTGGACCCATAACATAGGTATTCAAATGGATCATAAAGAGCTAGCTAAGACATTTATGGTGATTTCAAATAATTGAAAAAAACCACGTTTTGGTGTCCATAGTTTAAACGAAATTATTTCAGCGCATTAGGGTTAGAGAGGGAGACATACGAGGCTTTTTCATTCTCGTACAGCATGTAAAGCGACAGACAAAGGCCACAAGGGAAAACTAACGAATCTCAGGAGTACATTTAACAGACATCGATAGCAAGATGCTCTATACGATTTTATACCGACAATATCAGTTTCTATTCCACAGTGCATATATTCTGCGAAACGCAATGACGTCACCATAAACCGTTTTTAATGGCAACTCGGTGAAAATAATGTTATATAAGACCCCCTCCCCCATACTTCATTGTATTAGCTAGCTCGGTGAAAACAAAGGAGGTCAAGGTCGTTGAGTTTCAGAGAATACAGACAATTATTTCTAGTCATATATCTAGCATTTTAACTTTTACATGTTTTATTTGTTGATTATTATGTTATTTAATTTGGTCTGAAGATGCATGCATCAAAACCTATTTTGAATACAATATTGTCAGGTCACTTATTGCATCCACTGATCTCCCAGTGGTACTAATTTTTTAATTCATTTATATACATTAGGTGGAAAATCGATATATGACCAGTAACTGTTGATAGATTAAATCAAGCATGTCGCGCTAGGCAGAAAACGGCTAAAATCCAAAATGCCGGCGGCCTTTTGAATTTTTGAAAAAATAGATTTTTAACTGATAATCCCGTAATCAAGCGTGATTTGTCATTTCTGATTAATTTTAGGGCGCAAGATCTGATTTTTTAAAATTGTTTATTTTTTTAGATTTGTTTAATAAACTAAAATAATTAAAAAAATCTGTATTACTTTTGATTTCATGAGATTTTTTTGATTTTTTTAGATCAGTTATGTAATCAATAAATTTGCATGACGTCATCAATTGACGTCATCAATTGTACCAATTCCGCCTGGATATACCTTCTCGCATCGTGGGTAACAAATAATGAAAGACAGTACGAGTTTTAAAGAACCACAAGCAGACATGAACCATACATTAAAATATTGTATAATATAATACGTTATTGTTTTATCACAATATTCTTGATGTAGGGTGATTGTAAATCAGCCATTCGTGAGTAAAAATACGACAGTGACTGATCCTAATGATTCTCAACTGACATACGTCACACTGCAGCTCTTCTCCCCTCGTCAAAGCTGAACGCGATCTAGATCGTGTCTTGGGAATTACCTGCAATCTCACAAAATATTAAATCACCAGTTATCCTGATCCTAATGATTCCCAACTGATATACGTTTGCAGCTCTGCCGCCGTCAAATCTGAACGCGCTCTAAGTCGGTCGTGTCTTGCGAATTACCTGCAATCTCACAGAATATCAAATCACTAGTTACATGCTATAAGCCGATTTATTTCTGACAAGGAAGTATTTAAGCATGTCTGATCTTGTTTTAGTGAGTCTGTCTTGGGCTTGAGAGGATCGTTCTGCGATATTTTTATCAGGTTATGTCGCGTGAGCCTTTATAGTTGCGGTGCGGAATTACCTCGACTCATATGTCCGTGCTACGACTAATTTCTCAGTCTTGTCCGCCATCGTGATCTCGGACCCCCACAATGTACACTGTAAGCTGCAGAGCATAGGAATAATTTCCATCAGTATAAAGAAATCACCTAGAGCGCTGTCGCAGATTTTAAAGCTGAATTGTGACAATAGTAATAACATAATAGTAATAGTAATAATGTTTATTTTGTGAGAAAATATGGTAATTCAACCCTTACAACGCTGAAATTATTTTTGTATAAACCATGGGAACAAAAGTTTTTTTTCAATTTGAAGCTACCATGAATGTCTTATTCAGCTCTTTCCGCTTCATTTGAATACCTATGTGATGGGTTTACAGCCATTATACATATTTTAATTCTTTCATCGCGGGGATCGTTTTATACGTCAGAACCTGACGTCTGTAGACGTCAGATTCTGACGTATAAAGATGGTCCACGGGCTGGAATGATCAAAGCCTTTATTATATAATTTGAAAAAGGACTCAAATTCTCCATGTAAGGCCTACACACACACTGCATTGCTATAATAAAAACATGTTAATAACTCACTTCCATCTCCACCACTTGCCTTGCAAATTAATTTATCTCTTTACGAGATATGCGAGTTATGTATGCATAACACAAGCGGATGGTAGTTTTAACACATGTCGTGAGTATGGTTATTCTTTTTGTTGATCTGGGATATTAGGTCGTGCGTAATATGTCAAATTATTCCAAAACAACCACGTATTGCGTACTGCTTCTACATGTTGCATCCACATGACAATAATTTCACCAAATAAATGGCATAATAACAAATAACATGGAATCAATAGATCTGAAACATTGTACACACAATGTGATAAACGTATTAGTCCAGTGGCCGAGTCTCGGGACTTTGCAAAATTGTCCTAAGATCATTTTTTGCATTTTTGGCTCGTACACACTGTCTAGTACCCAAAACCAGTGGGTGTATGCTTCCACCTAGTTTGGCTTTTTTAAAATCCAAGATGGCCACCAAGATTGCCGCGAAATATTAAAGATGCATAACTTTTAAGTAATTCACATATAATTTTGATCTCGGTGGCTAAACATATGTTATGGGTATCTGTGAATCCATTGCAACTAATTTACATCATAAAATTGTGATCTCGGTGTCTAACCTGCTGAGCGTATGTTTTTGCCATCTGTGAATCTATGTGAGTTTTTATGCTGACGTTTAGATATAGCCGTTTGAAAAAAAAAAAAAAATGGCCGCCAAAACCTGAATAAATAGTGATAGTGATCAAAGTATATCTATGTTTCTCTAAAAATAGTAATTGTAGTTGATAAACCATTAAAGCAGCATATAAGCCGTTATGATTATGTAGATGTTTGTCTTCTTGTGGGCTTAGCTGTGATGGGGACATTATAATGTGGGAATAATATAATTAGCTGTATGCGACGACGTATTTAGTCAATAGTAGGCTGTGTAGTGATTCTGTGTCTTTTTGCTTGGAATGGAGAAAAATATAAACACTGACTGATATAGCAAACA
This sequence comes from Flabesymbios commensalis, assembly GCA_964017125.1. Classification (NCBI taxonomy): domain Eukaryota; kingdom Metazoa; phylum Annelida; class Polychaeta; order Terebellida; family Flabelligeridae; genus Flabesymbios; species Flabesymbios commensalis. The sequence continues at coordinate 18,576,156 of OZ024913.1, forward strand.
TCAATTCCCTTCTTTTGAAATTGTCTGCTGCTGATAGGTCTGAGACAGGAATTCGACAACAACATGCTCACTTAATCATTGGATATAATTATGAGAAACTATATTACAATCGCAAAGACGACATGTCAAAATCAGAATATTTTAAGCCCTACTAGCATATCACGAGAAGATAAATTGAAAACTTTTAACATTGTACCTTTGAGTTCAACTCACACAAGTGAATTAAATGATTGCTATCAAAATTAGCGAATAATATTCATCTTTAACAAGATATATTGAGCCCTGCGACCAATGCGTGTGTGAGTGGCTGTAAGAAATCAAATTAAATTATTGTCGTCAAAGTGACACACTAACTGTACATTAGAGGCTAAAAGCATAACAAAATCAGTGATTTTATTTTGGCTTCTTAATGTGACCATATGATGTAAACATGTCCGTAGGATAGAACTGCAAAAGTTTTTCAATTTTTGTGCTGCGTATTTACCAGTTGGACTAGATATAGAGACGAAATTCCCGTATTTTTTATTTTTGACATGGCAGTCCAAAATAAGAAATCAGGAATTTCGTCTCTATATGTACAATGTTGGACGGAGAATCAACGTCATTGACGTTGATTCAACGTCGCAACAGCGTCGTGTGCCCACTGGGAAGCCTCAGTCAAAAGGTTCGTACAATCAATAGAAATAATGATGTGTCCGAGTCTTTATATCTTGTTTTTTTAGCGTGGGTACGGCGTCAAATAAGTTCTCAAAACCTAATTCTTACAAAATTGGTAACGTTACCGCTTGATTCGTATGAACACCTTACTGTCGCCACGCGGTCTACTTAGGCCTACTCACACATGGAAGAGTGTACGAGTGTCATGTGACAAAGTGACACTCATTCGTGCGGCGTTCTTACAAACGCCAGAAGAGACACGCAATAAAAACTTCATGAATCATTGCGGTATGCTTCCAGCGGCCGTATTCTCGTACAAGTTACGATATATCGTAGGCTTCTAATTGGTCGAGATGGCCATCTCGACCAATCAGAAGCCTACGATATATCGTAACTTGTACGGGAATACGGGCCCAGCGGGATAAGTATGCCAATACAAATTATTGAGCTCTGTGGTTATGTAAAAGCCTAGTTACTGTGACCTTCACGAACACAGTATCAACGATTTCGGGAACATTTATTGTGGGCTTCTCAAGGCGTAACTAAGAAAAAGGCAATAATTATCCCGCTCTTAAGTTCGTAGGCCGGTCGTGGATATGTCTAAGAACTCTACAAACGCCCCAAGAAAACTTCTCATCGTAGAGTGGACACACTATTGCCTTAGGAACTTTCTAAGAACTACTTACGGTCTTAATTGTTCTTACAGCGTTTGTATGAACGTCGTACAAAGTTTCAGCTACCTGTTTTTTGGAGTTCGTCAATATTCGTGCGGTATCCATGCGAAAAACGTAGGAGATCTCAACTCTACAGTCATTGGACGAAAAAATCACATAATATTCTCAAATTTGTCTCAAGCTGGTCTTGGGAAACATTACCAACTTCGTAATGAGGTTGTAAGAGCTAAGTGAGAAAATCTACGATGATCATACCATCACCTTTGGAGCCCACTACGAACTACGTACGATGTTCGCCCAATAATAACTCATCAAGCTGTTATTCCGGAGTTATTACAGCGTTCTTAGCAGTGCCCAGTAGGGTATATTCCTACAGCGCTTACCTCAACTCTACATTTGTTTAGTCATTTAATAATAAAAAGGCATGCCACAGCAGTGCAGTTGCAAAACAGAATTGTTACGCATTTCACATCTAGTCCAATTAAAAACACATTGTGTAGATTTGAAAAGAAGCTCTTCTGTTTGCACTGATGCGTCATGCATTCCGAAGGGACTGGTCTGGTTTGCTAAAACCGTTTTTTTGTCATGAGTAATTCGCCGGAATAGACGGCACATTAAAACGCTGTCTCTTGGTGATGGCTCAACGCCGTATGAAGGCTCAGCCGATACATCTTCCCAATGTTGGGCTACCGTCTGCGACGCTGGCCCGACATTGGATGGAGTTCTCTTCCTACTGGGTTATGATAGTGAGAGTATTCTACAACACAAAGAAGAATCCACTGCATCTGGCTTTTGCAAGAATGTGTTACTTTTCGCTAAATCTATACATTTTAGATAAACACATTTGGGCGCTATACATTGGGTAAAAACACTTTATTTTTACAAAAATCTGCATTTAGTATTCCTCCATAGCAAGAGATGTGTTGGATGTGGTCGACAAACCACTTTTTCATCTATAGTGTAGGGTCATATGTCAGTAAATGTGGTTCCGTGGGAATTGCATGTTAATTCTTGACACCTATGTTCGATTTGAAGAAAAAATAATACTGAACAAAATAAAATCATTTTTTTCTGAAGGTCATTTCCGGAGTCTTAAAGGATATGCCCCTGACACACACTAGGATTTTTTAAAACGTTTGTATTTCAAAGTAATGCTGTCGTGTAATGTTGCAAATTAAAGGAAACTGTCACAAAATAGTCAAAATTCACCACTAACAAATATTTTGAGCTTTAAAGTTAATTTACGGTCTCTTGAAGGTCATAACTCTAAACACACTTATAATCAATGGGCCAGAATTGGTCACCGTGTACTGGTGCAGTGGATTAAACAGTTGTCTCTGCACATACGTTTAAACAATTTTTCTCCTTGCAAATAATCGACAACAAAACAAACTAGTAAGCATGCTCAATGGAAACAACTTAATAAAACAAAATTATTGGCCATATTTATATATTTGACCTATGTTTTCTAAACACAGATGTGTAAATCCTTAAAATTGAGTGGTACTTAGATTTGTACATTGCATATATTTTTTTAAATGAAAGAATATTGCAGACATTTTTGATTATGTGTGTATTTATCCTGGGGTGACATATGAAACATTAAACTTTGCTCTGCATTTAAGTCTATATTTTTCCCCGCTTCTTGTTACATAATTTGTGTCTGCTGAATTAGAATCTGTGGGATAAAATTCTATAGTTGGTGTCCTTCACCTTTAAATAAGAAAAACAAAAAAAATACCGACAAAACCATTTCTTTTCTATATTTTTGTTAGAAATTATTGTACGATTGTTGGATTCTGCGTGATTTTGCGTTGACAAAGTTATATGTGATGTTTTTCGATAAAAATAACCTCTATTTATCATTCAAATTCAAAATGGTTACGCCAACACACAAATAGAAACGTTTTTGCGTCACATGAACTATAATATTATAAGCAACATTAATTTTGTTTAATGGAAATCTAAAAGATAGGTTGCAAGGCATTCAGAACCGTTCTTAAATACAGCTTTGATGGGCTTAGTATTTAGAATGACATCATTATTCTAATAGTAAATAGGCAAAATAACGTCCATCCTGGATTTTACGATGAACTATAGGTCAGACAATGAACAATTACCAACAGAAATGCTTGTTTCGGCCTCGAAGTCATACAAAATCAATAAATTGAGCAATTTCGTGCCACAAATAAAAAAAATATAATTTACATTTTTAAAGCCATTCTGTTGCTTGTGTATATGTAGGTAAATTTCGAGGCCATTTTGGATTTTTTCTTTCGAATATTATTTTGTCGTCAGTAATGTTTAGTCCTAATCCACTGTGTTACCACAAATACGACATATTATCGTAAACATGTTTAGCAGTATACACATAGTAACTCTAAATACATACAAATCGGCGGATGTCTTCAATTCAAGGGTCTTAGCTGTAAGCACTCCTAAAAGCTGACAGTGAATCATGGAATATTCCTTCAAAGTATTCATTAAGTATATTTGCTATTACCCTTTCAAATATTTTAGAGAGACATGACAGAATTCTAACAGGTCTGTAATTTTCTTTAGAGAGCTTGTCAGCCTTTTTGAATACAGGTGTAACAAACGAGCCCTTTTGAGGCTGTCAGGAAGAACTCCTTCGTAGATGGCATTGTTGATTATTCCGGTCAAAACATTTGAGGCCTACCAATTTTGATCAATTTCGGTGGAATTTGGTCTGGCCCAGTAGCCTTTTTAGGATTTAATGATTTTATAATTTTAATACTTTTTCCTTTTGTAGTATACCTAAACGCTAAACATGAGAGATGAGTTAGGTGCTAAAATTTTTTTTTTATAGCTTTTATGCTGGGTTGATCAACAAAGGCATCTTGCTTGATAGTTTTGTTTCCTATATGAGCAGCCACATTGATGTAGTATGTATTCATAACTTTGGCAACCTCCCCATGCTAATAATTCTCTTTTTTTATAACAGATACATGTAGTTAGATAGATGGTAGAGACGCAAAACCACCTATCTGGAAAAAATGTAGTTTTGAGTAAAAATATAATATTTGTATACTTTTAACTATTCATGGAGATGGTTTTCCAAGATTTCTATGTACATTAATATTTTTTATGTATACCTTTTAAAGAAATGTATTGACAAAAATAAATAAATAATACATTAATAGCATCAGATAGGTGTGTTTAACTTTCAATTTTCTGAATTTATTAGACAGCTAGGAGGTTTTGCATTTCACGTAAAATTTTATTTCACACCAATCAATAATATGATCAACATAAAACCATCATTCCGTAAAGTAATTGACATTTAATGATAAACCTTCCCTTAATCTATGTTGGCACTAATACAAATAGAGCACGATAGGCCCATTGGCAAGAGTATGTACAGTGGACAGACTAGCTGCACAAAATAGACCTCCATTGCATTTTGTTGTAGAATTGTGTCACTTGGCATGAATGATACTTTGCCCAAGTGAAACATTTTAATCAGCGAACGTTTTTGATTTCTTCTTTTATTTTGCCATAGTTCAAGGTCAAAGTTCAAATTTCAAGGTCAAATATGATTTTTTAACAAATAAACATAGGAATAAGTGTAATACCTCTATTTCATGCAATTTTCACAGAACAACGCACTTCTGGTATTATTTTAAAGATTTGAGGTTATCTTCAAGGCCAAAAGGTGAATTTCAGGGTCGAATTGTTGTAAATGTCATTTTTAACAAGCATAATTAGAAACAAAATGTAATAACTATTTTTGGTGTGATTTTGATCACACAATCTATTTCTAATAATGTTTTGTTTATTCAAGGTCATTTAGACTACATAATCTATTGATGATAAAATTATGGTGATTCAAGGTCATCTTTAAGGTCAAAAGGTCAATTGTGAGGTCAAAACTGCGAAAATATGCTGTTTAACAAATGCAAATAGCAGCAAGTGTAATATATCTTTTTGGTGTGTTTTTGTCTGAAGAATTAATTTTTGATACTATTTTAATGATTAAAGGTCATCTTAAAGTGGGCAGCGCGGCAAAGCGGTGTCTCTTTGATAGTCTAAGATAAAAAGTCTGCATCACAGAAGTGAAGGTGAAACTAAAAACGTTATTCCGAGTACACCTCAGTAGCCCCGCATCACACGCAGCGGAAGCTCATCATAACACCGGCTCTCCATCACACCAAGCGCTCAGTAGCTCTCCATCACACCCAGCTGTCCATCGCACCCCGCTCAGTAGCTCATCATCACACCCAGCTCTCCGCCACACCCAGTTCTCAGTAGCTCCCCATTACACCCCATTCTCCATCACACCTAACTCTCAATTGCTCACCATCACACCAGCTCTCCATCACACCAGTTCTCAGTAACTCTCTATCAAACCGGCTCTCTATCACACCCAGCTCTTAGTAGCTCTCCATCACACCCAGCTCTCCATTGCACCCGACTCCCAGTATCTCATCAACACACACAGCTCTCCATCACACCCGCTCTCAGTATCCCTCAATCTCACCCATCTCTCCATCACACTCTGAGCGCTCAGTATCTCACCGCCACACCCAGCTCTCATTACATCTCTATCACACCCAGCTCTCAGTAGCTCCTCATCGCACCCACTTTTTCAATCAGATCCGGCCCTCGATCAGTATCTGTCCATCACACCAGCTCTCAGTATCTCTTCATCACATCCGGCCCTCAGTATCTGTCCATCACACCAGCTCTCAGTAGCTTCCCATTGCAATTACGCCAGATAATTACAGTTTTTGACACTGGTGTTATATTCAGGCTTCGCATTGAAGACAGGAACACAAAGGGTTGACAAAGTATGCTAGCAAATACAGTTGACAATACTATTTTGGCCATTGCTTTACAATAATGTGATTCTTGAAATAATCCACAATATAATCTCTTTGAGAACTGAGGCAAAAAGAAAAATTAACTCAAGGTTGAGTGAATTTATTCTTTCTGCTCATTCATCAAAGATTTTATCACAGGGGCCTGATGAAAATACCATAGTAATGGAAATATATCGTCCATTAAAAGGGTAGGCCTCTATTCCTTTGCACCCCCCCCCCCGTCACAAGACTGTAATTGTGGGGATACTGACTTGCTGTGAAAAATAAAAATAAACTTCCTTTCTAGCTAATGGCAGAGATAATTATAGCAGGCTGGCGCTTTAAATAAGCCTCGTATCCAATATCTGACAAGAGCACGTTATCAGTTTAATCTCTGCGAGCGAGTGATTAAATAACAGATATTGAAGTTAGCTTAACTGGTTAATAACCTGATAAGGCCATTTTAGGAAAATCAGTCTTACATGTACATGGCATTAGACGCATCACACCACTCCCGGTGTTGTGTATACTTATTTAAACTTGGGTCCACACACAAGAAACAAAGCAGTGCGCACAGACTTCCATCTGTTGAATAGGGGGCGAGAGGGACCCTGGTGTATTGGTAATTCCCCCATGCCACTGAGATATTTGGTTGACCAAATACTGAACAGTTGGTGACCAGACAAGCACATTTTAAGGTCAGTTTATGATGAGTACATGACGTATGCGGCCGACCTTCACATGAGTGCCTTGTCACCCTCAGGTCATTCTGATTACCACATGACGACTTGAGAACGGCGGATGCTGGCGAACCACAGAAGTGTAAATCATGACCCGCCTTTTTTTCACAGCCAAAGTCCGCTCAGTATCGTCTGGCGCCTATCTGATTACTCATATGAGCCTGACTGCTCAGTTACGTGAGCCACGAGTGTCTATATATGCCATGACCACCCCTATGACCATTGGTTGTCACAACCCGCATAATTTTGCTTATACCCCCATGCCACTGAACAATTTGGTTGACCAGAGACTGACCTGCTGCTGACCACAGTGACAAGCAACATAAAAAAACAACTAATTATTGAAAAATATGTCATAACTTAATGAAGATGTGATTAAAATACCGATATCCGGATTTGACTTATAGATCTACTATTGAGATGGCCGATGTCTAAACAACGCAATATCTTCTGAGGCGAAAACTGTCATGTAAAATAGGTCAGCTGACAAAAACGACTAAAAAAGCATACACAAAATTAGAGGCGAGCACATTAATAACAAAAGATTTTTGTGATGAAATAACAGATGCACACAATGCCTGCGCCAGGAGAAACAAATGAAAGACATTAAAATGTAGTCTAATTATGCGTGATTTGTTTTTAGATTAAGCAAAGAGCGGTAAAAGTGGATGTTCTTGACAAGATGACCATACTTATTTTTACGACTAAGCCAATGTATTAATAATTCTTTGATATGATTAATTCAACATTTTACATTGTTACCGGGCATCACTCACCCTAAACTTTTGGATATATTATTCATGACACGGCATAGCCAATAATAATTGAAATATCCGCGAAATAGCTGCGTCAAATTGCAAAAATTCACAGAATTTGATCTAAAATAATTCATAACAGTAAAAAAATTTGGAAGTAAAAATAAGTAACGCTAGTATTTTTTATTCATTTGAAGCTGGTGATTTTGGTCTGCAATCCCAGCTTCAACTTTTAATAACAGTTTATTGTCATTGGTACAACTGTAGTTCTACAAATAAATTAATAAAAACACCTAACTGGTTAAATGAACACAGATGGAATTATAAAAAAGCAACACATACATGGTAAAATGACTAACTGGCCTTCTCAATATCGGGCTTGACAAATTTGATTACCACATGACGGTGTTTTGGTATAAATCCGTGTTAGGGTCTAGGTATGTTTCAAGCCATCATAAACATCTAAAGTGAACATAATTGTAGAAAAATCAGCAAAAACAAGATATTTCTAGCTGTTTTGAGCCGATTTGACCTTGCTGTGACCTTGATATGACTTTGCAATGACTTTGGGGTAACAACCCTGTGAAATATAGCCCCATTTCAACATGTTTACTTAGGTTGGGACTTATTAGATGTAATAAATGTTTATTGGCCATTGGTCCAAATATAACTTAAGTGTGTTATTTGGACCATTTCTTCCATATCAGACGGTATTGACACAAGGATGAAAGAAAGGGGAGGGGTGAAAAACCCTCCAACCCTTATGTTATTCCTGTATTCCTCTCAGGGGTGTTTTGGTGTAGGTCTGTGTTGGGATGTAGGTATGCTTCAAGCCATGATAGACATTACAAGTGAACATAATGTTAGCAAAAACAACAAAAATCAGCTATTTTCAGCTGTTTTGAGCTGATTTCACCTGGCTGTGACCTTGAGATGATCTCAACATGACCTTAGGGGTAACTCCCCTATGGAATCAAATGCCAACCGATGCCATCATGTGTACTTGGGTTGGGTTTAGACCGATTTATTGGAAGTGCTGGTCCAATAATGTAGTCTCAACCGTTTTGTGATGATTTGACCTCGCTATGACCTTGATATGACCTTACCATGACCTTGGGATAACTCCCCTATGAAACCCAACACCCACCCATGTCACCATGTGTACTTGGCTTGGGTTTCGACCTATTTATTTTTATACCACCCTAAGGGTCAAGGGTACTTTACTTCCATGACCTCTGGTGACCTTGTCCATGCATAGAAAATCTGCAGACCATCTGAAAGTAACGTGGTACATAATAAGGTTAAAAAAAATATGGTCTACAAAAGTACCCAGGGGGGGAGGGGGTACAGATGGGCCCAAGGTCTATGAGGGTAGGAGCCGGTCGTCAGTTGAAAATTCATCACAACTCGCCCGCATAAGTACATTTTGTTTCTGGTCAGTGTCTGGTGACAAGCATATCGCCAGTGGCATGGGGATATTAGCCCTTTGACTTCCAGGCCGGGGTGCATACCAGGATCCAGATATACTGGTGTAGGAGTTCTATTTTTCGTCATTTGAAGCTGGAATTGCTAACGCAATCTCCAGCTTCAAATGACGAAAAATACATAAATGTAGTATATATTTGACGAAAATTTGTGTCATTTTATGGTTACGTTCATTGACGAATGACGACGGAAATTTCCGTCATGTATGGTAGTGAAAAGGTTAACGCTGATGAACTAGGCATGATACGATCACGCTAAACCTAAAATGTTCTGTTTGGAGGATAGTGCCATCTGATTGATCTTACCATCCTAAGAGGTTATACTGGTCCACTTCAATATATACACTGCCATCTAATAATATGGATCCACCTCGACAATGAAATCGCTTAACTGTGTTTCTCATACTGTTGGGCAGTGTTTTCATAAGGGGTCACTTATTATAAAAGGTTTTTTTTATAGTTCCGTGTATTGTCTATCTTTCCGTGAAAAAAATATCAGTGATTAGACATAATGTGTTGGGAGAATTGAAAATACTTCTCGCTGATCAACGCTGCCCGAATAATAACAATATACATCAAATTAAGTCACACAAATTGTTGAACGATACAGAGAAACGGGATATTTTTAGATGGCGCCCTCGTGTCACAATTGCTCGTGAGGACCGCAGCATGGTACGTGAGCCTAGGTTCCGTCGACGTACTACTACACGAGAAGTAGAGACATATTATATGCGCAGGGATTATGAAATCGTTATTGGTATTTTCACGTCCTGGCTGAGGTTAAATTTTCATCTTTGTTTTTTTTTTGTATTTAATAATTTACAGAATTTTAACACAATGAAAACGGAGTTAAGACGCCTTTATTATAACAGATTTATTTTAACGTGGCACCTATGTACCAGTCTACAATCTTAAGGAAAGCCTCAGAAAATATGTAAAGAACATCTATGGAGATGTGAACCATCCACGTGTGTTGCAGCAGGAAAACGATGCACCACCTCACAGCGTAGCTGCTACAACACTGTGGCGTGATGACCAGGGGATCCAGGTTATGCACCTATAAGCTTCCAAGTAGGCCTGATAACAATCGTATAGAGTCTGTCTGGACTCATGTGATGAGAGAACTAGGTCGCAACCCTCCAGCAACTTTGGGAGAGCTACTAGTGAGAGTCCATCAGATCTGAAATGAAATACCAAAAAGATTCCCTGGCACGACTATTTGACGGAATGACCCCGTCGTGTCGATGCCTTGTTGAGAGCAAGACGATCTTCAAATATTAAATGTTCGGTAAAATTTCTCATTCACAGACAAAATTAGGAATAATTAGATCATTTTTGACAGTGCAGCAGTGGTTTGGAACACATTTTAAAACAAATAGTAATTATAAGTGGATGATAGTAAAGTGTCATAAACCTTTTGTTGCTATTTTTGTTAGTCAATTTTACTCAGGAGGATAGTTTGGGAGTTTCACTTACAGTGATGATTGCGCCTACGTTACTTCGCATGCAGCAATTTTTTGCACTAGCATGCGCAAATCTGCATGCAAGTGACATGTGGCATGTGCTCTTGAAAGCTCCCGCCCGCATGTCTGAGTGTCACTCGCTTATTTTTTAAAAGTATGCACATTCACATGCGAGTCTAAAAACGAGCATGCTCAAAAGCGCATGCGAGTACAGATAGAGCACGCGCTCCTTAAGGAAATCTTTATGTGACACTAGCATGCGAATTTTAAAAGTGTGCAAGCTGGATAGCGCATATGCTCAAATTCGCATGCGAGTGCAGATGACACTTGTCATGCTTTTTTATTCGTCAATTGCACGAAAAATGTCGTTAAATTTATGCACTTGCTTTCACATCGCCATGGATTCGATCTGGTCGTTTCAGGGAGGTCTTTAATATCATCTATATCAATGTCAGCTACTGATGTCATCACGATGACAACGATAATCTGTGTTAGTTCCCATTACCACATCATTACTATGTAATCCCAAATTTAGTAAGTTGCTGACATGCCCTTGCATACCAGCTCATATATACGCCCTTGTATGCGGTTACAAGGACATGTTAGTGATATTAATATATAAAAATATATTTGCTATGCAAATCCAGGGGGCGGTATCTGCTTACTTGTGAAGTGGGCAGATCCTACCATTTTTTGGCTTTGCACGGCAGTATAAATAATATACATATAAAATACGGAATACGGCGTTCGCTCATCGATATCTGCTCGATCACTGAAGTTAAGCGACGTCGCGCCCGGTTCATAAGTGGATGGGTGACCGCCTGGGACAGCCAGGTGCCGTATACACTATCGTGGGGCTCAGAGAACCACGTAAATCAGATGGCTCATCTGACTGACTTTGAGTTGGACGTAAAAGAACCTCAATGGACGTAGGCGCAGTTTCCATCCGGCGAGAACCCAAAAAATCCACAATCTGGAGTACTTGGCACATATATAAGGCCATGTATGCTATCATGAATGATAACAGGCCTTGCTAAGTTACTCCCGTGGCGCGATAGCATAATAGTGCGTACTGCCACGTAATATACAGATACAGATACAGATACAGATAAAAGATAATTTAATCAGTATGAGTTGCTAGTTTGTTACTCAACTTTACATTTCACTTAGCTGATGGTTAGAATTAGGTTTCGCTACACGACACTGATCAATACAATACTTTAATTAGCAGGCTGCATATAATTATTGTCGAACATTTATTGCGCTGCGTACCATATAATCTTTCATTCAATAGGAGTAGGGCATATTCGGGCTCCCTTCTGTCGCGATGAAACCATGATACATATGTGCATAAAGCAACATAAAAAAATCTACTTATTCTATTGCCAAGAATTGTTCACATAAATTTTGTGTGGACACTGACGCGACCCCAGGTTGTCAATACTAGTCGTCATTGACATATTTCTTTGATGTAGCAAGTGGGAATGAAAATGTGCAATTTAGAATGCGAGTTTCATCATGTGGTTTGAGCATGCGAGTGACATGTGGTTTGAGCATGCGAGTGACGTCATATTATGTTAAGCGCTGTGCGTGCGAGTGACATTTTATTTGAGCATTCATCTGGCTTCCAAGGGCTTGCGAGTGACTTTAACACTTCCCATGTCACTAGCATGCACTATTCTAAGTGCGCTTAAAAGTGTGTCTGTCACTCGCTTTATTTCAGATCGAAATCGCATGCAATTTTCGCTGGCAAAATTGGGGCGCTCATGTGAAAAAAGTAGGGCGTGCATGCGAATAAAAATACACTAGCATGCAAAAATTGTCATGCGAGTGACATGCCGCACGCGCTCCAGAAAACTCCCGCTCGCATGCGCGCATGTCACACGCTTATTTTTCAAAACATGCGCATTCGCATGTGACACGGAATGTATGCTCAATAATGCATGCGAGTGCAGATAGAGCATGCGCTCCTTAAGAAAACCTTTATGTGACACAACAGCATGCAAAGTTTAAAAGTTTTCATGCCCCAAAGTGGATTCAAATTCGCATGCGCATGCAGATCATACATAAAGGCTTTTAATTCGTCAATCGCATGAACATTGTCGTTAATTTTATACACTTTCTCTTACAATGAGCATGTCGCCATTGATTCGATGTGGTCGTTTCAGGGAAGTCATTGATATTTATATCAAGGTCAGCTACTAATGTCATCACAATGACCCAATGACACTTTATCGATATACATATGCCTATTGCTATGCAAAGCCTTAAGAGGCAGTTCCAGCAAACACAACACCTGTGAATAACATTAAATGTACAAATTTTGTACAATGTTGGACCAACGTTGAGGACGTTGGGCCAACATTGTACAAATGCTATACAAATGTTTTGTGTTTTCTGCATGGGTGTATCTAATTATACTTGTGAAGTTAGCAGATACAGCAGCCCTTTAGGTTTTGCACGGCAATATAAATATATATATATGCTAATATAATAATTATTTAAGTATCATATGGCTAGTTTGTTACTCAACATAAAATCCCACTTTGTTAATGGTCAGAATTGCGTTTCGCTACATGACACTGATCAATATGATACTTGAATTAGCGGGGTGCAAATACTTAATGTAGAACATTTAAAGAAGAAGAAAAGTGTATGGCGCTGTGCACCATGAATACCTCTCAGAGTCTTTCTATTAGGGCTGGACATATTCCCCACTTCGGGCTTCCTTCTGCCGCGACATTGCCATGATAAATATGTGCACAAAGCGACATAAAGCAATCTTCACTAACCACATCGCCAAGAAATTTCCACCCACATTTTGTGTGGACCCTGGCGCGATACCCAGTTTGATTGGTATGGATAAAAAAGACTTGTAAAAAATTGACTTTTTCACATTATTAAGTGATGATATAACAGGAAATGCTCGGAAAGACCCTCTGTCATGTGTTTATCAGCCCCGTGAGAAATGTCATTCTCGCGTCCCATGCAAATGTTCGATCATTTTTCACCTTGTCGCATTGTTTGTTGTACCACATGACATATATATTGAAAAAAGTCCATTGAATGCAAACTGGTATTATCCATCACAATAATGAACAGGTTATAAAATATTACAATTTCAGTATTTCAGAAAATCACGACATCTTCATTCACCGTGTTGTGAATTGATGACGCAGATAATAAATATGTTGTTTTTTTGTTCAAGGTGAAGTTAGCAGCTCAGGTTTATCAATAATAGGGTAAAAAAACATTACCATGTTTTTTTTAAAACAGACTGTTTCGAAAAACGGTCAGCTAATAGCTGACCTATTTTCGAAACAAATTGTCCGTTTTAACTTGCAGTTTATTTTGTAGTTCTTTTTACGTTACATGTATATAGTAAGTGCTGCATGATAAATTATTGCAGGCGCGGCATTTTATCTGGTAGCATTATGTCATAGCAGATAAAACATTTCTTTTGATGTCTACTTTGTCTTATGTCCCAGACCAATTGTCGTGTTTTCACAATTGTATTATTCCTAGTGTAATAAAAACAATTTTGAAGTCTAGGCCTACTATCATTATACATATAATATCTATATAATATATATAATAACTTAGCAAGGTTTTTAATGCAGAAGCGTAACAAATAAAGACACAATATTATACTAGTGAATCTTTTTCACAAATATATTTATTAATGGTATGGATTTTCTGGTCATAGTGGTTTTCAAAAGGCGGCAATTGCTTTCTTTTCAAGTAAGCAGATACTGTATTTTGGCTTTGCTATAGTACAGTGGTGCAGTACAAAGTAAAAAAAGCAGGAACTTTAACTTTTTAAGTAAACAGTCACGGTCATTTGGCTTTGTATGGAACGAGTGTGGGCGACTGTGTTCAAAAGTGAGAATTCAGGTACAATATGCGGCTGATTTTTATGTTATACGAACTAGGCTTCGCCTGCAAAACACTGAATATCATTAATGTGATAGATCAACATTCCCAGCAGACGCACGACGTCAAATCAACGTCTAAATGTGAAATGTGCTTCAACGTCTAAATGTGTCTGCTGGGTACATGCACATTTGATCTCCGTCCGTTTTTCATTGTTATTTTCCATTAGGCAAAACGCATTAACTTTTTGTCCGCCAAGTTATCTCCTTTTGATTTTTAACCCATTTGAAGTTTTGTCTCTCTGACACGATTCAAAACTTCAAGTGGGTGAAAATTATTCAGATTTGATAAAATCATTGATAAAAAAAAAATCATTGAGAAAATGAAGGTCAACAATTTTGAAATCTTGCTGATTAAATCACGTTTTGTCTTCAACGTCTTTGAGAGCTGGTATTTAAATGTGCTAATGGAAAATATAAAAAAACGAACATAACCGCGACCGGCGGTTAAAGGGCTAAATCGTGTGGATCCTCTGCATCAAAGCCGCTAAACCAATGTTGATTTAAGGCTGACCCACCGTCTACGACGCTGGTCCAACATTAAATCAACATTGATTCACCGGCTTGTGTGCTCGTTATAACCATCCTTATAGCAAGGGTCGTTTGAAACCTATACCCCTGCTGTAAGATTAGTATACCGGCCCACAGTTAACCCTTTAAACGCTACAATATTTTGTATAACCGTGGAAACCAAAAGTTTTTTTTTTCATTTTGAATCAACAATAATCAACATAAGATTCTGACGTCTAATGTCGATACCCGCGCTGTAAGGACGTGAGGACGTTTCTCTGAGCCCCACCTTTCCAATACTGCTACGGCCGGATAACAAGAAAAAGTATACAACAATAGACAGACAACATTCACCAAAATTAGTTTTCAGTGCAGTCTATGTCCAGGGTCGTTAGGCAGGAGTGAACAAATACATTGTAAATTAGCGCCATCCAGAATTATCTACAGTGAATTCACATGAAATAAAACACCCAGCGGACACTAGACGTTGAATCAACGTGGATATAACGTTTGACAAACGACGTTGGACAAACGTCAAACCAGCATTGATTCAATATCTTGTGCCTGCTGGGCACATTGTATGGAGCAATAAGTCTCTTTCGTCGGATCAATTTTGAACACCGTTTCTGCTATGTCCTTGAGAATATTGAGCATGACATCTACCGTAACATAATGGAAGATCAATCAATTTTCGTGTTGACTTCGTAAATTTGATTGTTTCCTATTCCCACATATCACAGGTTATTTTGAAGCAACACCGACAGCACTAATATTTATTTGCCAACGCCTTCTGTCTGATAAATGAGTGATTCTGCAATGTTTAAAGATTGTCTCCTTTACATGCAGCAGCGTGGGGTCATCCACGTTTGACTTACAGTTTGACCTACCACAGTTTGACCTACAGTATCAAGGAACAACAAATTTAGAAGAATTTCAAAACATTCTACTGATACTGATACTGCGAGGCATTACAGACAATGCAGTAAAGACGATAAGTTATCAGTACTGTCTAAGTACTGTCTCAGTACAAAAGTCTGATATTATACAATTACATTTTGTTATTATTTTAATTAGCTGGATTCGTGTATTCGCATGATTAGCATGAATAGCAAAGCAACAATGTTGCTCTTTCCCATTCGATGTGACAACGAGCGTTTTCGTCGTAATAAAAAGAATGGATAACAGATCTAGGCGGTTATATAATTGTCCGAAATGTTCACGGGGCTGATTTCAATGCTTACGACGCTTATCGCTAATTTGTCACAACAGTAATATTGATTACTTTTCCGGATCTAACAAATGTAGATATACATAAATAAAACATCATTGCGGATAATAAACACCAGTGGTCTTTGGTAGTTTAATTTACAGTAGGGTGTTATTATTTTTTATTAATTAAGCTATTGCATTAGCGTCAGTTAATTACAATTTTTAATACCAGTGTTATATTCAGTCTTCGCATTGAAGACAGGGACACAAATATAGTAATTGACAATACTATTTTGGCCATTGCTTACAATAATGCGATTCTTGAAAATATCCACAATATAAACTCTTTGAGAAATGAGGCGAAAAAAGAAACAAAGCAGTGCGCACCGGACTTCCATATGTCGAATAGGAGGCGAGAGGGACCCTGGTGTGTTGGTAATTCTCCCATGCCACTAAGAAATTGAGTTCGACCAGACAAGCACATTTGAAGTCTAGGTCAGTCTAGGATGAGTACATGACGTATGCGGCCGACCTTCACATGAGTGCCGTGTCACCCTCAGGCCATTCCGATTGCCACATGACGACTTGAGAACGGCGGATGCTGGCGAACCACAGAAGTGTAAATCATGACATGGCGCCTATCTGATTACTCAAATGAGCCTCTGCTCAGTTGCGTGAGCCCCGGGTGTCTATGCCATGACCACCCCTATGACCATTAGCTGTCACAACCCGCATAATTTTGCTTATACCCACATACCACTGAGTATTTTGGTTGACCAGAGACTGACCTTCTGCTGACCACAGTGACAAGCAAGATAAAAAACAACTAATTATTGAAAAAAAAAACTTTGTCATAACTTAGGGAAGAAGTAAATAAAATACAGATATCCAGATTTGGCTTATATATTATCGATCTAATATTGATATGACCGATGTCTAAACAACGCAACATATTCAGAGGCGAGAACTGTGATGTAAAATAGGTCGGGTGACAAAAACGACCGAAAAAGCATACACAAAATTAGAGGAGAGCACATTAAGCCCAATATATATTTTGTAATGAAATAAGAGATGGACACAATATCTGCGCTAGGAAAAACAAAGGAAAGACATAAACTCGCTTTAAAATGTAACCTAATTATGCGTGTTTTGTTTTTAGATTTAAAAAAGGGGCGGTTAAAAGTGGATGACCATACTTATTTTTACGACTAAGCCAATGTATTATTAATTCTTTGATATGACTAATTCAACATTTTACTTTGTTACATGGCATCACTCACACTAAACTATTGGATATATTATTCATGACACGGCATAGCCAGTAATAATTGAAATATCCGCGAAATAGCTGCGTCAAATTTCCTCTCAGGAAAAATGGAAATATTGAAACACTTGTTAGTCTGCAAACGCTTCTAAGCGTTGCTTTGCAAAAGATAGCTATTTAGATTTCTAATTCACAGAATTTGATCTAAAATAAATCATAACAGCTCTAATAAATAACGTTAGTATTTTTTATTCATTTGAAGCTGGTAATTTTGTCTGCAATGCCAGCTTCAAGCTCTAATAACATTTTATTGATATTGGTACAACTGTAATTCTACAAATAAATTGATAAAAACTGGTTAAATGACCACAAGTGGAATTATAAAAAAACCACATAAATAGTAAAATGACTAACTGGCCTTCTGAATATCGAGATTGACAAATCGTCTCAATAACTAACAAGCATGCCTTCTGACTCCATGTCCAGTTTAGTCTTTATGTGCACAAAGGTGGTCTAATGCCCCATTCATTCTTTCATTCGTCATGCCTACATGTATGTATCTAAGATAAGGGTCCATGCAGTGGGTATCTATAAACAGTTTGATATATGAAAACACCGTAAATATAAAAACGTCTACATAGAATATGCTCATATTTTATTAATATTTTACCAAAATATCTCATGTAATAGGCCTATAGATGTGCTTATTCTAAAATGTGTTGATGTGTTTAAATATAATTTGTAAAGATATAAATATAAAGCATGATACCACAGGCCTGTAACAGCTCTATATGTGGGCTTAATTACAACAAATATTATCCAAAGAAATTTCCATTAGTGACATAATGTTGTAGAGAGCAAATGAAAAAGTAGCTGGATGTAAAAAAAACATGATGTGATGTCATCCAAGTGATGGGTGAGTGTCAGCCCACACACGGAGGAGTATCTGGAGTCGAGAACCACCCGCCTGACACCCTCTTGTTACCCGTCTACTACTGTAGGATGACCACCTGATGAACTGGGGTTGTATCTGTCATCTCAGTATCGGGCTGTAAGCGGGTCAGTTGCGTCGCATACGTCGCATTAACGTGCCACCCAGCGATGTTGATGGGGTAGGAGCTACCTGAGATGAAAATTCATCAGAACTCGCCAGCATTAGAACATTTTGTTTCTGGTCAGTTTCTGTTGAGCAGAAAATCGCCACTGGTATGGGGATATTAACGCTTTCACTACCATACATGACGGAAATTTCCGTCTCCATTCGTCAATGAACGTAACCATAAAATGACACAAATTTTCGTCAAATATATACTACATTTATGTATTTTTCGTCATTTGAAGCTGGAAATTGCGTTAGCAATTCCAGCTTCAAATGACGAAAAATAGAACTCCTACACCAGTATATCTGGATCCTGGTATGCACCCCGACCTGGAAGTCAAAGGGTTAACGCTTTCTGTCTATGATGTGCTAGGATGATACGATCACGCCAAACCTCAGCGCAAATAAGTTAATTAACTGAGTTAATTAGAATTTATGACAGGTTATTTGTAAATGCAATGTGCATAGTGCGTGTGGTGGATCCATATTTTTCGCGTGCGGTGTATGTACACACATGTGACCTAAAGCTCCAAGCATCTATCCATTCATCTATTTATCAGACGAACAACTGAATGCTCTTTGTGCATCAGTATTGCTATTAGTGTAAATTACCAGAAGACTCACTACCCAGAAAAAAATGTATCGTACATGAATCATGTAGGAGACAACAAGAATAAGTCACCTACATGACAATTGTTCATCACGTACGGTCATCGTGTAGAAAACTTGGCGTCATTTAGGAATGCGCTAAAGAAATGATTAATATGAACTACTAAAACACATCATTGTATTTGTATTAAAGATGCCTTGGGATTATGACTGTGTTTGTCCTAATTAACTCGTTTAGCGCGGAATCGTCTTTATACGTCGACATCCGATTCTGACGTATGAAGATCCCCGCACTGAAATAATGAAATATTTCTAATGGTCGTAAACCCATAACATACGTATTCACATGAATCAAAAACAGATAGCTAGGATATGTATGATGATTTCAAATTGAAAGAAACATTTGGTCTCCATGGTTTATACAACATAATTCAGCGTTACAAGGGTTGTATAATTGAATAAAGTTAATATGTCATTTTATGATGAGGTGATGCGTGACACACTTCCGTGACACATTGTGTCTCTTAGATGACACCCTTAATTTAGGACGTTTTTAATAAACCCGATTACGTTGAGATCAGGTCTGTCATATATATATGTATTGGCATTATGTACCTAATTACGTGTATCTCTCCATTATCTATCCAGTAAACGAACAAAAATAGAGGTTTTGAAAATCGCAATTAATAAGAAAATGTCAAAACGTGGCTAAAATCCTGGAAACGCTCAAAATAATAGAAGACGAAACAGATATTAATGACGAGATGAATGACTTGACTGTGAACGTCCGACAGATTACCATTCCTGGTACAGACCAAATGTTCATGTGTCAGTTACGTTTTCAATCCTTAGAACGCTAAAAATTGTATATATAAACCGTGGAGGGTTTGTTCAATTTGAAGTCATTATAAATGTCTTAGTTAGCCCTTTCCGCTTCATTTGAATACCTACATGTATGTTACAGGTGTACAGCCATTATAAAAGTCGATACCCGCGCTGTAAGGTTTAATCAGCCTTAACTGTCTTAATGGTAATTGAACAAATAACACACTGACCTCATTAGACTGTTTGTTATTCCAATATATGCAATATATGCAATATATGCAGTACGCAGCTTGCCAACATTTATGGTTTGTGTTTGTAACAATTTTCGAATATTTTTTGTGTTTGTAACAATTTTTAAGTATGCCGAATCCAATGCCGAGCGGTGCAAGCTCAAATATTTATGATAAGGCTCGAACTTTTCGATTTAAAATTAATTATTGGTTATGAAAATCGCTGAACAACAAGGTATGAGCAAATACAAGGCCAGTGTATGCCTGCTTCATGGGGCGTACCAAAATTTATTTTCTATGTATTTTTGTATCTGCTGAATATAATGCCAAGCGTTGTTACACAAAAGCTCGAATTTTTCCATTGTAGGGTATTTTTAATCGAATGCCGAGCGGTCCCCGATGAGAGATGATCATGAACTGTTCATGAACATTATTGAATAGCTCATATGAAGGTCCGCGAAGTAACAACTATAAATGTTCATGAAAGTTCATGAAAGTGTTCATGAACTGTTCATGAATATTCTTGAGCAACAAATGAGAATTTCATGACATTCATGTAGGGTCAACCTAGTTCATAAACTTTGCTTGATCATAAACGGCCATCAGATGAAATAATTTATGAACCAGACAGTCGATGAAAATTTATGGCCATCAAAGTGATCGTGTCATTTGATCTAACAAAACAAAACAAATCAATTAACCAACAATAACGGCTTCAACGTAATAATAAAATTGAGAAATATGATATCTAATTGTGTTTTATATTATAGTATTACTTGGCATTATAACACAAGCAACTGATAAGCTATGATGCCAAAACGGAGCGCACGTCAGTCTCTCTAGAAAACACCCAATAACCACAAACATATATTTTATGCGAATAACAATTAGACAAGGTCCGCATTTTGACTGGCATATATAGTGGGGGCTCTTAAGTCAATATATGAGATGAAGTGTGCATTTCTGGATAAAATTGTGAATTTTGGCACACAGATAGTTGAGATCATCCTGTACAGGAATTTTGATGGAAGCAAGTTGGTACGTATAGTTTTTGGCCGCCATCTTGGTTTTCAAAATGGCCGCCACTTGGGACCTATATTCAGCAATATTTCGAAAAGGAAGACACCTGGAGAGCTCATAACAAGCTGATTTTTTCAGGAAAGAACCCTATCGGTATCTAAATTAACATAGTAAGCGTTCTAAAAAATCATTCTCAAGCACTCTGACATATTCAAGATGGCGTTCAAGATGGCCGCCAGCGTAAAGTTATATTTGGTAAATAGCGTAAATGATCGATTTTAGCTCGATTTTCTTTTGTAATACACCATTTCGAATAGTTTCGTGGTCAGTAAAGCTATATAGACTACTACCAGCAATTTTGAAACCATATTTAACCCTTTTATCCCAAGAGGCGTTTTAGCGAACGCCTCTGTAATTTCTATTGGGACAACTTTATTATGTATAATCACTCAATTAAGTGTTAATGGTGATGTATGTTGGTGTCAGTAATACTATATTAAAGGCATATTAAAGGCACGCTTATAGTCACTTAATTTGTATTTTTAGTTATTCAAAATGGCGTCCAAAATGGCTGCCAGTGTATGGGCAGATTTAGGAAATTGAGAAAATTCTTCAATTTTATATCAATTTTCTTCTGTAATACATCATTTCAACTAGTTTTATGGTTTGTGAGTCCATCTAAACTACTCCCAGATAACGTTAAGCAATATTTACACACCTTAACATGAGAGTTTTTAATTAGCGACATAAAATATCCGAAATGTAATTAGTTAACCACTTAGCCCTTAAACTTTTCGAGCCGTTTTTCGGGTGTGAAACTGATTTATGTTTTTTGCTTAAATTGATAGATTTTAGCTCAATTTTCTTTTGTGATGGACAATTTGAAATATGATCAGTAAATCTATATAGCCTACCCCATCTATTTTGAAAGACAGATTTAAGAATTTGTGCAAATCCAATGTCAATTTTAGCTCAATTTTCTTTGTTTTGTAATACATCATTTCAACTAGTTTTATGGTTTGTGAGCTCATCTAAATTACTCCCAGAAAATGTTGAGCAATATTTAACACCTTGACATGAGAGTTTTCATTTGGCGACAAATGTGTAATTGGTGAACCACTTGGCCCATACAATTTTACAGCTGTTTCCCAGGTGTGACATTGATTTGTGTTGGACAGATCATTTGATGATATATTGCATGTAAGCGTGATGTTTCCTGAGTGAACCACTTATTGTCAGTGTATCCGCCTGGTAATAATGTCCCCATACACATACTGGATCACAAACATTATCAGTGATACATGTAACTTAAACGAATATACAGGTGCTTTAATGCACTGGTATGTCGACGTCGATCAATTGCCGCTAGAAAGGTGGTGTATTTATAATGACAGTGTATATAGGGCTTTTCAAATGGAGAAAGATGGCTTTGAAAGAGAACTCATCAATGTTAATTTTCTTCACTTTTACTCTTTGAATTTCTTGTTATTACTATTTGATTTACTGTATATGTGTCAGAAGAATTCACATTATTTAAGAATTACCACCCGAGCGCTGACTATTACAACATCGTCGATACCACCTGTCACACGAAAGTGCAAAAGTAAATCACATTTTTACATCCCGATTTACTCAAGGATTAACAGGATGGTAGCAATCCATCAGCATGATCAAGTATTTTACCATATATGTCCCAGAAAAGAACAGTCAAGTCAAAGACACTTAACTGAGTCGTAGGTACAATACTAAAAATAACCACGAAGGTGCAGATACACCTAGAGTTACTGGATCCATCAAGGTCAAACACACTAAACTAGGTCAAAGTAGTATAGAAAGTGGACGAAAGTATAGAAACCACGAACAGCACATCTAGAGCTCCTGAGAATCATTGTACAACATTTGGTGATAGTCCATTAAACCAATAGTTTCAAAGTTATGCCAAGGACAAGAGCGCAACATATTTAAGTACAGTAGCTCAAAAAGGTACATCTAGAGCTCCTGAGGACCATATGCACTAAATTGGGTAATAATCTATCAAGTATTCTCTACCAATAGACCGGTATCTAGAACTTTTATCACACAATATCCCTATAGACCCTATAGTCATTATATCTAAATACACCACCTTTCCAGTAGCAATTGATTGACATACCAGTGCATGCATTAAAGCATATGTATATTCGTATGTTACATGCATTGCTGATAATGTTTGTGATCAAGTATGTGTATGGTGACATTATTACCAGGGGAATGCATTCAAATGATAGTTTTCATTCAGACAAAAATTCTACTCGGTGTCCCCCAAATGAGGACTGTAGGCAAGCAGTGACATATCACCTACATGCAGTCCCATGTCACATACATCAGAAATGCATAACATTGTTATGCATTTCTGCTCATATGCAGTATATCTTCAAATGATCTTTCCAACCTTCCCTAAGCCAGCGATGTGATCAGAATGTGATAAACAGAGTAAGTTTTTGGTTAGTTGGCCAATTAAAAACCCTCATGTTAAGGTGCTAAATATGCTTAACGTTGTCTGGGAGTATTTCAGATGGACTCACAGGCCATGAAACTAGTTAAAATGATGTATTACAAATTGATAACAAATTAAAGAATTTACTCAATTTCTTAAATCTGCCCATACACTAGCAGCAATCTTGGACGCCATCTTGAATAACTAAAAATACTAATTAATTGACCAATAAGCGTGCTATCATTATAGCTATACTACTGAAACCAATATACATCACCAATAAAGATTGCAGGGGCTTTCGCTAAAAAGCCTCTTGGGATAAAAGGGTTAAATATGTTTTTAAATTGCTGGGGATAGTTTGTATAGCTTTACTGACCACGAAACTATTTGAAATGGTGTAGGGCCTATTACAAAAGAAAATCGAGCTAAAATCGATCATTTTACGCTATTTATCAAATATGACTATACGCTGGTGGCCATCTTGGACGCCATCTTGTAGAACTAAAAATACTACTTAATTGACCAATAAGCGTGCTTTTAATATATCTATATTACTGAAACCAATATACATCACCATTAATACTTAATTAATTGATTATAAATAAAAATGTTTTCCCAATAAAGATCGCAGGGGCATTCGCTAAAAAGCCTCTTGGGATAAAAGGGTAAATATGTTTTTAAATTGCTGGGGATAGTTTGTATAGCTTTACTGACCACGAAACTATTTGAAATGGTGTAGGGCCTATTACAAAAGAAAATCGAGCTAAAATCGATCATTTTACGCTATTTATCAAATATGACTATACGCTGGCGGCCATCTTGGCCGCCATCTTGAATATGTCAGAGTACTTGAGGAGGATTTTTTAGAACGTTTACTATGTTAATTTAGATACCTCTAGGGTTCTTTCATAAAAAAATCAGCTTGTTACGAGCTCTCTAATTGTCTTCCTTTATGAAATATTGCTGAATCTAGGTCCCAAGTGGCGGCCATTTTGAAAACCAAGATGGCGGCAAAATGTGGACGTACCAACTTGCTTCCATCAAAATTCCTGTACAGCGATATCTTAACTATTTGTGTGCCAAAATTCACAATTTTATCCAGAAGTGCACACCCAATTACCTAAGAGCCCCCACTAATATGATATATAACTAAATCGCTAACGCCCTGATAAATGTATATAAAGTATTTAGGACCGGCCTTAGTATTACATCAGCATTGGCCAATGTATCGTGTTTTCTGTTTTTTTGGCGCCGGAATGGTAAAGCGTCACAAGCATAATACAGCAGAAAACACAATCACCCAATGCTGTTTCAATGACGTGCCAGTGTCGAAAACTGTGGGTCAACATTGAAACAGCATTGATTAAATGCCACGTGTTTGCGAAAAGTATACAACAGACCCGGTGAGATAGATTAGTGTTGGACTAGCGTCGTAGACAATTGATTGCCATTGAACAAGCAATGGGATGGGCTGCAATGCTGGTCCAACATTGAGCCGGAATTTGGTGGGTAGGCCTATACATCCCCTGTACGAGGTACATCATAATTATATCCTGGACATTTAGGATTATGGCCCATGAGGAAGACCAAGACACAGTTTTTTTGTCCATAGCACTCAAACAGACTAGAGCCGGGTCTCTGAGTTCGGGAATTTTATTTCTAGTTTTATCATCCTATTCATTTTAAAATGTGATTGTGCCATTGGTTGAATATTAAACAATAAATAAAAATTAAAAATTAACTTGAACATTTTCTAAAAAAATATTACGGGAACTACTGAGGGCGCGTGTGATTGAGAGCTGCGTGTTTTTGAGAGCTGGGTGTGATGGAGGACTGTGTGTGTTGGGGAGCTGGGTGTGATGGAGAGCTGTGTGTGTTGGAGAGCTGGGTGTGATGGAGAGCTAATGGGATCTAGGTGTGACTCAAATCTGGGTGTGATGGAGAGCTGCTGAGGGTCGGGTGTGATGGAGTTACAGAGATCTGGGTGTGATGGGGAGCTGCTGAGAGTGGGAGCTTAAAGAATAAAAAATAATAGCACCCTACTGTAAATTCAATTACTAAAGATCACTGGTGTTTATTATTCGCAATGCTGGTTAATTTGTGTATATCTACATTTTTTAGCTCTGGAAATTCAATCAATATTACTGTTGTGACAAATTGAAATCAGCCCCGTGAACATTTCGGACAATTATATAACCGCCTAGATCTGTTATCCATTATTTTTTTATTACGACGAAAACGCTCGTTGTCAAATCGAATGGGAAACATCAACATTGTTGCTTTGCTATTCATGCTAATCATGCGAATACACGAACCAAGCTAATTAAAACAATAACAAAATGTAATTGTATAATGTCAGACTTTTGTACTGAGACAGTACTGAGAACATATCGTCTCTACTGCATTGTCTGTAATGCCTCGCAGTATCAGTATTAGTATAATGTTTTGGAATTATTCTAAATTTGTTGTTCCTCGATAGTGTAGATCAAACTGTGGTAGGTCAAACTGTAGGTCAAACGTGGATGACCCCACGTTGCTGCATGTAAAGGAGACCATCTTTAAACATTGCAGAATTACTCATTTATCAAACAGAAGGCGTCGGTAAATACATATTAGTGCTGTCGGTGTTGCTTCAAAATAAACTGTGATATGTGGAAATAGGAAACAACCAAATTAACGAAATCAACACGAAAATTGATTGATCTTCCATTATGTTACGGTAGATGTCATCCTCAATATTCTCAAGGACATAGCAGAAACTGTGTTCAAAATTGATCCGACAAGAGAGACTTATTGCTCCATACAACGTGCCCAGCATGCACAAGATATTGAATCAATGCTGGTTTGACGTTTGTCAAACGTCGTTTGTCCAACGTTATATCCACGTTGATTCAACGTCTAGTGTCCGCTGGGTGTTCTATTTCATGTAGATAATTCTGGATGGCGCTAATTTACAATGTATTTGTTCACTCCTGCCTATCGCCCCTGGACATAGACTGCACTGAAAACTAATTTTGGTGAATGTTGTCTGCCTATTGTTGTATACTTTTTCTTGTTATCCGGCCGTAGCAGGATTGGAATGGGGGTGGTGCAGAGGAACGTCCTCATGTCCTTACAGCGCGGGGAGCGTCATTTGACGTCAGAACCTGACGTTTAACGTCGATCCTGGCCCACACTGAAAGAGTACAAATATGTATAGTGGCCGTAGGCTCATCGGAAAAAGCTAACTAAGATATTTATGTTGATTTCAAATTGAAAAAACCCTTTGGTTTCCACGGTTATACAAAAATATTGTAGCGTTTAAAGGGTTAACTGTGGGCCGGTATACTAATCTTACAGCAGGGGTATAGGTTTCAAACTACCTTTGCTATCAGGATGGGTATAACGAGCACACAAGCTGGTGAATCAATGTTGATTTAATGTTGGAACAGCGTCGTAGACGGTGGGCCAGCATTAAATTAACATTGGTTCAGCGGCTTTGATGCAGCGGATCCACACGATTTATCCCTTTAACCGCCGGTCGCGGTTATGTTCGTTTTTTTATATTTTTCATTAGCACATTTAAAAACCAGCTCTCAAAGACGTTGAAGACAAAACGTGACTTCAATCAGCAAGATTTCAAAATTGTTGACCTTAATTTCATCACTGATTTTCTTTTTATCAATGATTTTATCAAATCTGAATAATTTTCATCCACTTGAAGTTGTGAATCGTGTCAGAGAGACAAAACTTCAAATGGGTTAAAAATCAAAAGGAGATAACTTGGCGGACAAAAAGTTGATGAGTTTTGCCTAATGGAAAATAACAATAAAAACGGACGTAGATCAAATGTGCATGTACCCAGCAGACATATTTTTAGACGTTGAAGCAATGTTGCTTTAACGTAAAGCCAACGTTGATTTGACGTCGTGCGTCTGCTGGGTATGTTGATTTAACACATTAATGATATCCAGTGTTTTGCAGGCGAAGCCAAGTTCATATAACATAAAAATCAGCCGCATATTGTACCTGAATTCTCACTTTTCAACACAGTCGCCCACACTCGTTCCATGCAAAGCCATATGGCAGTAGCTGTTTCCTTAAAAAGTTATAGCTACTGCTTTTCTACTTTGTACTGCACCCCTGTATTGCAGCAAAGCCAAAAGACAGTATCTGCTTACTTGAAAAAAAAAGCAATTACCACCTTTTGCAAAACACTAGGACCTGAAAATCCATACCATTAATGAATATATTTGTGAAAAAGATTCACTAGTATAATATTATGTCTTTGTTTGTTACGCTTCTGCATTAAAAACCTTGCTAAGGTATTGATATTATATGTATAATGATAGTAGGCCTAGACATCAAAATTGTTATTATTACACTAGGAATAATAAAATTGTAAAAACACGACAATTGGTCTGGGACATGTACATAAGACAAAGTAGACATAAAAAGAAATGTTTTATCTGCTATGACATAATGCTACCTGATAAAATGCCGCGCCTGCAATAATTTATCATGCAGCATTTACTATATACATGTAACGTAACAAGAACTACAAAATAAACTGCAAGTTAAAACGGACAATTTGTTTTGAAAATATGTCAACTATTAGCTGACCTTTTTTCATGTTAATGTTAATGTTAACTTACCCAATTATTTATGATAAACCTGAGCTGCTAAATTCACCTTGAACAAAAATACAACATATTATTATCTGCGTCAGCAATTTTTTCACAACACGGTGAATGAAGATGTCGTGATTTTCTGCAATACTCAAATTGTAATATGTTATAACCTGTTTCATTATTGTGATGGATAATACCAGTTTGCATTCAATGGACGTTTTGGGCGGGGGCCCTAGGGTAGTGGTTAGCACCGCTGCCTTTCACGCCAGAGTCCGGGGTTCGGTTCCCGGTCTCGGCGGTTTGAAAGAAACAAAATTGTTTCTTCCCCATCCACGTGTGAAAGTTAGTATTGTGGGGAGCCTCCGTGACCGAGAGGTAGCGTGCTCGGCCTCAGACCGCCAGGGCTCGAATTTCGAATCCTGTGTCTGGAGGACAGTGTCATCTCAATCATCTCACCATCCTCAGGAGGTTCTCCTGGCCCAGTTTAGCCTATATGTGCACAAAGGTGGCCTAAAGCCCGATTCATTTCATTTCATTTCAATGGACGTTTTTCAATATATATGCCATGTGGTACAACAAACAATGCGACAAGAAGAAAAATGATCCAACATTTGTGCCAGCTGCATGGGACGCGAGAATGACATTTCTCACGGGGCTGATGAACACATGACAGAGGGCCATTCCGAGCATCTCCTGTCATATCCCGCTCCTCTCGCCATAATACTTATCTGAAGATTCTGTATCTGTGTCGTGCCCCCAATTATTCTTTCTGGTCGATGCGGTGCGCAAGTAAATTAAATGAAATAATTTGGGCTTTAGACCACTTTTGGGCACATATAGGCCAAATTGGGCCAGGAAAACCTCCTGAGGATGATGAAATGAGTGAGATGTGGTGACACTGTCCTCCAGACACAGGATTCGAAATTCAAACCTCCGAGGCCGATTACGCTACCTCTCGGTCACGGAGGCTCCCCACAATGCTGAATTTTACGAGTGAAGTGGGAAACGAACCCCGAACTCTAGCGTGAAAGGCAGCCAAGGGCCCCGCCCAGGTGCGCATGTAAGGTGTCTGGTGATTTCGGACCTCGACTATTTCGGACTGGTGATTTCGGAGCCAATCGGTGATTTCGGACAATGATTTCGGACGGTGTGCGGTGAATTCGGACGGTGATTTCGGACGGTGTGCGGTGAGTTCTGACGCCCAACTCCGTAGTCTTTTATACCACTATTTTGGTACTAATATCGCTAAATTCGGATGGTAATTTCGGACGATCATTTCGGACGGTGATTTCGGACGGTGTGATGTTTAAAAACACTAGCATAGTGCTCTTATGTATGACTATTTTTGTACTAATATCGGTAATTTCGGACGGTGATTTCGGACGGTATTATTTATAAGAAAGCCTAATATGATAAATAAAATATATAGAAATATCATTTTATATATATATGCTACATACATAAATTGCTATACAATATAATATACTTTGTCACGGTGCTGACATACAGACAAATGAAGGAAGTAGCTAGACAATACAGTCGACAAAAGACTATGAGTAACGAACGTATAAACTATATGATATTTAACTTTGCATCTAATTTGGTCGGAATCAGAGGTCGTGGCTGGGCAGGGCTAGCTCAGAAAGCCTTTGTCGAACTGCATACAATAACAATATACAATATATAATAACAAATCTTATGCATCAGAATTTATCATAATGACAAGAAAAGCTTCTCAATTTAAATGTGAATTTAACTGGTGAAACGACGTAGAAAGAATAAACGCGAAGATGGGCATAGGGTTAAATAAATTACGAACATATAAACTATTTAAAACAGAATATAAGGTAGAAGACTATGTATTAAAGGTGAAAGCAGTAAATCAACGATCGGCTATGTCACGCTTCAGATGCGGGGTAGCTCCAATAAATTTAGAGATAGGTCGCTTTTTTAATATCCCAGCCAATGAAAGGTTTTGCAATGTCTGCCCAGACCAGGTTGAAGATGAATCTCGTGTCATATTAATATGTGCATTGTATAATATAATAAGAGAAAAGTTATTTATTCACGCTAGCTATATAAACGATGATTTTATGCCGATGAGTAGAACTGAAAAACTGGTGTTTCTATTCTCAGATAGTAAAATTACACAGAGATGTGCCAAAACCTGCAATACTATTTTAAAAATAAGAAAGAGTGTAACGGAAACTGTTTTTAAGTAGTTTATGAATGGTACATGTTCAATCATGTGATCGCTCGTTATTGGTTAACGGGTAACTGTTAATTAGTAATGAGCGATACATGTCTTTTTACATCATCTGATTGATCAACCAGTTAATTTCATTCATTCATTCATTCATTCATTCATTCATTCATTCATTCATTCATTCATTCATTCATTCATTCATCCATTCATTCATTCATTCATTTATTCATTCATTCATTCATTCATTTATTCATTCATTCCTGTATTTATTTATTTATTTATTTATTTATCTATTTATTTATTTATTTATTTATTTATTTATTTATTTATTTATTTATTTATTTATTTATTCATTCATTCATTCATTCATTCATTCATTCATTTATTCATTCATTTATTCATTCTTTCATTCATTCATTCATTCATTCATTCATTCATTCATTCATTCATTCATTCATTCATTCATTCATTCATTCATTTATTCATTCATTCATTCATTCATTCATTCATTCATTCATTCATTCCTTTATTTATTTATTTATTTATTTATTTATTTATTTATTTATTTATTTATTTATTTATTTATTTATTTATTTATTTATTTATTTACTCATTCATTCATTCATTCATTCATTCATTCATTCATTCATTCATTCATTCATTCATTCATTCATTCATTCATTCATTCATTCATTCATTCATTTATTTATTTATTTATTTATTTATTTATTTATTTATTTATTTATTTATTTATTCATTCATTCATTCATTCATTCATTCATTCATTCATTCATTCATTCATTCATTCATTCATTCATTCATTCATTTATTTATTTATTTATTTATTTATTTATTTATTTATTTATTTATTCATTCATTCATTCATTCATTCATTCATTCATTCATTCATTCATTCATTCATTCATTCATTCATTCATTCATTCATTCATTCATTCATTCATTCATTCATTCATTCATTCATTCATTTATTCATTTATTTATTTATTTATTTATTTATTTATTTATTTATTTATTTATTTATTTATTTATTTATTTATTTATTTATTTATTTATTTATTTATTTATTCATTTATTTATTTATTTATTTATTTATTTATTTATTTATTTATTTATTTATTTATTTATTTATTCATTCATTCATTCATTCATTCATTTATTCATTCATTCATTTATTCATTCTTTTATTCATTCATTCATTCATTCATTCATTCATTCATTCATTCATTCATTCATTCATTCATTCATTCATTAATTCATTCATTCATTCATTCATTCATTCATTCATTCATTCATTCATTCATTCATTCTTTTATTTATTTATTTATTTATTTATTTATTTATTTATTTATTTATTTATTTATTTATTTATTTATTTATTTATTTATTTATTTATTTATTTATTTATTTATTTATTTATTTATTTATTTATTTATTTATTTATTTATTTATTTATTTATTTATTTATTTATTTATTTATTTATTTATTTATTTATTTATTTATTTATTTATTTATTTATTCATACTTTATTTCATTCATGAACTTATTCACTCATTTTTGGGTATTATGTAATACTGTTTTTTTATACCTGTTTTTTATGAATGATAAATTTGAGCGTAGAGGCATATTCAAGTTATTGAGTGACTCACTAATCATGCTAATAAGAATTGTAGATAGGAGTTCAAAGAAGTGCTTGGACAAGCATACTACTATTGTCTAACTGTCCGCATTGTTTACAATATGTTTGTTCAACATTTATGTGTGACACCCGCGGGCCGTGAGCGCAGACATATTGGATCATTAACCCTCTGCATCCCGATAACCATAATTACCAGTATGAGACGTGTAGGGCTATTCCACGTCAATTTTATTATTTGTTTTGATATTTAACATGCATTAAAAATTACTTTAAATCCGATTAGGTCAGTTGCAAAATCAACCACAAATTGGTGTGTTGTGTTGTATACTTATAACATATTCGTAGGTTACGATAGGCTTATTGCAGCATGCAGACTGTAAAGGGTCTTAAATCGCGGCACGCTTTATCAGCAAGTAATTAACCCTTATTCTGCTGATGATCACAGTCAACATCAACATCAATAAATGATTATCATTGTATTATTTTCCTTTAATAACGTGCCAGGGTCGTGAAAATGATAATAATTATACTAAAAATTATCTATAATTTTCATCCGTTCGAAAATTGTCCTTGCATTATCTTGACCGCAGTGACTAGAGTGAACTTGCCGTTTTGCCACAAAAGTATGACCGTTGTCTGCGAAGTGGGACCTCAAAGGTGTGTGATGTGCATAAAAATTAAAAATCACAAATTCGATTATATTGTATATAAATATATGTATCAAAATATATTTTGTATATATAAATTAATATGCCTATGTGACGATGACAAACGTTCTTATATAGCCTATGTACATATGTATCATAACTGTACAGGTATATCACTGATTTTTGTATTTCTAAAATGATATGCATAAGTATTTTAAAAAATATGACTATATAACTGTATTAGGTTTCCTTATGCATAATACCGTCCGAAATCGCCGTCCGAAATTATCGATATTAGTACAGGAATAGTCATATAAAAGAGAATTCTGTTAAGGTTTTTTATACATCACACCGTCCGAAATCACCGTCCGAAATCGCCATCCGAAATTAGCGATATTAGTACCGAAATAGTGATATAAAAGACTACTATTTGGGCGTCCGAATTCACCGCACACCGACCGAAATCACCGTCCGAATTCACCGCGGCGTCCGAATTCAGCGTATACCGTCCGAAATCACCGTCCGATTTCACCGCATACCGTCCGAAATCACCTTCCGAAATCACCGATAGGCGTCCGAAATCACCAGGTCTGAAATGGTCGAGGTCCGAAATCACCAGCAGTCGCATGCAAGGATCACTCGAGAAAATTGTGCTTGAGATACCTTCCAAGTCCAATGAGTATAGTTCCAATAAGCATGGTACTATAATCAATAATGACCGAGCTGTTGATTATGAGAGATCCTCATTATGGTCGGATGTGTTTTAGGTCAGTTAAAACACTCGGAGTTCTAGCTGTGACATTTTCAAAGCTAAGAATGTAAAGCTCATCTGGCTTTATCCTATACGGAATGCAAAAAAACGGTTGTTACTTGTTGGTTGTTATATGGTTGTTACAAGGATCGATGGGTATATCATTAACAGATATTAGGACAAGTAGCGGGATTAACCCTTTAACCGCCAAATTATTCAATCTGAATTTTCACCCACTTGAAGTTGTGTCTCGCTGACGCGATCCACAACTACAAGTGAGTGAAAATTATTCAGATTTGACAAAATGAATGGTCAACTGTTTTCAAATATTGCTGATTGATGTCACATTTTATCTTTAACATATTTAAAATGCTGATAAAAAATGAAAACCCGAATATATGCGACACCGGCGGCTAAAGGGTTAAGAATAAACCTTGGTATGTGCCAGGATGTATCTACCCTTATGTTTTATATCCCCACGCAAATTACTAGTATTTCTTTCCCGTTCGAATGAATGGTTGAGCTTCCGACGGTAACCTCATATCTTGTACTGCGTTGGTGATGTAAGTTCATTGTTGCCGTGTCGCAGTGGCAGTCTATTCTTGGTTTTTCTTTCATCTAACGCGTTATCTCGTGCAGTCAATAATTCCGTCCCTCGGCTTTTGTTGTCTGTCACATAAGGTCCTGATGAAGACCAATTACCACACTAGTATACGCATCTTTCTAGGAAGACACACTAATGGGCCGTCTCGAAAGTTTTTCCCAGAAGACGTGAGACATTGATCCCATGCTGTTTTAATGTTGGCCCACATGAAAAAAAACATTGACTCAACGCATCGTGTCTGCTGGGTCGCACTTAAAAAAATGTATTACATTTAGTATTGGATCACCCCCTCCCCCCAGAAACAAAGCGTGGGGCATGAAAAATCGCGTGGTTTTCATAGCTGCATAAATGAGATATCGTAAAAACATGTTTGCATGACAAAGATATACCCGCCAATTTTCGTTCCAGTGAAACCCCATATTATTAACCCTTTAACCGCCAAATTATTCAGATTTGACAAAATGGAGGTCAACTGTTTTGAAATATTGCTGATTGATGTCACATTTTATCTTTAACATGTTTAAAAGGTGGCACTTAATGTGCTAATAAAAAAATGAAAACCTGAATATATGCGGCACCGGCGGTTAAAGGGTTAAGGCACCTTCTCCGAAAAACACATCCACAATGAATCATTGTTTGAAGAATGATGCTTTGTGACACTGGAAGGCATGTTACGAAAATGGGATGTAGAAATGTCATAAATAACGCGTGTCGAAAGATATATAAATAACTTTTTTTGTTTTATTGAGTAAATCAATAATGTGCAAGTTAGTTAGTGCAAATTTTTCACAATGATAAAAGCATAAAGCGAATGATAGAAATCTGTATTTCAAAAACTGGTATATATTTTTTTTATAACAATCATCTTTTACAATTATGAAAAAATATAAATTGAGTAAAGATAATTTTAGTGTTTTCGACCACAGCCGTAGCCCTGGCCCTGGGGTAGTGATTAGCACCGCTGCCCTTCACGCTAGAGCTCGGGGTTCGGTTCCCGGTCTCGGCGGTTTGAAAGTAACAATACATTTTCTTCCCCATCCACATGTAAAACTCAGTATTGTGGGGAGCCTCCGTGCCCGAGAGGTAGCGTGCTCGGCCTCAGACCGCCAGGCTCGAAATTAGAATCCTGTGTCTGGTGGACAGTGTCATCTCATTCATCTCACCATCCCCAGGAGGTTCTCCTGGCCCAGTTTAGCCTATGTGCACAAAGGTGGACTAAAGCCCAATTCATTTCATTTCATTACCCGACAAAAACCTCACGATGCGACTGATTTTGTACAGACAGCTCATATTTCATGGTAATCGTGACAAGAATGATATCGCTCCTGCTCCAGCCTAGCAGAAGACTAGACTCTTGACATGGCCAGGCTCAACCTTCTGAAAACCGAAAGAAAGTAGCTGAGACCATAAATGACTATTTTATGTATAGGATAAAGCCCGAGGAGCTCTACATTCTTAGCTGTGGAAAGGGTCGAGGCCGAAGGCCGAGGTCTTTTTCACAGCTAAGAATGTGGAGCTCCGAGGGTTTTAACTGACTTAAAACACATCCGTCCATAATTAAAATCCCTTATAATCAACATTTCTGTCGCGTACCATATGCCTACTATGATAATTAGTCTGTACTTGATGAACAATAACTCTCCATTCCCGGCTTAGAATGTCGTGGTCAGACAAAGAAAATAATGTAGTGGTGTGTTTTAAAAATGGTTCAGTAGATATCAGAAACAAAACTAAACCAGACTGTAGCTATAATAAATAATAATTAGAGAACATTTACCACAAAATCAAAGTCTTTCCTTCAGACGTACAAACGAAAAAAAGGTAGCCAAAATCTTGTGCTCACTAAGTCCAAAAAGGCAACTGGCCCAGACGAAATTCCACAAAAATTAGCTGGGGGGATGATCCTTTACATTCTTCGTCAACCTTATCATTATGACAAAGTCATGTCTTTATGAGTTCAATTGAAATAGACACACATTTTAAGTTTTGTGCCTGCTATGACACTACCAATGAATCATATTTTAAGTGTCATTTAATAACTATTTTATATACCACGGCTATGTACACGTAATATATTTGGATTTTTTTTGCATAATATGATTATATAATGATAGGGGCTTAGAATCAAATGTGCATGTTTTACATGTTGTAATCTTCTAACAACTCGGTCATAAGCTTGCAGCCACCTCTTAACTTGCCACCTTCTTCAAAGCGACTGACTCAGACTCATTCTAATTTATTTATACATGGTAATAATATTAACATAACACATTATTTATACACGCGTAGCGTACAGGGGGCTTTTACTAAGACTTAATTATCGCTGGCGTGGAAACCACGCAAAAATAAAGCAATCAAGAAACTCAATAAATTTAATTTAGGCGAATCTAGCATAGTTGAATAATAAGACAATGAAATGACGCATGTATACATAAGTAAATAAATATAGGGCCTATGAGTTATATAATGACTGTATCCATGATATGACACACACAAAAAATAAATTTAAAAAATACGTAAATGTAATTAATGCAAATATACCATATTATACAATCAAGTTAAAATATAATCAGCGTTGTATCGTAACCAAAAGTACAGAAGCAAACATATATAATATACCAACGTGATGATCAATCATTTCCCGTGTAAAAAGGTTGCGTATTTCACTCATGCATCCCAACTAATGTTTCGATAATTTGAAAGCATTTGATGTTTTGATAAAAAAAACTTTCCGTCTAATAATTTTTTTTTATCAATCTGATCCTAAATCGGATTTTGCACAAGTACTTAATTATATGTCTTGGTGTCATCCAATTCATCATTGGTGTTATCCAGTTCATTATTGGGTCAAACAATTCATCCCTGGTATTGAATTCATTCTTTGCGTGTGTCATCCAGCTCATTCGTCATGTCATTTAACTTATAGTGTGTTTCCCCATCAACGGAGAGCCTCAAGGTAGAGTGCTCACAGGTGAATGTAAAATATTCATAGAAGCCATGAAAAGCAGCGGCCCAGTGATCTGCCTTGAGGGACAACACTCGATCAGAACTGAACAACCTGACGACGTGAAATAACCGGATAACACCCATGTAATATCAAATGCTTTATATTATTATTATTATTATTAATCGTCCAGACATAAATGTCTACTAAGGCTTCATCAATATTGTGTGTCTCCCCTCACTCCACAATGATATAACTCTAGTCTCTGACGCCTGAGAGGCAGCTTATTAACCTAAAACCAAACCATATGTTGTTTTGATGTTGGGCCGACGTCAAAGACGGCGGACTAACATCAAAACAATATTGGGGGAATGCCTCGTGTTTGCTGTGTGGTAACTAGCTATTAGCAGTGTTTCACGTGCTGTCTTTCTATGAAGCCGTGCTGGAGATAAAGCACTCCTGAGTCCTACAAATAATAATAATTTCATCGAAATTGTACACTCGACTACTTCACTCGCACGACTGGGTAATTAACGCAGGAAACGTTTCACTTACATGTTGGAGCCGCCATTCGACCATTATGAACATGATCATGATGATAGTGGAGGTAACGCGTCCCCCATTATACGCAGCGCCACCATTTCCGCAGCTTCATAATATCACGGCCTCTCACCACCTGCGTGAGCGTGAGCTGGCGTAACATTAAAATATGAATAAATGAATTTGAATTTAACTTCTCTTAGTCAGATTGTTTTTGTTGGTCCAACTTTGCACAACATAGGCTAGTTAGTAAAAATGGTACAGCCCCAAACAGAAGTCACGTCGCCTAATTCAAACAAAAAGACATTGTGTAATTTCGAATAGAGTCATTCCCAACCCTTCCTTACTGATTTGGAAAACAAAGGTAAGCATTTATCAGGTGTTTATTGCTTTCACTATGCCCGGCAGTGTAGTAGATTTAGCTGTAGTATAATTTGTACCCACTTGAACTTGTGGGTCGCGGCAGCGAGACGCAATTTCAAGTGGGTGAAAATATGTCTCTGTTATTATGTATTGACATGTAAGCTTAGGTATAATTCTTAACGTGCCATTGATAACTGTTACTGTTCGACTGTAATGCAAGCCTGCTGGGCCAAATGTCTGACTTTGGGAAACATATCAATCTCGTCAAACACTATTACTTGCAGCGGGAAATGTGGTGAACTAATTTGACAATTCATTCAGTACTGATTTATATATATGTACATATCAACCTTTTCCCGCTAATCACGACCATATTCGTTTCAAATGTTTGATCAGTAGAACAAAGCACACTTATTGGGAATGGAAATAATGTTTAAGCATCAAGATCCAGTGGCGGATCCAGAATATGCAAGAGGAGGGGGCGTAAGCCACATTTTGGCTGAAAAAGGGGTGTTAGCTTCACTTCATTAAAAAAAATGCATGAAAATTCAATATTTGCACCAATAACGGGGGGGGGGCGTACGCCGGGTACGCCCTATGCTGGATCCGCCACTGAGATCTGCAAATGTTTGGTTTCAAATTAAACAAATATGAGTAATTTTCACCAACCTGAACGTGTGTGAGTCACGGTTCACTGTGGGGAGGAGGGCAGGGTCCGTATTCTCGTACAAGTTACGATATATCGTAGGCTTTTGATTTACATGTAGGCACTTATATTTTTTGCCTTTGTTTGTAATTAATAAGTCACAAGGCAGAGATAGAAGGTGCTAAACTGCCACTTTAAAAAGTGACAGTTTAGCACCTTCCAAGGGGACGATATAATGAGAAAACTAAACGGCACAAGTGATAATTGGCGGGAAGTCTGAGCAGTGTTTGTGAGTGGGCGAGCGGCACTGCGCTGGGAGTGAATGATCACGGTCATACAAAAAAAACATAATTTTTTTGGCTCCTTGATATGTTCATAATATGCCACCATGGAAGTTTTTTTAAATTTTGTGTTGCGCATTTGCCAGTTAAGCATGTTAAGGGAGAAATAAGGACGAAATATAATTTCGGACATGCAGGTCCAACATAAAAAAATACGTGAATAACTTGGGCTTTCTGTACACTTCCTATGTTGCCACAGCAGCCCAAAATTTAAAAGACTTCCGCAATTCTGGTCTATGGACATGTTCACATCTTATAGCCATAGTAATAAGCCCAAAGAAAAATATTGATTTTTGATGATTTTAGCCTGATTGCGTCACTTTAAGTGGATGAAAGATAAATTAACGGGTAACGTGTTAAACGATATTATCATGATTATCTTAACCCCTAAAGCGCTTAATTTTAATAGAAAAAACCTTGGAAGCCAAAAAGTATTTTTCAATTTGAAATCATCATAACTGTCTTAGTTAGCTCTTTCCAATTCATTTGAATACCTATGTTATGGGTCTACGGCCATTTTAAATATTTTTCAATCTGACATTGCGGGGATCGACTTTAGTCGTAAGAATCTGACGTCTACAGACGTCAGATTCTGACGACTAAAGTAGGTCCCTGCGCTGTAAAGGTTACCAAATTGTCTTTGTTTATAAAAATATTTATGAACATACTTTCCGCACATTTGGCAACTTTATTATGTGACCAAAAAAATTCATCGATTGACAGCCCATGGATAATCCATTAAAATGGTAGTTAATTTTTAATTATATATATTTGTTATGTTTCTTCGCTTCCCAGAGAGTATTTTCGTCTTCTCTATAGAATAATTTGCAGTACCCATTTTATCTTTGGCGTGGGTGCGGGAAATATATCACGATGATGCTGTTCAACTTTACTTTTTATGTACAGTTATATTTGGAATACCATGTGCTTTTCTAAATATATACTTTTGATTTTAAGTTGACATATCATGTCGATTTTCACGCGATTTTACAGAGCTAATCATATTGTATATATTATCATGATTATGTACACTATATATGTACATGCACATATGTACATGTGCTTTTATTCTTCCTTTTAATGACGCATCTATCCACCTTGATGACATCGCAAGGCTCTGACACAGATACTTCCATTTTTAAATGCGATGGGTCAAAAAGATCACAAGTTTACGCCTGCTGAAAATGGCCAAGTTTTCATAGGCACTTGAAATATTCGTTTCAGTTTTGATGGTATCAATGTTTTCCGGTCAGCGGCGCGAGTAACGTATATACACAGCTTGCTGTGGGTATAAAATGACAAGTGGCTGAAAAATACTCATAACTGTTTAATCTTACCATAAATATTTGCAAATCTTGATGTTTAGACACACATTCCTTCCCCAATAACAGTGCCCTGGTTGAGTGATAAAACAGATTATATACGACAATAGTCGTGATCAGCAGGCAAATAGTTTCTTTTCCTTTTTTTGCATAAAGGAAATACATATGTGCACTGAGTGAGACAGCTCTCTTCTTTTCATTTTTGCACAACCCACACAAAGAAGCCACACATAGAAGAAACACTAGACGGGGAATCAATACTGGCTTAATGTTGGTCCACACTCTGGCCCAACATTGAGCCAGTATTGGTTTAGTGTTTCGTGTTTGCTGCCCAGGGGGCTATTCTTGCGGCATTAAACATTGTGCACTTCAACATGTACAATCCAATCACGCGGTGCGCCCACTAAAATAAAATATCTGTCCGTCTCTCCCGGGAGTTCCTGCGGATATTACACACAATATTGTGATGACTTTGAGTCATTTCACGAAAAGATGTCATCATAATCGGTTAAACATACTGCAGCTTTAAATAGCCACCATAGCATGAAATAACCTGCGTCAACAAAGTAAAGCAAAATCATATCAAATACACTATTTTATCATTGCAAAAACGCATCAACGCGAAGGCAAACGCGAAGGCAATCACGAAAAGTTTCAAACTGACTTCAGTTTTTTCGGGTTCCCGTCGGTTTTGCATGGGGAAACTGCGTCGAATTTCTGGAATAAAAATGAAATGAATCTGGCTTTCGGCCACTTTTGTGCACATACAGGCTAATTTGGCCAGGAGAACCTCCTGAGGATGGTGAGATTAGTGAAAGACACTGCCCTCAGGACTCAGGATTTGAGATTCAAACCCTGGAGGTCTGAGGCCGAGCACGCTACCTCTCGGCCACGGAGGCTCCCCACAATACTGAATTTTACGAGTGGATGGGGAAGACACATTTTTGTTTCTTTCAAACCGCCGTGACCGGGAAATTTCTGGCAT
Source organism: Flabesymbios commensalis (assembly GCA_964017125.1). Classification (NCBI taxonomy): domain Eukaryota; kingdom Metazoa; phylum Annelida; class Polychaeta; order Terebellida; family Flabelligeridae; genus Flabesymbios; species Flabesymbios commensalis. The sequence goes on from OZ024913.1 coordinate 18,617,543, forward strand.
AGTACGGTATCGCACTCACTATAGTTTCTTGATTTGAAGTTGGATTCATAATAATTATTAGTGTGCGTTAATGTATCGTTGCATATATATTTTCGCTTCAATAGTTCGTGCAAAGATGCCGTAATTAAGCTACATATTTTGAGCAATTACTATGTTGCATTATTATCATCGGATTATAGCACAATGCATATTACAAATAGTTTATGACAGATTATCAAGCTTATCAAGCTTTGCGACATGACACAGATATGTAATATTATTTACTTATTATCCAAACGTTATTCTTGACTTACAACCTTCTGACTAAACAATTTGTTAGTGCATGTTATGTGGTGACATCATTAACATGATTAATAGGAGAGTAACGTTTGACAAGTGTTTTATTCGAGGTTTCACTTTTGTTTCGATATGCGAGCAGCCAATGTTGTTTCAATGTTGGCTCACCGCCTACGGCGCTGGACCAACATTTAACAAATGAATATTGGAGTACGCGGTGGTCATTTTTCACTTGAGGAAGGCCTCATCAGCTTATTGCAATGCACACAGTACATCAATATGGCCAAAAACAACGCAAGTAATTATATCAGTTCCACCCAGCCACTAGAGTTTTAGGATAGGAAAATGCTAGAATGATATAATATTAATTTTGTCATGCATGAATAAATTTATAAATAAATGAATTAATAAATTTAGTCAATGAATTACGATTGTAAGTGAGTAAATGATGAAAGAACGAACAACCGAACGTAAGAATAAATCAATGAATGAATGAATACGTGAATGAATGTATGGGTAGACGAATGCATGAATAAAAAAACGAACGAATGATTGAATGACTAACGAATGAAAGGAGAATCAATGAATGAAAGTAATAATGATAGTTACATGATGCATCAGTCTCTTTAATAACTGTTTAATCTTACCATAAATATTTGCAAATATTGATGTTTAGACACACATTCCTTTCCCAATAACAGTGCCTTGGTTGAGTACTAAAACAGATTTAATACGACAATCGTCGTGATCAGCAGGCAAATAGTTTATTTTCCCTTTTTTTGCATAAGGGGAATAAATATGTAATTGCACTGAGTGGAGACAGCTCTCGTCTTTTCATTTTTGCACAACCCACACATAGAAGAAACACTAGACGCTGGATCAATACCGGCCTAATGTTGGTCCAGACGCTGGCCCAACATTGAGCCAGTATTGGTTTAGCGTTTCGTGTTGCTTCCCAGGGGGCTATTCATATATACTTCTGTAATATTATTTACTTATTATCCAAACGTTTTTCTTGACTTACAACCTTCTGACTAAACAATTTGTAAGTGCATGTTATGTAGTCATATCAAAGACCATGGTCTTTGGTCATATCATCAACATGATTAATATGAGAGTAACGTTTGGCACGTGTTTTATTCGAGGTTTCTTTTTCGTTTCGATAAGCGAGCTGCCAATGTTGTTTCAATGATGGTTCACTGCCTTTGGCGCTGGACCAACATTGAAACAACATTGGAGTACGCGGGGGTCTAGTTTTACTGGAGGAAGGCTCAATCAGCTTATTGCAATCCACACAGCACATCAATATGGCCAAACACTACGCAAATAATTATATCAGTTCCACCGGGCCACTAGAGTTTTAGGCTAGGGTGATGTTAAATTATTATAATATTAATTTTCTCATGCATGCATAATTGTATAAGAAAATGAATGAATAAATAAAATTAATGAATTACAATTGTAAGCAAATGAATGATGAATGAATGAGAATAAAATAATAAAAAACATAAACAAAATCTAAAACGAATGATTGATAGCTGAGGAACGAACAACCGAACGTAAGAATGACTAAACGAATGATTGCATACGTGAATGAATATATGGGTAGAAGAATGAATGAATAAACAAGCAAATGAATGATTGAATGCCTAGCGAATGAATGAATGAATAAATGAATGAATGAATGAATGGATGGATGGATGGATGGATGGATGGATGGATGGATGGATGGATGGATGGATGGATGGATGGATGGATATGCGAATGGATGGATGGATGGATGGATGGATGGATTGATGGATGGATGGATGGATGGATGAATGGATGGATGGATGGATGAATGGATGGATGGATGGATGGATGGATGGATATGATGATGGATATGATGATGGATAGATGGATGGATGAATCATCTCTGGATAAAGTGATTTTTCCCGACTATATAGCATTGCCTTTCATATGTTATGATGCTTTATGCCCCAAAAACAAGATGACAACATACGGTGTAATTACCATTTGACCAACGTGAACTTTGACCCTGCCAGAACGCCGGTGTTTCCACTCCGCCAAATGTTTTTATGTGTAGCTGATCCGCCCTCGTATAAAATGTCATACTACTAGCTTTGTCGTCGATGTAATTTTCTGGAACAGCAATCAAACAATATCGAACGCTTCTGCTTTAAACATAGAGTATCGTCGAGAGAATTACTGGCTTTACTAATGTGCGGAGATAACGCTCCAGAGATTGAAGGCCTGGGCACACGACGTTGATTCAACGTCGCAACAACGATGGTGCCCAGTGCAGGACGTCCACCAGTATTTAGCAGTACCCGGAAGACGACGTGAGACATAAATTATTCAAAGAATCCCGTACATCCCCAAGGATCAACTCACGCAGGCGGCAGCGGCAGTCCTAAATCAACGCGAAACAAGTGGCGATTGTTTCGTCTGGAGCTCTCCTTTAATTATGGCTAAATTGGGCCAGGAGAACATCCTGGGGATGGTGAGATGAAAGAGATGACACTGCCCTCCAGACACAGGATTCGAAAGTCAAACCCTGGAGGTCTGAGGCCGAGCACGGAGGCTTCCTTGAGTTTTAAGAATGGATGGGGAAGACACATTTTTTTCAAACCGCCGAGACCGGGAAATTAGCCCCAAACTCTAGCGTGACAGGCAGCGGTGCTAACCACTACCCTAAGGCCCCGGCCCGTCTAGTGGTGAACAATCAATTTGTGGCGCTGAAAAAGCCACTTCCGATATTTTTTTGTGGTCACGTTAAGACGTTAAGAAAATATAAACTATGCAAAATTCGAATCGAGTTAGTATGTACAGTAAAAACGGCCGCCATTTTGTTTGGATTACTCGAATCCATAAACAACATCCAGCTCCCTCACTGGAAATGAAATGTCAGACATGCATCCCGTCTACAGCAATGTCAGCTTCAAATGAAGGACAAATTCGCCGGATTTAAAAAAACTGGTCTTAGTATGGAGCCATACAGCTGTACGTTATAATGTCTCCCATATTGAAAATCTGCTCTTTCCTATGGCATTCAGTTTGTGCTCTGTCGTATTTCCGCATATTCACTGTTCCCACTGTTTTCTATGACCACGCCGGTATTAGTTTCTCCTTTGGTGGCTTTGTCATCGACTTCTGTGCCTGTAGTTGTAAATGAAATAAGGTGATCTAATTAATTCCCGTGTGACCGAGGTGCTGTGATGACTGCAAGTAGTAACAGTTTTTTTCTCCACTTTGACAGCTAAACCAGCAGGGAGTTGTTAGGTGTTCTGCATGGTGATGGCATTTGCATCTATTGAGTAGTCTGACTGTCAGACCTGAAGGGGCAAGATGGGTGTATGCATGGCTACAACAACCATGAAATAGGTAAACTGGTAGTATTATACTCAGTCGTCTGAGCATTGTGTATTTACCATTAAAACGCCGATTTTTTTTTGCATAAACCATGGAGACGAAAGGTTTTTTCTCAAATTGGAATCATCATAAATGTCTTAGTTATCTATTTCTGATGCATTTGTTCACAAACACCTATGTTCTGGGTCTATGGCCACTAGAAATATTTTAATTCTTTTAGTGCGGAGACCGTCTTTATACGTTATAATCTGCCTTCTACAGACGGCAGATTCTAGGCAAACCACAGTAATTGCTCACTTTTAAAGTGAGTAGTTGCAGTGCAGTATATCAGTGGCAATAATATACGTCATTTTTCAGTAACACTTCTATTTTCACCATCATGACCAGGATATTTACAAATCACATTGCAAACATTCTGCGTGATCTTTACAATGAAAGTTGTTTTATATTTCATGTAGACATGCACGCACGGATACATAACGAGCTCATGGTAATTAGAGGGCTTTACATTGTTTAATATCATCCGCATAAACCAGATACTGCCAAAAGGCAGTATCTGCCTACTTGGAAAGTAAGCAGATACTGCATATTGGCTTTGAGTGGCAGTCTTAGCTGACATGAGCTTGTAACCATGTGAACCAAGATAAACATGTTCTTTGAACTAGTTTTAAAAAGTTATATTTTAAACAGATGGGGTATTTGCGAAATGCGCCTGTCATGTTATACCATCTTCTCTTGGCCAGTCTCACGCGAGTGCTACCGCAAGTGGCTGGCCGTATCGAGTACTCTAATCATACTATATTGGGGGTGTATCTGAGATTCAAACATCATTGGATGTTTCAGATTTATTTAAAGGTCGCTAAAAATTGACCTTTTGTTCAGGTCTCAGGCACAGTTTCCTGTTTCCGTTGCTAGATGTACTATATAGAATCTCACATTGGGAATGTCATATTTTGGACAATGAGGTGTACCAAACTCCCTCATGGCGACCAGTAATCCTAGTGGCGGCCATCAGGGAGTTTGGTACACACATCAGCATGAGCTTGTCTATTTATATATATATATATATATATATATATATATATATATATATATATATATATATATATATATATATATAGGCTAATACACAACGGAGACAAGCAAACTTTTTTCTCAGGCAGCTGTCAAGCATTGTCTTATTGTCCGGTCCTCAGACGGGCAACATTCCAGGTATCTCGCTATTTGAAATAATTGGACGCTAGGCTCGATAGAGCAAGGTATCACTTTGTGGGCTCGTGGGTAAGATAACTTGTTAGGGAAGATGTGTTACACATATAGAAAACTGGCGCAATGCCAAAATGGCGCAAACGTGGCGCAATGGATAGAGCACCTGACTGCCTCGCCAGTCATGCATGCGTTCCGGTTTCGAACCCCGCTGTTCCCGTGTGGGGTTTTCAGATAAACAACATTGTTTCTCCCACAGGCACCTGAAATGGATGAGTGATGAATTTCATCTCACTCTAAGAAGAAATATTTCTTTTTAGAGTGAGATGAAATTCATCACTCATCTATTTCAGGTGCCTGTGGTTTCTCCCTTCTCAATGTGACTAGGCGATCACGTTAATGGTGGCCTCGTCAAGTTAAGGTTGAGATCAGTGTATCGACGGTAATTTCGGGCAGGGCCCCGCGCTGCGCGCTTCTCACGCAACATGACAAAATCCGCGAATCAAATAAGTCATTCACTTGCATGTATTCAGTTAACATTTGAGAATAACGCGAATAATTTAATCAATATGTTGTTAATAAAAAGCTGGTACATCGGTAGGTATACATATAATCATGATTATAATGTTTTACTTCAGAATTTAAATTATCGAATTGACAGAATGTCAATCCGTGTGAAATGATTGCCGTAGGTCATCAACTACAATAATATAGTTTGCTACTAATTAAAATCCTTCACTCGCGATATTTAAAGCTACTGCACCAGTCATCTCAATTCATTAGGTTCATTAGCACAATATTATAAATATGTTTGCCTTCTTGGAAGATGTGCTGTGAGTCAGATTTTAACTGTGAGTCAGATTTTATCTGAAGTTATCTGAATGATGAAAATGTGGGGTCGCATACACATCGATAACAAAAGTCGATGGTGATGGTTTGCATATTTAAAAAATCTCACCTGATATAATTATACATTAAAAGATAATATATTAACTTAGGATGCATGTCTTTTTCTTTATTTTTTTGTTGTTAAGTGCTCACCCAGAAAATAGCACCAAAACAACATTGGGCAAAGCCAAAGCCAAAAGGCATAATCTGCTTACTTTACATGTAAGCAAATAGCGTATTTTGACCTTGCGGAGCACTAAATTATCTGTAGCAGATACAAAAACAATATTCGCACACTTTTTGCGTGCGTCTGGTTGCATCACGGACGTAGGCTATTATTATCTGCATCATATCTAAAAAACGTCAATTTCTCAGCAACCGGTATATATATTCTATTATAAAAATGCAATGTGTAGATTTTGTTGTGTTTTTTTTGTTAGGTTTGTTATTTTTCGTGTCTACACTTAACCGCCTCCTTGGTTATGGTTTGTACAAAAATATTTCTGCGTTGCAAGTGTTAAGACCAGTGGCATCTGATTCAACTCACCATCCCCAGAACTAAGGATATTCAGAGTGGCCTAAGGATATTCAGTGTGGACTGAGGATATTCACGGCGGCCTAAGGATATTCACGGCAGCTCAAGGATATTCAGGGTGCAAGGCCGAAGAATATTCAGGGTTGTCTAAGTATATAGGGTCTACAGTACGGCCTAAGGGATTCCAGGATGACGTGAATATATTTAGGGTGGCCTAAGTATACATTATACACGAAGGCCTAAAGCGACGGCCCCACCAAACGCTGCGCGGCGCCGCAAAAAACAGAAAACGTGGCCCCACCAAGAGCAGCGCGGCGCGTGAAATCCTGTTTTTATGCTGATTATGCATGGAGGGGGGCGTTTTGTGCGACACGTGACTCTTCTGGCGTGACGTAGGCTATTATTACCTGCATCATATCTAAAAAACGTCAATTTCTCAGCAACCGGTATATATATTCTATTATAAAAATGCAATGTGTAGATTTTGTTGTGTTTTGTTGTTTTGCGGCGCGTGAAAATCCTGTTTTTATGCTGATTATGCATGGAGGGGGGCGTTTTGTGCGACACGTGACTCTTCTGGCTATTGTGATTGGCCACGGAGCAACGCCAAAAAACGCGGCGCCGTGAAAGATACACCTTTCCCAGCTTTCCTTTCGCGAAGCGGCGCGGCGCAGCTTGCAGTGTAGCCCTTGCTATGATAAACAGTACAGTTTATCTGTTATCTACCGCGCGGCGCGTCCGGTGGGGCCGTACCTTTACTATCATTCAGTTCTGCAACGCCAAAAGGCAGTATCTGCTTACATTACAAGTGAGCATAATACTGCATTTTGGGTTGACAGAGCACTGTTATAATAATAATTAAACTTGATGTTTTCCTCATGTGTAAAACAATATCACCTGGAAACTGCAAAAAAATACAGTTGAGCCGTGCCGTCACCTGGCAGTATCAAGTTACTTGAGTTGAAGGTTGTTGGGTGCAGGTGATTAATTCAAGTGCCACATTGCACTGTAAACAAGACAGTTAGATCGTCCCCTTAAATATAAAAGGGTGTATATGACACTTTGCCAGAGGCAGATAAACCCTTTCATATCTAAGGGGACCAGATATTGACCCAATATGGATTTATTGCAGGCCACCGTCCCACCGTTTTTCCATTACCATCCCGCGTTTTTTATTGCATCTGATGAACCAGGGCTGGGGCATAGGGTAGTGGTTGGCACCGCTGCCTTTCACGCTAGAGTTTGAGGTTCGTTTCTCGGTCTCGGCGGTTTTAAAGAAACCCCATCCACTCGTAAAACTCAGCCTCCGTGACCGAGAGGTGGCGTGCTAGGCCTCATACCTCAAGGGTTTGAATTTCGAATCCTCTGTCTGGTGGGCACTGTCATCTCACCATCCTACGTAGGTTCTCTTGGCCCAATTTAACATGTATGTGCACAAAAGCGGCCTAACGCCCGATTCATTTCATCTATCTGTTGAACCACGCAACCCTGTACATTCATTTGCGGCTGGGAATGGGTGAAGCCACTCATGAAAATTGATCGAAGTGGACAATATTGACTTGGACTACTCTTGACGCTTATGACGAGCCGGTCAACTGTCTTAAGCATCAGTTTTAACAGGCTAACTGGGCGAGAGTTATGGTTCGCCACACTGATCACATTCAAATAAAGTAACATGATCTGGGCAGTAGATATACCAAAGCACAAACATAAAAATTCGGACTTGAATACGTTCCAATTATTAAAACCGACTTTTGAGTCGCGTTTAAAAATTGAAATGGATTTAGTTTTTATTATTCTTCGTGAAGTTTTCTTCTGCAATAATAACAATGATTACTTCTGTTGTCAAGATATACATGAGTGCATTTTTGCACATAAATATAATTATACAGGTTTTGTATCATAATTCAACTTAAAACACACCACTACATTATTTTCTTTGTCGGACCACCACGTTCTACGCCGGGAATGGAGAGTTATTGTTCATCAAGTACAGACCAATTATCATGTTAGGCCTATGGTGCTATAATCAGTCAGGTGTGACCGGGCTGTTGATTATAAGGGATCCTCATTATGTTCGGATGTGTTTTATGTCAGTTAAAACACTCGAAGCTCCACATTCTTAGCTTTGAAATCGGCCTCGGCTTTCGGCCTCGGCCCTTTTCAAAGCTAAGAATGTAGAGCTCCTCGGGATTATCCTATAAATAATTCTTTTATCATGTCTATGGTGCTCAAACTTAGGGTTGATAACGTCAGTTTGCGGATTCCAAGAACAAGCTCGGTGACCAACCAATCAACATTACTGCCCAGCAATTAGCTTAACCATTTAACCTCTGGTGCCGCATATATTCGGGTTTTTATTTTTTATTAGCACATTAAGTACCACATTTTAAATATAATCAAGATCAAATGTGACATCAACCAGCAAGATTTGAAAAGAGTTAACCTCATTTTTTTTCAAATTTGAATAATTTTTACTCACTTAAAGTTGTGGATCGCGTCAGCGAGACCCAACTTCAAGTGGGTGAAAATTCAAATTGAATAATTTGGTGGTTAAAGGGTTAACTCTTTCAGAAGCTGACGTCTATAAGTCGATTCCTGCACTAAAAGAGCAACATAAATTATGTGTAATGGCCGTGGACCCTTGACATAATGTATTCAAATAGAGTCGCAAGAGCTACTAAGTCATTTGTGAATATCTTAAATTGAAGAAATAGTCTCTTAGTTTAAATTAAATTAAATGCAAAATATTTCATCGCTTCAAATAAGGGCTAACGCTTTCAACAAAAAACAAAAATGGTATGACAACATGATATTTTTATCACTAGGATATTATAAGCGAAGGTAGGATGGGACTTACGTAGGTTCTTTTTCTTTTGTCGACTCAAATTGACTATTGAGCTGAAATTTCTTTATCGTGTTTATATTAAACACATATACATTTTTCTAAATAAAATGAGAATCTCAAAATATGTGAATATGGTGCATCATCTCAGCAATATCGCGTATGAAAAGCAAAATTTGTGCAGGAATAATCCATGATATAATATACAGGGCGTAAGTCGTCAACCAAAAATATTAAATTGCGTAATTAAAAGAACCATTTTTGCATTTGCAAATCATTAGCTGAACTTCTCATCTTTTCAAAACAGTATTTAATTGTATTATTTGGCCGATGGGTCCAATTTTTCGGCGGAGTTTTGATTATAAATTTACGCAAACGTGTGTTTTTAATAATAGACACTATGAATTTGTTTTTGTTCAAAACAATGATAATATTAAACTTCCCGTTTTTAATGTAGTTATAATCTGCTCAATAAAATAATCACCTGTACGTGGTGCTATTACAAGTTGTGGTGTCAGAGTTACTCATTCATTTGATGTATTATAATTATTTTTCAAATAATTTCCTATTTGTTTGGTAAACAAATCATCTAATGACCTTTAAGATTTATCTTTTGATAGTAACCGCTAAAATACACTGTATTGTTGAGGGTTCTTCTTTGATATAAATCGGAAATATCAAATAGTGAGCTTTCAATTTTTTTTCTGATGTTTGAACCCTTTCAGTACAGGGGCCGTCTTTAAACATCAGAATCTGACGTCTAAAGTCGATCCCCGCACGGAAAGGGTAAACGATTCATAATGGTCGTATACCTATAACATAGGTATTTAAATGAAGCAGAAAGACCTAACTTGAATTGAAATTGAAAGAAAAACATTTGTCGCGGGTTAACCCCTCAACCGCCAAATTATTCAATTGAATTTTCAACCACTTGAAGTTGTGTCTCGCTGACGCGATCCACAACTTCAAGTGAGTGAAAATTATCCAGATTTGACAAAATGGAGATGAACTGTTTTCAAACATTGCTGATTTATGTCACATTTTATCTTTAACATGTTTAAAAGGTGGTACTTAATGTGGTAATAAAAAATGAAAACCCGAATATATGCGACACCGGCGGTTAATGGGTTAAATATTTCATGATCCACAAGCAACCAATCGTATTTATTTATGATTAATTCTGATGACAATGATCACAGCTCATTGATAGCAGTTGTCTCTGTAATCAATGACAAGCTGAGACAGTCATTCACATGACAAATCACAATCACAACCCATTTAGCATAGCTTACGATGTTGTTGCGACCACGGCGTCTCTGACCATGGAGACCCGTGATTAACTTTGTAGACCGTGGGTGTGACTGTTTTATATTAGTTTAACCCCTAGCACACTGATGTCGACTACAGTTGACTATAGTATTGTTTTCTCATGTTTTAATTGTCTTGTATAACCAGGTTTTAAAAATTAAATGTGTCCCAAATCTGTGACAATCATATACATTTTAAACTAGATTTTTCAAAATTAACTAATTTTTAGTCACCTGAAGTTGTGGATCGCGGTAGCGAGACACAACTTCAAGTGGCTGAAAATTTAAATTTCTTGGCTCAGTGCTCTAAGGGTTTAGATTTATCTATCGTTATACGGAGATCACGGTCTCGGCAATAAACAAATGTTCACAAGGTATTGCCAGAATGATTGGCCAACGTCTCTAGCGTTGGTCTACCATTCGCCCAGCATTGGGCTGATGTATATAGTTGCAACTGAATCACAGCTAAGCATATACCGAATGTTCCACTTGATGCACGGTCAAGGTCAGTGTTCAGCCGTGCAGATCCAAAAGTCATAGCTGCCTACTTTTCAAGTGAGCAGTTAAAGGAGTAGACCATTGTATACGAGTGGCTGGACAAATCTGTATCCAGAAAGCAAATGGAGACAGCTGGGGTATAACTAAACCATAAACGTACATAGAGTGGTCTATGTATTTAATTACAATAAATTTGACTTCGAAGTGCAGTGTTATACATGGTTGAGATGGGGCGTTATGAATAACAAAGGCAAACAGAAGCGACTGCTTTTTTTAGCTAAACAGCTTCTGCCCTCTGTCTTTGCATGACAGTTCAATATTAACATGAATAACCCCTTAGCATGCGGATTTAATGTAGGGGAGGCTTGGGAGAGTCGGGCCACAAGGAGAGTTTGGTCACCCTCGATATCACAGTGGCGTGAAGCAATATGACCAGATGGTGCCATCTAACGAATCAACGATACATCATTACCTATTGTTTGATGTGACCAGCTTATCGAGCCCATGTTCAGTTACAATTGTGTGTCATGAAATCAATTAAAATGAAAAAAAATTGACTCGAAGGTAAATTTTTTTTTTCTTATGCAACATAGTGCATATAAAATAGATTGTTTGGCATGGTCTGTACTTCGCAAAACCACAGGAAACAATAATAATATATCACGTGATTTGATCGGCTTATAAACCAGATTAATCCTTTCAAGCCTGAATTTACTATTGCCATCTTCACCCACTACAAGCCGCGAATTGCTGACGCAATTCTCGACTTGTAGTGGTTAAAGTTGACTGGAAGTGGGTGATAAATTAACGAAAATTACCATGTTTTTCGTAGAACATTTCATCGAAATTTGCTTTCTAAAACCCTTGGTTAATTGTGAGAAAACAAATCTGTTTTCAATGATGTAAATGATGCTTTAATGCATCGTGAGGACAATAGTCGTGATCACTAGGATAGGGGATAATAGTGTCTCGCAGTTCTTATTTCATTTGTCATCAAGCTATTGACAGCTCCGTCCTGTGTCACAGGGCGTCTATCTGAGCGCTGCGAATGCAACAGCATTTGAAGGCAGTCAACATCTGCGTATATTCGTATTCATTTGGCATCGCTGTCTTCTGTCTGCGCGGAATGGTGTCGTGTTCAACTCTGCTAAACGCCTTGCAATCACAGGTACCGAACGAGCATAGCAATGAATAATTGACTGCGTAAAACACAGGAGCTAGACAATCATAATGTGACACATCAAGGGAATGACCTTGCAAGGAAATGGACTGCATCCATTAGCGACACATGGTATGGTAGTTTGGATTGTTGTGGGCCCATAATACTTGTGACCTGCATAACTCGTCCGTCACGAGATAAAAAATAATGATGGATTATTTTTAATAAATATAAATTTGATCAGATGGATACATCGTGAAATGCAGTACACGTTCTGGACATGACAGACGTTTTAGGGTGAGTGTTTCCAAGCAAACACAAAACATTTGTATATCATTTGTACAACGTCGGGCCAACGTCAAAGACGTTGGACCGACGTTGTACAAATGTTATACAGGTGGTTTGTGTTTGCTGGGTTGTGCCCTTTATATTAACCCTTTCCATGCTAATTACGAATTTAGATTGTTTTTTTAATTCTGTTATTAGGAATGAAAAGAGTGTTTAGACATTAAAGAGTTGCTACTGAAAATAATTTGAGTAATTTTCGATCACCTAAAGTTGTGTGTCGTGGTAGCGAGACAGAAATTCAAGTGGATATAAATTTTAATCCGAAAACTTAGCGGCTAAAACCAGTATCACAACAAGGCACGACTGCATGCTTGGCGACTGTGGCGATAGGGTTTAGAAGGTACTGCTAGACGAATTTGCCCAAATATTTAGGAAATGTCGTCAATAACGACTGATCAACTAGCCTAAGCTTCCACCATGACATTCACCCCGAATTTCAAAACGAACAGATAAAATCACAAAATCACAAAAAAAAGTAGGCCTATATCTTACACAAAAGATCTAACCATGCTCATTAGTAATACAAGCTGATCAGGCTACATGTATGTTTATTTGTATGTGATTTTAGGGTGAATTCTATGGTGGAGATTTAGTCTCAACCCTAGCAGTCTTTAATTCATCTTTGACATGAAGCGATTGTATTTCGATCATGTTTCGACCAAATAATTTTACTCTTTTAGAGCGGGGACCGTCTTTATACGTCAGAATTTGACTTCTGTAGACGTCAGTTGTAGACGTCAGATTCTGACGTATAAAAAGGTCCTTGCGCTGACAAAAATAAAATATTTATAATGACCGTAAGCCCATAAGTATTCAAGTGAGCTTACTTATACTTTCATGATGACTTGAAATTTAAAAAAAAAATTGGTCTCCATGGTTTTTACAAAAATATTTCAGCGTTGTAACTGATGTCACATTGCCTTTTCCTTTTATTAGCAATCCAACAACCTGACTACTACTGAGCGAAGACTGAACACGGCGAATAATAGGCTAGTATATGATATATCAAAAGGGACGCTAATCAAACAACAACATCACAGCAAACACAAAACATTTGTATAACATTTGCACAACGTCGGCCCAACGTCTTCGACGTTGGTCCAACATTGTACAAATGTTATACAAATGTTTTGTGTTCACAGGGATAGCCATCACCCACTTGTGGGTGAAATTGGGTGAAAAGAATTAACTTATAGTTGCTAAATGGTTAGGGTATCATATTATATCTGCTGCTTTGTACAGAGACGACACTTCAATACAACTTGACGTCACAATCTGTGGTAAATTGACATGCCTCGGATGCAATGTCTCCATTTCAGAAACAAAGACTGAATGAGTGGATAGCTTTATGCCACTTTCAAGTGGGTCAGGAGAACCTCACTAGAATCGTAGGATGAGGATCAAATACCAATGGCCTCCAGCCACTGGGCTCGAGCTTTGAACACTGGTAGTTAGGGACAGAGTACGGTACCTCTCTGTCACGTATAGGCTCTCCACGATATTGATCTTTACGAGCGGACGCAGTAGACACATGGTTAGTGTTTCTGTGAGCCTTAACCCTTTAACCACCGGTGCCGTCTATATTCGTTTTTTACATTTTGTATTAGCAAATTACATATCAGTTTTCAAATCTGTTGAAGATAAAACGTGACGTTAATCAGCAAGATTTGAAATTTGTTGACCTTCATATTGTCAAATCTGAATGATTTTCACTCACTTGAAGTTGTGGATCGCGTCAGCGAGACACAACTTCAAGTGGGTGAAAATTTCAATTGAACAATTTGGCAGCTAAAGGGTTAACCCTTAAAGCGCTGAAATGTTTAATGTAAACCAAGAGACCGAAGGGTTTTTTCAATTTGAATCGTCATTAATGTACCTCTTAGCTCGTTCCTCTTCATTTGAATACATATGTTATGGGTCAACGACCATTAGAACCATTAGTACTCTTTCAGGGCGGGGATCGAGTTTAGACGTCAGAATGTACAAAGCAATATTAGTAGTTAATATCGCTTATATTCATGTGACAGTATTATTGTTATATTATTTTTATGGTGCAATTTGTGTGAGGATATGTTATATTTTGAAACAATAGCTAACACGTCAACCGTCGCAAATGCGATTATCTGCCACCATTGGCCTAACAATATAAGCCTGAGTATGGGAAAATTGCGATATGGATTTTGTATTGAAATAACATCAAAAACATTAAATTTCAAACCCTCATTTATCATGGAAGATTCAAGTCAAAATATCACCGTTATACCTCGTCTACCCCTAATATTGTTACATGCGCCAACATATTCTTTTTGTAGTCTTTCTTCTATGGTTTAATAGTCATCTGTTCATCTGCCTTTATATAACGTTTTAAAATGTTTTTAATATTTTTTCAAGTACTATATATCATTTAAATTATTGTATATAACGAAAAGTCCAATCCGCCTCTTTTATCGTCACCGTGTTTTAAAACAAGCGTCATCCACTGCAGACTGAGGCACCAAATAATGCTAACAGGATGTGAAGGGTTGTAGTACCTACACTCATATTCATCACGAATAAAATTGGTTCAAGACTAGATATTTTGATAAAAATATTATGAGGAGTGAACACAAATATGCGTGAATGAAATAATGTAGCATAACTGTGTCAAATAACTGGACTCGAATGATGTTCTTTGATCACATATTTTGCAACGCTTTTTTTTTTTTTATGTTAAATAAATAATTTGTAGGACCTGTCTTTCAATTGTGCACTGTATTACTTTCAAATTACCATTGCATGTATAAATTAAGTTTCTGGTAGGTTGTGAATGTGTCATGTGTCTGGGTAGCAAATACATATCATTTTTAACATGGGTGGCAGTTGGGGAAATGTCTCATTTTCGACTTCAACATTTTCCACCACTCCAATCACTTAGGCATTTGATATGTTTTAAAAGGCACTTTGATGACAATAAAGCAGTTCAGATAATTGCTGTTGCTTCTTATTTGAGCGCATAATTATCACATAACTAGTACTATTAGCAGACTTCGATCCATACACCGCTAAGCGCGACAACAGTATTTTTAATCAAATCATTAGAAATATGTTACTCTGTCGACTTTAGACGTCAGATTCTGACGTCTAAAGTCGACACGCTGAAAGTAGGGTGAAGTGAAATCGATTTCGGGGGTATATATAGCCCTAACCCTCTAACCGCCGGTGCTGCAGATATTCGGGTTTTCATTTTCTATTAGCACATTAAATACCACATGTTAAAGATAAAATGTGACATCAACCAGCAAGATTTGAAAAGAGTTGACCTCCATTTTGTAAAATCTGAATAATTTTCACTCGCTTGAAGTTGTGGATCGCGTCAGCGAGACACAACTTCAAGTGGGTGAAAATTCAAATTGAATAATTTGGCGGTTAAAGTGTTAACAACGATACTATCCCGGCAAGCACGAGACGCTGATCCAATGCTGGGTTACAGTTGGCCCATCGTCTTCGACGCTGGCCCAACTGTAACCCAGCATTGGATCAGCGTCTCGTGTTTGCTGGGGTAGCCCAATGCACAATCCTCAATCCACACCATCGGGCTTGGATATTTTTTTATTTTTTCTATCAGGGGAGCTATGTAATAATAAAGCCAGTGAAGGCTTGTAATGACAAGCAGCTGGTTAATTGAAGAGGATGCAGGAAAAAAATACAAGGCAATTCTAGAAAACGTCCATCCTACGGAGAGCTGTAATTATGGTGGGCTTGTTTGTCTTGCAGGCAGATGTCTGCCTGGAGAATAAATCAACTCATGCACGATTTCATTTTGCCATTAGCATTATACAATCACGTCCGTCTTACAACATTTATAAAATACATTACTTAATAAAGATTTCATGTAATATAGCAAATTTGACTCTCCCCTTCATACATCATTATCGTCGGTAGATTGCAAGTAATGACTTATTTTGACTGTTTGGTTTCATTTGATTTGTTGCTATGGCAGCATTTTTTTGTGAATAATCTATTTATAAAACTGCTAGAAACTAATGCGGCAAAAGACTACACAGCTTCACATAAACATAGAAATGAAGAGGCTTATTTTTAGTTTGTTTTTGTCAATCGAATGGTCACCCATTCTATGTTGGGACGTTTTTAAAAGACTGATAGAAAGTACTGTAGAGATGGACAACATATTTTTTTAGTTGTATTAGCCAAATAAATGCTTTTGCGCTTTGTTTTATGATTTAGATAGATATATAGATATTTCTTGACAAAAGAAAGTCTATGACATTGTGGACTTATGTGTCATTAAAAATGAAGAATACTTATTATACAGCGCATAATATTATAAAATGGAAAATGGTGTAGGCTAAATATATGCACAAGTATAAAATGCTTTAAAATAATTAATAGAACTATACATGATAATGATACTATACTTGATAAATATATGTTTTTTAGCACCGAAACCAGAGATGAAATAGCTGCTATTACTAGAAATAGTAGCAAAAAAGACACTGTGTTGGATGCGTTAGTTATTTATGTATATTAAGACAAATATTCGGATTTGATACACTGTATGAGGGGTATACATACTACATATTATTAGATACTAACAATTAACGAATTTTAACGAATTACTAACACTAAACATGCTAAAACCTAAGCCAAGGTGAATTGTATAACAAAACACGAATTATATTTGTGTTTGCCGATGCGGACTTACTATTGTTCCGCTGTCCGCGAGGTTGACCCAGCCTATATCAAATCCACTGAAATTCCGTTCACGCCGGGGCCGGTCGTCGACGCCTGGTCTGCGGTAATCCAATACATTATAAGCTACAAAATGTCTTAGCTTCCACAAGGAATTTATTAAAGTCACTTATGCGGAGCAGCACTGCACTTTAACCCTTAGAGCCCTACATTATATAATTATTATTTACATTTTCACCCACTTGAAGTTGCGCTGCCGGGATCCACAACTTCAAGGGGGTGAAAATTGCTACTCATATTTCTTTTAATTTCAATCCCAATATCTTAGTCTGTGAAAACATGAGATAAGCTTGTATTGGGGTCCATACAACGTTTTATTGTATTTTTCGTATCTTGATCTACCCTGGATTGAGAAACTGGATGATGCCCTCTGGGCACCTTTGGGCATTTTATAAAAAATGCAAATTAGTACCGCCATTACTGAAAATCTTACTTTTGGCAATATCTCAAAAACTAAAGGTTTTAGAATCATTAAATTGGTGTCCATACATATGTTTTCATGATCACTGAGTAAAATTAACATTAAACCAACTGTCTAATATTAATTACAGAACCATAAAAATGCAAATTAGTACCGCCATTACTTAAAAATCTACTTTCACGAGTATCTCGAAAACTAAAAATAGTAGAACGATGAGCTGTGTGTGTATATTATGTTTTCATGGCCAAGGAATACAATGAGCAAAGAATTAACCTTCTAATATTTATTACAAAAAACAATTAAAGTAATTGATATATTGTGGAATTTTGAAAACCTTTACGGCATTATATTTCACTTGTAGTGACTACTGTATATTATCAGCTCTATCAATGTTTTAACATTACTGTATTACTCTTCATCATTCTCAGCATTTTAAAATAGAAGATCTATTGCATTGATTCATACATAAGCCATCACTATGGCAGTCACAAGCCAAAATGCAAGGCATTTTTTGCCGACGAGCAACTGCAGCGAACAGTTGAACATGATTCGCAGCTACACCTCGCAAGATTTAGAATATCTGGTGGGGCTATTATTTTCCTATTCAGACAATGTGATAGGCATGCGTCACTTTCTTGCTTTATGACATGCCTATTAACACTTGTTAGATAAAGCTTTGGCAGATTTGAGACGGCTTCAGTTGCTGCAGGGAGAGATATGTATTTTAGTCGTGAGCTTTGATTAACTTTGTCATATTGCGCAACCAAATAATTATCTGCTTTTACATGTGGTATTGTAATACCATGAGCTGCTAGTTGCTTTGGAACTATATCTGTATTTTTCTGTACAGTTTCTGCAATATTGTGACACTGCAAATGAGATGACGAGACGCATAATAGTGGTGGATTAGAAGTACGAATAATGTCAGTGTCATTCAACACTCACTATGTTTACATATTGAAGACAAGTAGCTCCAAGCTCAATTATCTGATGCACCATAGTCACATTTGCTTCTTCATAAGTTGCACGTGTTCATATCATGTCGTCTAATGACTACATTCTTGTATTTGTAAAGAGCATCATCGTGACTTGTCATATTGCAAGACTGTCATGTGTGTATTTAGTTTTCGTTGAAGATGTGCTCCACTTTTGATGCTGTAGCTGTAGTACTCACCGTACACCAAGCGTACACCAATCAAGTACATAATAATTGATATATATTTTTGGAAAAATGCAGAACATTGACCTTGGTGGGCCAATGTATGGTCCACAAATCGGCACATCCATCCATTACATGATAGCATCACACAAAATGGCGACCAGAAAAGAGATTTCCACTTGTAAGGTTTTTTCAGAGTAGATTCTGAGTTTGAAGTTCGGATATATATATTTTGTTATCGACAATAGATGTAGGCAATTTATGTGCATATCGAAGTAGCCTACATTCTGTTGATCGACATACTGTGACTGCTGGAGAGCCAAAACTACCGACAACTTTTTGCGATCGTGTTATAAAACTCTCCAGGCCATCCTTAATTAATATGATTCCACCTGTTCCATCCCCACTTCAACATATTTGACATGGTTTGCAAAATCACCAGGGTGGTCTTTTCACATTAATGAATGGATGCATGTATGATGTAATATGTATGTATCAAAAATGTTTTGAGCATCTGAACGATAACAGGATGTGGCTCATCAATTATATTTCTGTGATGCCATCTTAGATGAGAAATGTATTTTACAAGGTAACTACAGGTGTGCATCACTGTGCATGATGCGAGTCCAATTCTGCAAAGCAGATGGATTTAACGATATGCCGATAATACCATTTGGACCATGCTCACAATGCATATTTTTTTTCATTGTGCACTACAAAAAAAGTACCAAACTCCTTGCAGTGGCGGATCCAGAATGTGCAAGAGGAGGGGGCGTAAGCCACATTTTGGCTGAAAAAAGTGGTGTTAGCTTCACTTTATTCAAAAAAATGCATGAAAATTCAATATTTTCACCAATAACGGGGGGGGGGGGCGTACGCCGGGTACGCCCTATGCTGGATCCGCCACTGCCTTGCTTGAGTGGTCTGCTTGAGTCGTATACATTTACCAATAACCTGTTTATATACTTTCTCCATCGATCTCAAATAGTACGCAAGGTCATACATTGTACAATTGATATTGCGTGCAAAGAAGTAAGCCTATCCTAAGTTAGTATTTTTCTGACAACCAAAAGGTTAATTTCCTTCACGCTGTGCTCTCACAAACAACATCAAGATGTTCATGGGTTCATGGGGTCTGAATGGTATGCTGGTAGAAGTGCTTTCATTACCATTTACAGCTCACCCCTGAATATATTTGGGATGGGAATCTCTCTGTCAAATTCACACTCGAATATATCTGGGCTAAAACATGGTAAGGGGGGTACTCTGTCATTTCTCGCCGCAATTTGAGTAATTTTCGATCACCTAAAGATGTGTGTCGTGGTAGCGAGACAGAACTTCAAGTGGATATAAATTTTAATCCGAAAATTAGCGGCTAAAACCAGTATCACAACAAGGCACGACTGCATGCTTGGCGACTGTGGCAATTGGGTTTATAAGCTACTGCTAGACGAATTTGCCAAAATATTTAGGCAATGTCGTCAATAACGACTGATAAATTAAGATAAATTAAAGACTGCTAGGGTTGAGACTAAATCTCCACCATAGCATTCACCCTGAATTTCAAAACGCACAGACAAAATCACAAAAAAAAGGTAAATCTTACACAAAAGATATAACCATGATCATTAGTAATACAAGCTGATCAGGCTACATGTATAATTATTTGTATGTGATTTTAGGATGAATCCTATGGTGGAGATTTAATCTCAACCCTAGCAGTCTTTAATTTATCTTTGACATGAAGCGATTGTATTTCGACCATGTTTCGACCAAATAATTTTACTCTTTCAGAGCGGGGACCGTCTTTATAGGTCAAAATTTGACTTCTGTAGACGTCAGTTGTAGACGTCAGATTCTGACGTATGAAAAGGTCCTTGCGGTGACAAAAATAAAATATTTATAATGACCGTAAGCCCATAAGTATTCAAGTGAGCTTACTAAGACTTTCATGATGACTTAAAATTTAAAAAAAAAAAATTGGTCTCCATGGTTTTTACAAAAATATTTCAGCGTTGTTAGAGCAGGTTAAAAAGCGAACTTCATAACTGATGTCACATTGCCTTTTCATTTTATTAGCAATCTAACAACCTGACTACTACTGAGCGAAGACTGAACACGCCGAATAATAGGCTAGTATATGATATATCAATAGGGACGCTAATCAAGCAACAGCATCACAGCAAACACAACATTTGCACAACGTCGGCCCAACGTCTTCGACGTTGGGCCAACATTGTACAAATGTTTTACAAATGTTTTGTGTTTACAGGGATAGCCATCACCCCCTTGTGGGTGAAATTGGGTGAGAAGAATTAATCCCACAACTTATAGTTGCTAAATGGTTAGGGTATCCTATTATATCTGCTGCTTTGTACAGAGACGACACTTCAATACAACTTGACGTCACAATCTGTGGTGAATTGACATGCCTCAGATGCAATGTCTCCATTTCAGAAACAAAGACTGAATAAGTGGATAGTTTTATGCCACTGTCAAGTGGGTCAGGAGAACCTCACTAGAATCGTAGGATGAGGATCAAATACCAATGGCCTCCAGCCACTGGGCTCGAGCTTTGAACACTGGTGGTTAGGGACAGAGTACGGTACCTCTCTGTCACGTATAGGCTCTCCACGATATTGATCTTTACGAGCGGACGCAGTAGACAAAAAATGAAATGAATCGGGCTTTAGGCCACCTTTGTGCACATATAGGCTAAACTGGGCCAGGAGAACCTCCTGAGGATGGTGAGATGATTGAGATGACACTGTCCTCCAGACACAGGATTCGAAATTCGAGCCCTGGCGGTCTGAGGCCGAGCACGCTACCTCTCGGTCACGGAGGCTCCCCACAATACTAACTTTCACACGTGGACGGGGAAGAAACAATTTTGTTTCTTCCAAACCGCCGAGACCGGGAACCGAACCCCGGACTCTGGCGTGAAAGGCAGCGGTGCTAACCACTACCCTAGGGTACCTGCCCAACGCAGTAGACACATGGTTTGTGTTTCTGTGAACCTTAATAGTTTAGTAGTTAAGGTAACCTATTGTGCATTTTATGATTAAAGCATAAAATTTCTACCACTTGTAGAACATATTCTAAGGGTCAATTTTAGATGTGGAGGTAAACTGGATTTGACCTCTGATGACCTCTAGAGGTCATTGACCTTGAAAGGTCAAAATATTCACTGGCAAAGCCAAAAAGTTGTGAAACTTGTCTATTGCAATGTGTATGATTTTTTTCTGTGTCCCAAAAGTGTGTCAAACAATCGAAGAGACTGTTTTGAATCATAAACATAACACCAAGGTCATGTCAAGGTCACACCAAGGTCATTTAAAGGTCAAACTGGCAGAAAATAGTTAAAATGTCCACTTTTTATCCATTTCCACGCTGTTGTTGTGCAGTCATTTATTACAAAGAACTGGTTTTGACATATTCTTCGTCCTATGTATTTTCCACACACATTTTAGGATATTAAGGGCAGTATCAACCTTAGGAAGCAGGCTATCTACTAGGTATTCTACTTATTACGCTCCTTTCTCAATATTCAGTTGAACGTGTCAAATTACAATTATGCAGCATTGTAAAACATCACCTTGGGCTCCCATAGCAAAATCTTGATAAATAATTGGGTTATGAAGTTTTACATGGGGTGGGGTTGTGTTTTACTGGAGTACCATCCGAAAGCAATTTGAAGGTCATGTCAAGGTCATTTCAAGGTCAAACTGGCAAAAAGGGTTACCATGATCGCATGTCTTCTTCAGAGCTGTTCCAATTTCTTTTTCCAACATATCTTCACTTGAAGGAGCCTGAGCTTCAGTCTGGTAGCATGTATACAATTTTTCTAGATTCTAGAATCACATCTATCTACATCAACTTAACTTTATGCAGGTGAGCCATATCTGATAATTTAAAGACAGCTCAGTTTTATCATTAGTGATCGTGATTTCCATTAATGTTATTAGTTTTAGGCTTATTGGTTATACATTTACTAGTCTTCGTGTAACAATCATGTCTCCTTCAATAAGTTTGGTCAACAAAGCAGTGTCTTCTAATTCGAGACCACATTATTATCTACATGTATAGGCCTACTGTAGACAGATGTATAGTGTAAGCCATGTGAGCTAGAGGTATGGCGTTGATGCCATCACCCTTTTCAAGTCTCTCTAGTCTGTCTAATGTTCCAAGTAGCTGGAAGACCACATAAATTAGCAGACCACATGAATTTAGAGAAAATGACGGCCATTTATACTGATTTAAACTACTCGATTAGGACGTTGAATTGTATAATTCTTAGCGTGATTCTAATATCCTAATAGAAGTGGTGAGCCGGTTTTTATCCCACGTCCGTGAGTGCAATAACTAAAAAAGTGGTCATTTTTTTCTGAAATTTTATATCACATTCTGAACAACATGGGGATGTGCAAGTGAGTTTTTAAACATGCTTCAAAAATGCAAAATATCTCCCAGAGTTCTTTTTCTTCTAATACAGGAATCACTCTTGGCACAGGGTATTATTTGCCGGTAATGTTGGTTGCGCAAAATTAAAAGTAGCCTAAAAAGGTGAAATTTGTGCATGTAACTGTAACAAAGAATAGTGCAGATTAAAAAATATAAGTTATGTAGTTTACATATCTGAGAGTGCCATCCTGTTCAACTTCATAATTTGTTGTGGGCGCAAAAACTGAAAACCTGAATCAGAAATTATCCCAATCTTACGATCACATTCCCCACAATATAGAGATGTACAGGCAATTTATTCAAGATTTCACTGAAATTTAAAAAGCCGCCACAAATCAACTTCATAATTGTGGGTGCAAAAACTCAAACTTTGTCATAAATTAGTCAAATTTTACAATCAAATTCTTCATGATATGGAGATGTGCAGGTGATTTTTTAAACATACCGGATACTAGAATTAATTTGTAGGCTACATCAGTTTTTCAGAAAGCTCGGCCAAATTTTCTTGGTAAATTAAGACCCTGTCACCATGATATATATAAAACCGATTATTACATCGGTATTTAATTCATACTGAATAGACTGCATTATTGTCTATTAGGACATGACACTTTTCATGACTTGTCGGCAACAGTTGCATTATAACTAGACTAAATCTTTCACATCCGTCAAATAGGATATATAATATTAACTACTTTGCGTATCTACTATTCCGTTATAACCGTCTAGTTTTTTTTTTATAACGGTTCACTAATCCATTATAACGAGCTACTGTTCCGCTATAACGGTATAGTATGTCGTTATAACGGTCTAGTATTCCGTTATAACGACATACTAATCCGTTATAACAGTCTACTATTGTTTTAACGGATTAGTAGACCGTTATAACGGAATAGAAGACCGTTATAACGGATTAGTAGACCGTTATAACGAAATAATAGACCGTTTTAACGGATCAGTAGACCGTTATAACAAATTAGTAGACCTTTATAACGGATTAGTATGCCGTTACGGATTAGTAAGCCGTTATAATGGACTTGTAGGCCGTCAGAACGAAATACTAGACCGTTATAACGGGATAGTAGACAGTTATAACGAGATACTAGACCGTTATAACTGTATAGTATACCGTTATAACGGAATTCTTGACCGTTATAACGGAAAAGTATACCGCTATAACGAAAGACTTGACTATTATAACGGATAACAGATTATTAGACAATTATAACGGTTTATTAGACCGTTATAACAAAATACTAAACTGTTATAACGAGATACTACACCGTTATAACAGAACAGTAGATCGTTATAACGGAAGACTTGACCGTCATAGCAAAATACTACAACGCTATAACGGGATAGTAGACCGTCATAAGCAAATACTAAACCGTTATAACGGAATAGAAGACCGTTATAACGGATTAGTAGACCGTTATAACGTGATACTAGACCGTTATAACGGAATAGTATACCGCTATAACGAAAGACTTGACTATTATAACGGATAACAGATTATTAGACAATTATAACGGATTATTAGACCGTTATAACAAAATACTAAACTGTTATAACGAGATACTACACCGTTATAACAGAACAGTAGATCGTTATAACGGAAGACTTGACCGTCATAGCAAAATACTACAACGCTATAACGGGATAGTAGACCGTCATAAGGAAATACTAAACCGTTATAACGGAATAGAAGACCGTTATAACGGATTAGTAAGCCGTTATGTGAACTTGTAGGCCGTCAGAACGAAATACTAGACCATTATAACGGGATAGTAGACAGTTATAACGAGATACTAGGTCGTTATAACTGTATAGTATACCGTTATAACGGAATACTTGACCGTTATAACGGAATAGTATACCGTTATAACGGATTAGTAGACCGTTATAACGTGATACTAGACCGTTATAACGGAATAGTATACCGCTATAGCGGAAGACTTGACCATTATAACGGATTAGTAGACCATTATAACGGATTAGCAGACCGTTATAACGGATTAGTAGGCCGTTATAACGGATTAGTAGACCGTTATAACGGATTAGTAAGCCGTTATAACGTGATACTAGACTGTTATAACGGAATAGTATACCGTTATAACGGAAAACTTGACCAGTATAACGGATTAGTAGACCATTATAACGGATTAGCAGACCGTTATAACGGATTAGTAGACCGTTATAACGGATAAGTAGACCGTTATAACGTGATACTAGACTGTTATAACGGAATAGTATACCGTTATAACGGAAAACTTGACCAGTATAACGGATTAGTAGACCATTATGACGGATTAACAGACCGTTAC
This sequence comes from Flabesymbios commensalis, assembly GCA_964017125.1. Taxonomy (NCBI): domain Eukaryota; kingdom Metazoa; phylum Annelida; class Polychaeta; order Terebellida; family Flabelligeridae; genus Flabesymbios; species Flabesymbios commensalis. Next base: position 18,643,091 of record OZ024913.1, read on the forward strand.
AACGGATTAGTAGACCGTTATAACGGATTCGTAGGCCGTTATAACGGATTAGTAGGCCGTTATAGCGGGATAGTAGACCATGATAACGGATTAGTAGACCGTTATAACGGAATACTAAACCGTTATAAGGATATACTTCACCGTTATAACAGAATAGTAGACCGTTATAAGGGATTAGTAAGCCGTTATAACGGATTTGTAGGCCGTCATAACGAAATACTAGACCGTTATAACGGGATAATAGACAATTATAGCGGATTAGTAGACCGTTATAACGAAATAGTAGACCGTTATAACGAGATACTAGACCGTTATAACTGAATAGTAGACCGTTATAACGGAAGACTTGACCGTTATAACGGAATAGTAGGCCGTTATAACGGATTATTAGACCGCTATAACGGAATAGAAGACCGTTATAACGGATTAGAAGACCGTTATAACGTGACACTAGACCGTCAAAACGAAATACTAGACCGTTCAAGAGTGTGTGCTTTAATAAAAAATATTGGGGCATATATTGACTGTGTTATCACTATCACCAAATTATCTATTTGATACATATACTGCAAAAGAATGCTGAATTTCAAGAGGTCAACGGGGTTGTAAGTAAGTAAAAGTATATATTTTTAGGATTTTTGCCAGTTTGACCTTCACGTGACCTTGATATGACATGTACGTTGTTTTCAGACGGTACCCCAGTAAAACACAATTCCAAATCAGGTCATCCTTCATAACCCAATTATCTATCGATATTTTGCCATGGGAGCCCAAGCTGATGTTTCACACTGCTGCACGCTGCAATTTTTCTCGTTCAATTAAACATTGAGAAATGAGTATAATAAGGGGATTAAGGGTGTGATACCCCTCCAAGGGTTGAAACTGCCCTCAATATCTTGAAAATGTGTGTGGAAAATATGTCTGACCAATAATGTCTCAAAATCAGTCTTTGTAATAGTTAATTGCACCACTAACCGTGTTGAATTTGATAAAAAGTGGATTTTTTTTTGCTATTTTGACCTTGAAATGACCTTGATGTAACTTTGCTATGACTTTGGTGTTATTCTTATCATGAATAGTAGCCTTTTTGAGCCTTTGACAAATTTCTGGAATACAAAAAGAGTTTATAAATATGGCAATACACAATTTTCACCACTTTTGGCTCCGCGAATGAGTATTTTTACCTTTCGATGTCGATGACCCCTAGATGTCAACAGGGGTCAAATGTAGCTTACCTCCACAATTTAAAATAAAGATGCAGGATATGTGCTAATAATGGTAGAAGTTTTATGCTTTAATCATAAAATGCACAATTGTTTCATTATTGGAGCTTAACCAGTACACTATAACCCGAGTATTTTGCCGAACTTTCTGAAAAATTGATGCAGCCTAGAAATTATTTCTGGTATCCGATATGAAAGTAAAAATACATATTTTTATGATTTTTTACAAGTTGACCTTGAAATGACCTTGATATTACCTTAACGTTGTTTTTCGACGGTACCCCAGTAAAACATAATCCCAACCCATGTCACACTTCATAGCCCAATTATGCATCAATAGTTTGCTATAGGAGCCCAAACTGATGTTTAACATCTGCTGCACATTGTAATTTTGCTCGTTCAATTAACCATTGAGGAAGGGGTGTAGTAAGGAGAATACGTAGGGTGTATTTCTCCTCCCAAGTTAGATACTGCCCTCAATCTCCTAAAATGCGCGTGGAAAAGATATCTGACCAAGACTGTGTCAAAACCAATTTTTTGTAATAGATGACTGTACCACTAGTATTGCTTAAATTGCTTAAAAGTGGATATTGTCACTATTTGTTGCCATTTTTACCTTCAAATGACCCTAAAGTAACCTTGACATCACCCTGGTGCTATGTTTATGATTAACAGCAGTCTCTTAGAGTATTTGGCACACTTCTGGAATACAAAAACATTTCATAGATATTGTAATACACAATTTTCACCACTTTTTGGCTTCGCAATGGGATATTTTGACCTTTCGAGGTCAATGACCTCTAGAGGTCACCAGGGGTCAAATCTAACTTACCTCCACATCTTAAAATAAACTCCAGGACATGTACTAATAATGGTAGAAGTTGCATGCTTTAATCATAAAATGCACAATTGTTTCATTATAAGAGCTTAACCACTACACTATAACCCTTTAACCACCGGTGCCGTCTATATTCGTTTTAAAAACAACTTATTAGCACATTACGTATCAGTTTTTAAACCTGTTGAAGATAAAACGTGACATTAATCAGCAAAATTTGAAATTTGTTGACATCCATATTGTCAAATCTGAATGATTTTCACTCACTTGAAGCTGTGGATCGCGTCAGCGAGACACACCTTCAAGTGGGTGAAAATTTCAATTGAATAATTACGCGGCTAAAGGGTTAACCCTTTAAGCGCTGAAATGTTTAATGTAAACCAAGAGATCGAAGGGTTTTTTCAATTTGAATCGTCATTAATGTACCTCTTAGCTCGTTCCTCTTCATTTGAATACATATGTTATGGGTCAACGACCATTAGAAATAGTGTACTCTTTCAGTGCGGAGATCGAGGTTAGACGTCAGAATGTACAAAGCAATATTAGTAGTTACTATCGCTTATATTTATGTGACAGTATTATTGTTAATTGATTTTTATGGCCTAGTTATTTGTGTCAAATACTGGCCAAGGCTCACACAAATTGCAACATAACAACATGACATAATATGTGATGTTGTTATGGTGCAATTTGTGTGAGGATATATTATATTTTGAGACAATAGCTAACACGTCAACCGTCTCAAATGTGATTATCTGCCACCACAGTCTTGCATCATTGGTCTAACAATATAAACCTGAGTATGGGACAATTGCGATATGGATTTTGTATTGAAATAACATCAAAAGCATTAAATTTCAAACCCTCATTTATCATGGAAGATTCAAGTCAAAATATCACCGTTATACCTCGTCTACCCCTAATATTGTTACATGCGCCAACATATTCTTTTAGTATTCTTTCTTCTATGTTTTAATAGTCATCTGTTCATCTGTCTTCATATAACGTTTTAATATGTTTTCAATATTTTTAAATATATATCATTTAAATTATTGTATATAACGAAAGTTCAATCCGCCTCTTTTTTTGCCACTGTGTTTTAAAACAAGCGTCATCCACTGCAAACTGAGGCATCAGATAATGCTAACAGGATGTAAAGGGTTGTAGTACTTACACTGATATTCATCACGAATAAAATTGTTTCAAGACTAGATATTTTGATAAAAATATTATGAGGAGTGAACACAAATATGCGTGAATGAAATAATGTAGCATAACTGTGTCAAATAACTGGACTCGAATGATGTTCTTTGATCACATATTTTGCAACGCTTTTTGTTTTTATTTTTGATGTTTAATAAATAATTTGTGGGAACTGACTTTCAATTATGCACTGTATTACTTTCAAATTAACACTGCGTGTATAATCTGAATTTCTGGTAGATTGTGAATGTGTCATGTGTCTGGGTAGCAAATACATATCATTTTTAACATGGGTGGCAGTTGGGGAAATGTCTCATTTTCGACTTCAACATTTTCCACCACTCCAATCACTTAGGCATTTGATTGGTTTAAAAGGCACTTTGATGACAATAAAGCAGATCAGATAATTGCTGTTGCTTCTTATTTGAGCGCATAATTATCACATAACTAGTACTATTAGCAGACTTTGATCCATACACCGCTAAGCGCGAAAAAAGTATTTTTAATTATTTTTATTAGCGGATCAAATCATTAGAAATATGTTACTCTGTCGACTTTAGACGTCAGATTCTGACGTCTAAAGTCGACACGCTGAAAGTAGGGTGAAGTGAAATCGATTTCGGGGTATATATAGCCCTAACCCTTTAACCGCCGGTGCCGCAGATATTCGGGTTTTCATTTTCTATTAGCACATTAAATACCACATTTTGAATATGTTAAAGATAAAATGTGACATCAAACCAGTTTGTAAAATCTGAATAATTTTCACTCGCTTGAAGTTGTGGATCGCGTCAGCGAGACACAACTTCAAGTGGGTGAAAATTCCAAATTGAATAATTTGGCGGTTAAAGTGTTAACAACGATACTATCCCGGCAAACACGAGACGCTGGTCCAATGTTGGGTTCCAGTTGGCCCATCGTCTTTGACGCTGGCCCAACTGTAACCCAGCATTGGATCAGCGTCTCGTGTTTGCTGGGGTAGCACAATGCACATTCCTCAATCCACACCAACGGGCTTGGATATATTTTTTTCTATCAGGGGAGCTATGTAATAATAACGCCAGTGAAGGCTTGTAATGACAAGCAGCTGGTTAATTGAAGAGGATGCAGGAAAAAATACAAGGCAATTCTAGAAAACGTCCAGCCTACGGAGAGTTGTAATTATGGTGGGCTTGTTTGTCTTGCAGGCAGATGTCTGTCTGGCGAATAAATCAACACATGTACGATTTACTTTTTCCATTAGCATTATACAATCACGTCCGTCATACAACATTTATAAAATACATTACTTAATAAAGATTTCATGTAATATAGCAAATTTGACTCTCCCCTTCATACATCATTATCGTCGGTAGATTGTAATGACTCATTTTGACTGTTTGGTTTCATTTGATTTGTTGCTATGGCAGCATTTTTTGTGAATAATTTATTTATAAAACTGCTAGACACTAATGCGGCAAAATACTACACAGCTTCACATAAACATAGAAATGAAGAGGCTTATTTTTAGTTTGTTTTTGTCAATCGAATGGTCACTCATTCTATGTTGGGAAGTTTTTAAAAGACTGCTAGAAAGTACTGTAGAGATGGACAACATATTTTTTTAGTTGTATTAGCCAAATAAATGCTTTTGCGCTTTGTTTTATGATTTAGATAGATATATAGATATTTATTGACAAAAGAAAGTCTATGACATTGTGGACTTATGTGTCATTAAAAATAAAGGATACATATTATACAGCGCATAATATTATAAAATGGAAAATGGTGTAGGCTAAATATATGCACAAGTATAATATGCTTTAAAATAATTAATAGAACTATACATGATAATGATACTATACTTGATAAATACATGTTTTTTGCACCAAAACCAGAGATGAAATAGCTGCTATTACTAGAAATAGTAGCAAAAAAGACACTGTGTTGGATGCTTTAGGTATTTATGTATATTAAGACAAATATTCGGATTTGATACACTGTATGAGGGGTATACATACTGCATATTATTAGATACCAACAATTAACGAATTTTAACGAATTACTAACACTAAACATGCTAAAACCTAAACCAAGGTGAATTGTATGACAAAACACGAATTATATTTGTGTTTGCCGATGCGGACTTACTATTGTTCCGCTGTCCGCGAGGTTGACCCAGCCTATATCAAATCCACTGAAATTCCGTTCACGCCGGGGCCGGTCGTCGACGCCTGGTCTGCGGTAATCCAATACATTATAAGCTACAAAATGTCTTAGCTTCCCCAAGGGATTTATTAAAATCACTTATGCGGAGCAGCACTGCACTTTAACCCTTAGAGCCCTACATTACATAATTAATATTTACATTTTCACCCACTTGAAGTTGTGTCTCGCTGCCGCGACCCACAACTTCAAGGGGTGAAAATTGCTACTCATATTCGTTTAATTTCAATCCCAATATCTTAGTCTGTGAAAACATGAGATAAGCTTGTATTGGGGTCCATACAACGTTTTATTGTATTTTTCGTATCTTGATATACCCTGGATTGAGAAAATGCAAATTAGTACCGTTATTACTGAAAATCTTACTTTTGGCAATATCTCAAAAACTAAAGGTGGTAGAATCATTAAATTGGTGTCTATACATATGTTTTCATGATCACTGAGTACAATTAACATTAAACCAACTGTCTAATATTAATTACAGAACCATAAAAATGCAAATTAGTACCGCCATTACTAAAAAACCTACTTTCACGAGTATCTCGAAAACTAAAAATAGTAGAGCGATGATCTGTGTGTGTATATCATGTTTTCATGGCCAAGGAATACAATGAGCAAAGAATTAACCTTCTAATATTTATAACAAAAAACAATTAAAGTAATTGATATATTGTGGAATTTTGAAAACTTTTACCGCATTATATTTCACGTGTAGTGGCAAATTACCGTATATTATCAGCTCTATCAATGTTTTAACATTACTGTATTACTCTTCATCACTCTCAGCATCTTAAATTGAAGATCTATTGCATTGATTCATACATAAGCCATCACTATGGCAGTCACAAGCCAAAATGCAAGGCAATTTTTGCGGACGAGCAACTGCAGCGAACAGTTGAACATGATTCGCAGCTACACCTCGCAGGATTTAGAATATCTGGTGGGGCTATTATTTCCCTATTCAGACAATGTGATAGGCATGCGTAACTTTCTTGCTTTATGACATGCCGATTAACACTTGTTAGATAAAGCTTTGGCAGCTTTGAGACGGCTTCAGTTGCTGCAGGGAGAGATTTGTATTTTAATCGTGAGCTTTGATTAACTTTGCCATTTTGCGCAACCAAATAATTATTTGCTATTACATGTGGTATTGTAATACCATGAGCTGCTAGCTGCTTTGGAACTATATCTGTATTTTTCTGTACAGTTTCTGCAATATTGTGACACTGCAAATGAGATGACGAGACGCATAATAGTGGTGGATTAGAAGTACGAATAATGTCAGTGTCATTCATCACTCACTATGTTTACATATTGAAGACAAGTAGCTCAAAGCTCAATTATCTGATGTACCATAGTCACATCTGCTTCTTCATAAGCTGCACGTGTTCATATCATGTCGTCTAATGACTACATTCTTGTATTTGTAAAGAGCATCATCGTGACTTGTCATATTGCAAGACTGTCATGTGTGTATTTAGTTTTCGTTGAAGATGGGCTCCACTTTTGATCCTGTAGCTGTAGTACTCACCGTAGACCAAGCAGAGATCGCTGTTTTTTTCTATCAAGTACATAATAATTGATATAAATTTTAGAAAAATGCAGAACATTGACCTTGGTGGGCCAATGTATGGTCCACAAATCGGCACATACATCCATTACATGATAGCATCACACAAAATGGCGACCAGAAAAGAGATTTCCACTTGTAAGGTTTTTTCAGAGTAGATTCTGAGTTTGAAGTTCGGATATATATATTTTGTTATCGACAATAGATGTAGGCAATTTCTGTGCATATCCAAGTAGCCTACATTCTGTTGATCGACATACTGTGACTGCTGGAGAGCCAAACCTACCGACAACTTTTTGCGATCGTGTTATAAAACTCTCCATGCAGTCCTTAATGAATATGATTCCACCTGTTCCATCCCCACTTCAACATATTTGACATGGTTTGCAAAATCACCAGGGTGGTCTTTTCACATTAATGAATGGATGCATGTATGATGTAATATGTATGTATCAAAAATGTTTTGAGCATCTGAACGATAACAGGATGTGGCTCATCAATTATATTTATGTGATGCAATCTTAGATGAGAAATGTATTTTACAAGGTAACTACAGGTGTGCATCACTGTGCATGATGCGAGTCCAATTCTGCAAAGCAGATGGATTTAACGATATGCCGATAATACCATTTGGACCATGCTCACAATGCATATTTTTTGCATTGTGCACTACAAAAAAGTACCAAACTCCTTGCAGTGGCGGATCCAGAATGTGCAAGAGGAAGTGGCGTAAGCCACATTTTGGCTGAAAAAGGGGTGTTAGCTTCACTTTATTCAAAAAAATGCATGAAAATTCAATGTTTTCACCAATAACGGGGGGGGGGCGTACACCGGGTACGCCCTATGCTGGATCCGCCACTGCCTTGCTTGAGTGGTATGCTTGAGTCGTATACATTTACCAATAACCTGTTTATATACTTTCTCCATCGATCTCAAATAGTACGCAAGGTCATACATTGTACAATTGATATTGCTTGCAAAGAAGTAAGCTTATCCTAAGTTAGTATTTTTCTGACAACCAAAAGGTTAATTTCCTTCACGCTGTGCTCTCACAAACAACATCAAGATGTTCATGGGTTCATGGGGTCTGAATGGTTTGCTGGTAGAAGTGCTTTCATTACCCTTTACAGCTCACCCCTGAATATATTTGGGATAGGAATCTCTCTGTCAAATTCACACTCGAATATATCTGGGCTAAAACATGGTAAGGGGGGTACTCTGTCATTTCTCGCCACAATTTGAGTAATTTTCGATCACCTAAAGTTGTGTGTCGTGGTAGCGAGACAGAACTTCAAGTGGATATAAATTTTAATCTGAAAACTTAGCAGCTAAAACCAGTATCACAACAAGGCACGACTGCATGCTTGGCGACTGTGGCAATTGGGTTTATAAGCTACTGCTAGACGAATTTGCCCAAATATTTAGGCAATGTCGTCAATAACGACTGATAAATTAAGATAAATTAAAGACTGCTAGGGCTGAGACTAAATCTCCACCATAGCATTCACCCCGAATTTCAAAACGAACAGACAAAATCACAAAAAAAAGGTAGATCTTACACAAAAGATCTAACCATGATCATTAGTAATACAAGCTGATCAGGCTACATGTATATTTATTTGTATGTGATTTTAGGGTGAATCCTATGGTGGGGATTTAGTCTCAACCCTAGCAGTCTTTAATTTATCTTCGACATAAAGCGATTGTATTTCGACCATGTTTCGACCAAATAATTTTACTATTTCAGAGCGGGGACCGTCTTTATACGTCGGAATTTGACTTCTGTAGACGTCAGTTGTAGACGTCAGATTCTGACGTATAAAAAGGTCCTTGCGCTGACAAAAATAAAATATTTATAATTACTATAAGCCCATAAGTATTCAAGTGAGCTTACTAAGACTTTCATGATGACTTAAAATTAAAAAAAAAAATTGGTCTCCATGCCTTTTACAAAAATATTTCAGCGTTGTTAGAGCAGGTTAAAAAGCGACCTTCATAACTGATGTCACATTGCCTTTTCATTTTATTAGCAATCCAACAACCTGACTACTACTGAGCGAAGACTGAACACGGCGAATAATAGGCTATATGATATATCAATAGGGCCGCTAATCAAGTAACAACATCACTGCAAACACAAAACATTTGTACAACATTTGCACAACGTCGGCCCAACGTCTTCGACGTTGGTCCAACATTGTACAAATGTTATACAAATGTTTTGTGTTTACAGAGATAGCCATCGCCCACTTGTGGGTGAAATTGGGTGAAAAAAAATAATCCTACAACATTTAGTGGCTAAATGGTGAGGGTATCCTATTATATCTGCTGCTTTGTACAAAGACGACATTTCAATACAACTTGACGTCACAATCTGTGGTAAATTGACATGCCTCAGATACAATGTCTCCATTTCAGAAACAAAGACTGAATAAGTGGATAGCTTTATGCCACTATCAAGGGGGGCAGGAGAACCTCACTAGAATCGTAGGATGAGGATCAAATACCAATGGCCTCCAGCCACTGGGTTCGAGCTTTGAACACTGGTGGTTAGGGACAGAGTACGGTACCTCTCTGTCACGTCTAGGCTCTCCACGATATTGATCTTTACGAGCGGACGCAGTAGACACATGGTTTGTGTTTCTGTGAATTTTAACCCTTTAACCACCGGTGCCGTCTATATTCGTTTTAAAAACAAATTATTAGCACATTACGTATCAGTTTTTAAACCTGTTGAAGATAAAACGTGACGTTAATCGAAATTTGTTGACATCCATATTGTCAAATCTGAATAATTTTCACTCACTTGAAGCTGTGGATCGCGTCAGCGAGACACACCTTCAAGTGGGTGAAAATTTCAATTGAATAATTTGGCGGCTAAAGGGTTAACCCTTAAAGCGCTGAAATGTTTAATGTAAACCAAGAGACCGAAGGGTTTTTTCAATTTGAATCGTCATTAATGTACCTCTTAGCTCGTTCCTCTTCATTTGAATACATATGTTATGGGTCAACGACCATTAGAAATAGTGTACTCTTTCAGTGCGGGGCTCGAGTTTAGACGTCAGAATGTACAAAGCAATATTTGTAGTTACTATCGCTTATATTTATGTGACAGTATTATTGTTAATTGATTTTTATGGCCTAGTTATTAGTGTCAAATACTGGCCAAGGCTCACACAAATTGCAACATAACAACATGACATAATATGTGATGTTGTTATGTTGCAATTTGTCTGATGATATATTATATTTTGAATCAATAGCTAACACGTCAACCGTCGCAAATGTGATTATCTGCCACCACAGTCTTGCATTGGCCTGACAATATAAACCTGAGTATGGGACAATTGCGATATGGATTTTGTATTGAAATAACATCAAAAATATTAAATTTCAAACCCTCATTTATAATGGAAGATTCAAGTCAAAATATCACCGTTATACCTCGTCTACCCCTAATATTGTTACATGCGCCAACATATTCTTTTTGTATTCTTTCTTCTATGTCATCCGTTCATCTGTCTTTATATAACGTTTTAATATGTTTTTAATACTTTTTCAAGTAATATATATCATTTAAATTATTGTATATAACGAAAGGTTCAATCCGCCTCTTCCATCGTCACTGTGTTTTAAAACAAGCGTCATCCACTGCAGACTGAGGCATCAGATAATGCTAACAGATTATGAGGAGTGAACACAAATATGCGTGAATGAAATAATGTAGCATAACTGTGTCAAATAACTGGACTCGAATGATGTTCTTTGATTACATATTTTAATTTTATTTTTAATGTTCAATAAATAATTTGTGGGACCTGTCTGTCAATTATGCACTGTATTACTTTCAAATTACCATTGCATGTATAAATTAAGTTTCTGGTAGATTGTGAATGTGTCATGTGTCTGGGTAGCAAATACATATCATTTTTAACATGGGTGGCAGTTGGGGGAAATGTCTCATTTTCGACTTCAATATTTTCCACCACTCCAATCACTTAGGCATTTGATATGTTTTAAAGGGCACTTTGATGACAATAAAACAGCTCAGATATTTGCTGTTGCTTCTTATTTGAGATCATAATTATCACATAATGATAGTACTATTAGTTGACTTTGATTCATACACCTCTAAGCGCGACAACAATGTTTTTAATCTTTTCTATTAGCAGATCAAATCATTAGAAATATTTTACTCTTTCGACTTTAGACGTCAGATTCTGACGTCTAACGTCCCCACGCTGAAAGTAGGGTGAAGTGAACTTCGATTTCGGGGGCATATATAGCCCTAACCCTTTAACCGCCGGTGCCGCAGATATTCGGATTTTCATTTTCTATTAGCACATTAAATACCACATTTAAATATGTTAAAGATAAAATGTGACACCAACGAACAAGATTTGAAAAGAATTGACCTCCATTTTGTAAAATCTGAATAATTTTCACTCGCTTGAAGTTGTGGATCGCGTCAGCGAGACACAACTTCAAGTGGGTGAAAATTCAAATTGAATAATTTGGCGGTTAAAGTGTTAACAACGATACTATCCCGGCAAGCACGAGACGCTGATCCAATGCTGGGTTACAGTTGGCCCATCGGCTTCGACGCTGGGCCAACTGTAACCCAGCATTTGGTCAGCGTCTCGTGTTTGCTGGGGTAGCCCAATGCACAATCCTCAATCCACACTATCGGGCTTGGATATTTATTTTTTATTTTTTCTATCAGGGGAGCTATGCAATAATAACGCCAGTGAAGGCTTGTAATGACAAGCAGCTGGTTAATTGAAGAGGATGCAGGAAAAAATAGAAGGCAATTCTAGAAAACGTCCAGCCTACGGAGAGTTGTAATTATGGTGGGCTTGTTTGTCTTGCAGGCAGATGTTTGTCTGGCAAATAAATCAACTCATGCACGATTTCATTTTGCCATTAGCATTATACAATGACGTCCGTCTTACAACATTTATAAAATACATTACTTAATAAAGATTTCATGTAATATAGCAAATTTGACTCTCCCCTTCATACATCATTATCGTCGATAGATTGCAAGTAATGACTTATTTTGACTGTTTGGTTTCATTTGATTTGTTGCTATGGCAGCATTTTTTTGTGAATAATCTATTTATAAAACTGCTAGAAACTAATGCGGCAAAAGACTACACAGCTTCACATAAACATAGAAATGAAGAGGCTTATTTTTAGTTTGTTTTTGTCAATCGAATGGTCACTCATTCTATGTTGGGAAGTTTTTAAAAGACTAGAAAGTACTGTAGAGATGGACAACATTTTTTTTAGTTGTATTAGCCAAATAAATACTTTTGCGCTCTGTTTTATGATATAGATAGATATATAGATATTTATTGATAAAAGAAAGTCTATGACATTGTGGACTTATGTGTCATTGAAAATAAAGAATACATATTATACAGCGCATAATATTATAAAATGGAAAATGGTGTAGGCTAAATATATGCACAAGTATAAAATGCTTTAAAATATTTAATAGAACTATGATAATGATACTATACTTGATAAATATATGTTTTTTGCACCAAAACCAGAGATGAAATAGCTGCTATTACTAGGAATAGTAGCAAAAGAGACACTGTGTTGGATGCGTTAGTTATTTATGTATATTAAGACAAATATTCGAATTTGATACACTGTATGAGGGGTATACATACTACATATTATTAGATACCAACAATTAACGAATTTTAACGAATTACTAACACTAAACATGCTAAAACCTAAACCAAGGTGAATTGTATGACAAAACACGAATTATATTTGTGTTTGCCGATGCGGACTTACTATTGTTCCGCTGTCCGCGAGGTTGACCCAGCCTATATCAAATCCACTGAAATTCCGTTCACGCCGGGGCCGGTCGTCGACGCCTGGTCTGCGGTAATCCAATACATTATAAGCTACAAAATGTCTTAGCTTCCCCAAGGAATTTATTAAAATCACTTATGCGGAGCAGCACTGCACTTTAACCCTTAGAGCCCTACATTATATAATTAATATTTACATTTTCACCCACTTGAAGTTGTGTCTCGCTGCCGCGACCCACAACTTCAAGGGGGTGAAAATTGCTACTCATATTCGTTTAATTTCAATCCTAATATTTGCAAAAAATGACGTTTTCACACATTTCGTTTTCAATAATAGCCTGCAAATAAAACATATGACGACAATAGTCGCGCTTAGCGCTTCAAGTGTATCCTGTTTCTTCTTCTTGTACTTTGTTGTTAGTTATTGCAAATGTTAATTGGAGGCGTCTCGCTCCACGATGCGTCTACCCTCTTGATTTTAAATGATCCGATGCTGTCACACTGGGCACACGACGTTGTTGCGACGTTGAATCAACGTCATTGACGTTGATTCAACGTCTCATCTACGTTGTATGCCCAGTGGGGTAGCTCCACTCAATCTGAAGGCATACTTTCCTGACATGTTGTTTACAAGTTTCTCGATAAGACAGGATATAATATATTTGTTTCTACAGAGTGGCCAACACGATTACATAATGAGTTCCGAAATGTTTACTATTTACATGGCAATCAGCATGATGTTGAAAGTAGTGTGAGGGGCGCGCAGTGCGGGGGCCCTGCGCAAAAATAACGTCGATTCATACTGGTCTCAACCTTAACTCGACGAGGCTGCCATTAACGTGATCGCCTAGTCACATTGAGAAGGGAGAAACATGTCAAGTAAACAACAGTAGCTGTTTATAAACAACAGTAACTGCTTATAAACTACAGTAGCTGTTTACAAACAACATTAGCTGTTTACTAGAAACGCACATAGTTACTATTGTTTGTGGTTTTCAAGCAGTATTACTGTTAGTTAACTTTAGGCCTAACCCTTCTAGCTCTGAGCACGGCTTTAGTCGTTTTTAATCCATTTTATTAGCCGAACAAAGCACTATTATTTGGAACGAAATGAATGCTTAGACATCAATATTTGCAAATGTTTGGTCTCAAATTAAACAACTATGGGTAATTTCCACCCTCTTGAAGTTGTGGCTCGCGGTAGCGATATACAACGTCATTGTTGTGCTGTCTTTATTTAAATTATAATAACTTCTTTTATGGGTAAATGCTTATTAACCCTTTCATTGCGGGGACCGTCTTTATACGTCAGCATCTGACGTCCGACGAAGTCAGATGCTGACGTCTAAAGACGGACCCCGCACGGAAAGAATTAAAATATTTGTAAAGGTTATAAACCCATAACATAGCTATTCAAATGAATCAGAATGAGCTAACGGATACATTTATGATGCTTTAAAATTGAAAAACCCTTTGGTTTCCATGGTTTATACAAAAATATTTAGCGTTGTAAGGGTTTAAATATAATAACTTATTTTTCGGGTATATGCTTATTAATTGTACTTTGTTTTTATTTCAGATATGTGTTTCAATCACCTAGAGACAGTGCGTGTCATGACAAGAGGAAGGTACATTATGGTTGTTTAATTTCCCCGACGTTAAACTGTGAACGCAGCAACAAATAATCAAACTCACAAACAAGAAGCACGTATTAAGCATTTCTAGCATTGGGGATGTGAAAGCGGTATACAGTCATGCTTTTGATCAATAATTCAAACGAGAAGCCAAATTACACCACTGATGACACACATCAACTGAACAACAGCACCCCACAATGGTGGTCCAACCAGACACAAGCCTACCCTACGTTGGAGCCTTTGGGCGCATTTAACGAGTTTGTCAAAGCTTTGACTCTGGTTGCTGTACCAGTGATCGTAGGTGTGGGGCTGTGTGGGAATACTCTCTCCTTCCTCATCTTTATAGGTCATCGCTTGCGATACCTTAGCTCAAGTGTCTATCTTGCCTTCTTAAACTTAGTTGATAATGTGTTCTTGATTGTACTTCTACTGGTATGGTTTGATAATGTACGTGTACCTGTGATACACCAGCACGGAATATGCCAAGGATTTGTTTATTTATCATACATCACCGCCTTTCTATCAGTATGGACAGTTGTGGCCTTCACAGTAGAACGGTTCATTGTGGTGTATCGACCACTTGCTAAAAGTAAATGGTGTTCATCGCACAAGGCACGCAGAGTAGCCTTGGGTCTAGTCATTTTTGCGTTTTTGTTTTACTCATTCGCTCTCTGGACGTCTAAGTTGGTGATATTTACAATTCCCAAAAATACTACAATTTGTTACTTTGACTATCGGTACTTTAATCTCTTGAAAATCATGAACATCATTGATACCGTAATAACACTCATCATACCATCCACGATAATCATTGTTCTCAACATAGCCATCGCAATAAAGATCTGGAAAGTGATTGTACGACGTGAACAAACGCTCACATATCCCTCAGCAGATACGAGGGAGCTGAAATGTATCGCAAGAAATGGGGGCACAGCAGGGACGCTGAGAAATGGTGTGAAGATCAACAGTGATGATAAAGAACCTGTCATCAAAAACTGGAATGAGCAGCTGCTTAAAGCCAAGGGTATTGACAGTGGCAGTGGTAGCAGTGGCAGCAGTGGTTCCAGAGGGAGGAGAAGTCTATCTGGTGATGGTCGTGATGTTGGTGGGCCATCACAGCCAATGCTCACGCCTGGTCAACATCACCCACAACCGCCTAAAGTGTTTGACTCCCCTCTGTCAAGCACCACGTTCTACCAGTGCGCCTCACAAACCAGTATACTACAGCTGAGAACCACTCGCACATTGCTAGCCGTGTCCACTTTGTTCTTGCTGTTAAATCTGCCGAGCCATTCCGTCAAGATCTACGTGTTTCTGGCTCAGCTCACCAACTCCCAGTTCCGCCCAGCACGTCGCCTCATCGTATGGCAGGAGGTCGTGCAGATCCTCTATTACATGAATTTCGCTGCTAACTTTTTCCTCTACTGCGCCTGCAGTGTTACTTTCAGGTGCGCACTTAAGCGGAAACTGCTCTCTTGGATAAATCGATCCAGTTGTTTAAAATAAAACTGTTCGGCCGCAATGAGAATCTTAACCCTTGTCCTGGTGAATTATTTCTATTCTATTTTTCGTCATTTGAAGCTGGAATTGCTAACGCAATTTCCAGCTTCAAATGACGAAAAATATTTATATTTATTGAAAATATCCATCTTTTAAATTAAATTATTTGACTAACTGAGCATCTACCACAACTATATTATTCATTTCAGTGATATATTATTAGATTTAAAAAGTGCTTGAAACCGTATGTATACGGGTCTAGCAGGAAAAAGGTTAACTGTTTCACCGTTAAACACGACTATAATCATTTTTAATCCGTTTTATTAGCAGGTTAACCCGTTTGTGTCGAGCCCCGGAGATCTCCGTGATTTTGTGACACCATTCAGATACGAGCCCCGGAGATCTCCTGGTCTGATTGCATGAGATAACTATGACGTCATAAAATAACATCGTTTCAGGAACAGCGCAGTAACATAATAATCTCGTGTTCTACGGGTTAAAACACAGTTGCTGGGAATAAAATGAGTGTTTTTAAACATCAAGATTTGCAAATTAAATAAATATGCACCCACCCACCTGAAGTTGTGGGTCGCGGTAGCGAGACACAACTTCAAGTGGGTGAAAATTTAATGAAGATAACTTCATTCCAAGGGGTAACTACGCTCTTGACCAAAAACATTGCATACATAAATTTTTCTGTATAATGTATCTCGTCTTCATATGAACAAAAATCTGATTGAAGGGGTTATATGATTTATTTGTACAGTAAATATTGTATTGCTTTCATTATTTTATATAATATCATCAATTTACTGTTCAAAATAACATAATACGCAGGTGATCGCGGCTGTTGAAATGAAGCATGCTACTACTCTACGAAGCCACAAAGCGGTATCTGTTTGCTTGTACACTGCCGTAAGCCGGGGCTATTTTGCCACCCTATTTTACATATTTTTTATTGCTGTATTGAACTTGCTTAATGTAGTGGAAATATAAAGTGTCATAAATGAGGATGATTGTATAAGGTATGTGCATATTTAGCATAGTTTGTATTCAGGCTTCACTAATGGGACTTTTAGATAAAAATGTATGGCGGCAAAATAGCCCCGGCAACCGGGGCTATTTTGTCACTGTGGCTAATATTTTTGGTCATATTTTGAAAATTAAAATCATTTGTCAGAATGTACCATACAGACATAAACATGAAACATTCAGCGAAAAAGTCATTATTTTTTCATGAACTGTTTGAGTTATTAAAAAGAGTGCCTCAAACCTGGTATGTAAATATTTATATAGTGTTTAGAAGTCAGTGAGTCTAGTGGCCAAGTCCGTTTTTTCGGGACCATAAACGAGGATTTGGCGGCCAGTTTGAAGGAGTGGCAAAATAGCCCTGGTATGGGGTGGCAAAATAGCCCCGGTTACTTTGAAGTACTCAAACAGGCTCAGTATTTGAATTTTTGTATGTGACAAGGACCCTTCAAATATCATATAAGAAAAATACGTACGTTTATAAAATGGATAAGTACCATTCCAGAGTTCAACTTTGTCGAATTTAGAGAAAAAACAACACTTCCGTAAAATATTTTTCCCTTGTGAATAGACATAAAAATATTCCCTACAATATAGTCTAACCTATTATTATAGTATTTTTTATTAATTTATGGTATTTATTGAAAACCAGAGGGGGATTTTATCAATTTTCCGAAGGGGTGGAAAAATAGCTCCGAGTGTGGCAAAATAGTCCCGGTTTACGGTAAGCAGGTAGTGTCAGTTGACTTTGCACGGTAAAATTGATCATCATGCAACACATGCAGATCTGCTGATAGACGTGATATACACAAGTTATTATCAATAATTATTTATGTAAATATTCGGGCTAGTGTATTTTTATACGGTATTTTTTAAATTTCCGTGACAAATATATGAAAATCATGTCTTTTTTCTAAATATCAATTTGTACAACGCTTTTGTGATATTTTATTTTCAAAATAAATTTATTTCTGTTGAATTTGTTTTATCTTAAAAGCGTCGGTAAGTCATGCTTTATGTACGTTAAATTTTAATGCAAATTTATTCAAGATCATTTTTTTTCTGACAATGACAATAATTCTCGAAGGTAGACAGGCTGATTAGTATGGAGTGTTTTATAAACGAATGGAGAACAGTTGTTATATGGCAGATGTCTTACATACGACTCGAGCTAATGAGTTTTGCACTCGCTGTAACTGTTTCATGTATTTGTCATCAACATTAAAAAGGAGAGAATTGCAGTAATCTAGTCGGCTGGTGATTAAATAATTTGCAATCATTTTAGCGGTGTCCATAGAAAGGTGTCTTCTGATTCGCCTCGAATCACGAATGTGATAATAGCAGGATTTACAGATCTGTCTAATATGATGATGAAATTTTAATTCACTATCAAAGGTGACTCCGATGTTACGTGCCGAAGAAGCTGGTGATGTATCATGATCTAAAATAGATGTTGGAAGAAGAGACAGAAAATGTTTTCGCTGTTGCTTAGTGCCAATCAACAATAATTCAGTTTTTGATGGATTTAGTTTTAGCTTAGCGTTTGTCATCCAGGCCTTGACATCACTTAGGCATAATTTTAATTTCTCCATAGAAGCAGTCGCATCCTGTAATGATATCCCCAAGTACACCTAAGTGTCATCAGCGTACAGTTTTTTTTAATTATCGAGGATAAAGGTGTAGTTAATGAAATATATATTTGTTTCAATTTTCAAGATGTCAATTTTTCATAACTGGAAACTTTGTCACTATCTGCAGCTGGAAATTGTATCAGTTTGATCCAAAATCAAACGCAAGATGGCTTCATAGACATAGCCCTACTGGTAAAAATATGGAATGCGAATAAAGAAACAGAGATATACAATCAATTATTAAACGTGTTTAATAATTATTAACCCACCGCCAAATTATTCAATTTGAATTTTCACCCACTTGAAGTTGCATCTCGCTGACGCGATCCACAACTTCAAGTGAGTGAAAATTATTCAAATTTGACAAAATGGATGTCAAATCTTTTCGAATCTTGCTGGTTGATGTCCCGTTTTATCTTTAACATATTTAAAATGTGGTACTTCATGTGCTAATAAAAAAATGAGAACCCGAATATATGCAGAACCGGCGGTTAAAGGTGAGTTTCTGTAAGCTATATTGAAGCAATGACGTCATTCGATAAAAACAGGGAATACACCCGGCTGCGGGCTTCCTCTTGTCACGATATTGGCAGGATTGTGTTGAAAAAGACGTAAAACAATATTCAGTCACGCAGTCAGTTATTTTGTCGTGGAGTAACCCTTTAACCTTCTGCCCCGATTATATTCGTGTTTAATTTGTTTATTAGCCCATTAAATAGCAATTTTTGAACATGTTAAAGATAAAACGTGACCTCAATCAGAAATATTTTAAAATAGTTCACCCCCATTTTGTCAAATATGAATAAATTTTACCCACTTGAAGTTGTGAATCGCGAAAGCGAGACAGCTTTTACCAGTTTAGGGTGTTGGCATGTCCCATGTCACGTACAAAAGACACGATCACATTGAAAGTTGTAATACGAGGCATTTTAATAAAGTAAATTTAGATTGTCTGTTGCGAAGGTCAAAACGCAAAATAAGCGGAGACGTAATATAAATAAATACCGTATTAATACGACAAGTCTGCTTTAAAACTTTCGGTGCGGTGACCGACTTTAAACGGCAGATTCTGACGTCTAAAGTCGTTTCTCGCACTAAAAGAATTAACACATTATAATGGCCGTAAGCCCATACCATATAGATATGTATTCAAATGAAGCAGAAATGAAGCTAACTAAGTCATTTATGATGAGAACACTTGGTCGCCATGGTTAATACAAAAACAGTTCAGTTTTGTAAGGTTTATAATAAACAGCTTTTACTAGATTAATTAATTAAAATGCAATTGTTAAGATGCAAATGTTGCCATACAATGTCATGTAGATTACCTATTTTCAATGTGTCGGTGGTTTCGAAGCCGCCAGGTTGAACAAGTGTTTTCGAATATATCGGTTTTTATTTGTTTATTGCCACATTAAATAGCAGCTTTTGAATATGTTAAAGATAAAACGTGACTTCAATCAGAAAGATTTCAAAATTGCATTACCTTAATTAGGAGTTGTGTCGATTTTACTAAATCTCTGTTTGTCAAAATAACCATTATTATCTGATAGCTATTACTTGTTGCGTTAACAAATTACAAGACAACGTTTATTGGCAGAGATACATGTAGGGATATTTGACCGAGAAAACAATAATTGTAACATATGAATCTTATAGGTTATTGCTTTTACCCCTCAATAATTGACCCCCGAAGGTTATATCTGATTGATATAATAAATGTGAGAGTAATGATAGTATGTCTATGGGAGTCAACAACCACTAGAAGCATAATAACATGCACAGCTAAAAGACCGTATATGTTCATTTTATAAGTAAGTAGATACTGCCTTTAGGAGCTGCAAAGCACAATAAAATGAAGCGGTATGTGCGCAGTTTGAAACTGAGATCAGACCTCTGTAACGCTAGACAGTTCATTCATGCATCACCACCCATTGTGCTCATGTGGTGTAGATAATTTGCATGTCGCATTATTATTCATTTGAACCATCGTGTTATTCTTATTTTTGCCAACTAATACTCGTACTTTTTAATTTTAGGGCCAGTGCACCACAGCTCCGCCACGCTCGCCTGCGATTGAGAATCGGACGTGAATACTTAGTGGCCGAATCAACCAGCTCTCGAGTCTGTTCATGCAGAATAGAGTATTTGAGTGTACTCGAGAGCTGGTTATGTATGCCCGTCCGATTCTCAATCGCAGACGTGACATCAATCATCACTATTTGTGGATCGTCGACCTCAATTTTGTCGACTCAAATTATTTTTCACTCACTTGGAAGTTGTGGATCGCGTTAGCGAGACACAACTTCGAGTGGGTGATAATTCCAATTTATTATTCAGACGGTTAAAGAGTCAACGTAGACCTATTATTTCGTTCCGACTAATATAAAGGGTATTGTCTGTCATTCATTATTGTGACAGAAATAAGATAATAAAATCTTTCAGCCTTTAATACACTGAACATCGGTTACTATAATCATGATAATTATAGACGCAAGTTATTTACATCGTTCAAAAACACCAGTATGGCGGGGAAGTCAAACGCTTCACAAATGCTCCAGAATGTCTGTCAAATTTGAGGTGCTTTTTATAAAAGAGTTTTTTTTAGGTTTTCCAACAAAGTGCTTAAAAAAGTTTTATTCACAGGTTTGCGTGAAATTTATCAAAAAATGCACTTTCCACAAGCACAATTATCAGACTAAAGACAGCTATCACCTGTAAACAAAAACGTCTTTTTACAATATCATTTGTCTTCATAACTTTGTCTTGAAATTGATATTCCATGCAAATTTGTTTTTCTTCTAATTACTCTCTAACTTACCATAGTATTTCAATTGAGATTAGTTAGATTAAAATAATATTTCAATTATTTTAGCAGGTACAAAAATTGGCCTGACCACCCTTAGCTATGGCAAGGGACGGCTACACAACCATATAATTTGTAAAGCTACGGTGAGCATCGGCTGTCAGCCACTCACTCACATAATATCATGATTATTGCATTGGGACACCATACTTTATAAATAGTTTCAGTGATCATGGTCTCGTATTGTTGATTTGCCAGGGCAAACAGCAGTGTCAGCTATCTTAACCCTTCAACCGCCAAATTATTCAATTTGAATTTTCACCCACTTGAAGTTGTATCTCGCTGACGCGATCCACAACTTCAAGTGAGTGAAAATTAATCAGATTTGACAATATGGAGGTCAACTGTTTTCAAATATTGATGTCACATTTTATCTTTAACATGTTTAAAAGGTCCTAATTAATGTGCTAATAAAAAATAAAACCCCGAATATATGAGGCACCGGCGGTTAAAGGGTTAAGAAGTATGCAATTACTATGTTCTGCAGCGCTCTTTTGAAGGTCCAACCAAAGGTTAAAGTTGGTGCCCAGCAAGCACGAGACGTTGACCCGATGCAGGGCCGATGTTGGCCCATCGTCTAGCACGCTGGGCCAACATCAGCCTAACATTGGGCCAACGTCTCGTGCTTGCTGGGTGAACATCCTATAATAAATTACATTTGGGATAGGACAATGGGCGACATCCAGTATAAAATCCGATCCTTTGTTGAGAAAAGATAGGAAGTCAATTTGGCTTTGAACATTCTAAGACAAAGGCAAGTGAGGCACCTGTCTGGCGTAGCTAAAAAAGACGAGACAGTTTCAGACTTTGACCTTTTAGAGATGAGAGCATTAACCCTTTAGCCGCCAGTGCCGCATATAATTGTGTTTTCATTTTTATTAGCACATCAAGTACGACCTTTTAAATATGTTAAAGATCAAATGTGACATCAACCAGCAAGATTTGAAAAGAGTTGACTTCCATTTTTTAAAATTTGAATAATTTTCACTCACTTGAAGTTGTGAATCGCGTCAGCGAGACACAACTTCAAGTGGGTGAAAATTCAAATTGAATTATTTGGCGTGGAACATCTTTAAAATAACCCTTGTCACATAAACTTACACGAAGGTCTATAATGATCTAAGCGAATGAGTTTAACAGGAAAGCCTCTCCGGACAATTTGGTGATGGAAATTATAACGGCGGTAGAGGGCTCTCATTGTAAATGTAATAATAATAAATGATAAAATATATTTATTTAGGGTAGAATTATTAGTACAAGCCCATTTTTTTAAATTATTAGTGAAAACCCATTTTATTTAATTTTGCATGTGTTCATACTCGTGTGTTTGACAGGCGAGAGCCACCAGTCCAACTGAGACTAGTATAGCATATATATTTTTTCGGCTGAGCGACGGCTATGCAAGCTGATGGCAGCAGATGCAATTTAGACTAATCAAAGTACTTTTATTCTAAAGGGACTAACGCTATGTACGTGTCGAGTTGGAGAGCATAATGAACTAAACTTGTGTGGTGGCTCAGGGCACCCTGGTCACCATATATTTGCTCCGCAGTCAAGCAGATATCTACACCATCAAAATTGTGAAGACTTTATGAAACTAATATAATGATATTTTTATTATAAAGTTACATGCTTTTACAGCTTATACGCTTTCCACAGGAGTTTTTTGCTACTTTTATGTTATTATGTAGTTATTTTATCTCTGGTTTTAGCACGGGAAACAAAAATTATGTATAGTAGATTTTTTTTTTTAATTACTGGATGTAGAACTTATAGTTAGGGTGCTGGTCACCTATATCCGACATCCTGATGTACACAGTTTTATCTGCATATATGTACAATTATTGTATATTATCTATTAAGCCTAATAGATAAATAAAATAAATATTTGTAAAAAAGAGGAGACAACATACTTAAGGCGACTGATCCTGAATTATCGGTAGCGGTACCCTGCACATCTCAACCAGAAGAGCAGTAAAATAATGAGCAGCCAGAGTTCGAGCCAGTCATACATGAGCCTGTTGCTGCTGAAGTCTACCCTCCTCTGGATCCAGGGTCTGATCCAGTGTCTTATGTCAGTCATTCTCATTCTCTGTATTCTGTTTAGCATCCACTGGAAAATTAAGCTTATCGTTTTCAGTAACCATTTCTTCTAGCTGCATGAGCCAGAAATTCAAGATTTTTAGAATTGAAAACATATAGATAAGTCATTGTTTCGCAGTTTTTATCTCATCAAGATCAACTACGTATCCAACTTGTGGGATCACCAGAATGTACAAGTCGTCCACTAACTCGTACTCTCTCTCGTAGTTTACTCGCCACAACAGAACACGTGTTGACCGACATGAAGTCGTACACTCTCGTAGAAAGTTGTTGTTCGAAAATATATTGTATAGATGTCGAATAAACTCGTGTAACAGACAAGTCTCGTACTACCCTCGTATCAATGTGGAGGTAACTAAAGCAAGAGGCGAACTAGTGTCCCCATCTTCGTGGATTTCATGTTTTCAGACCAGCGCCAGTCTAACGTTATGCACAAGTAGAGCACACGCTCTAAATTCGTTGTGTTTCCGTTGACAGAGGTTTTTCCCAGTCACACATAAACGACACAAAGTCCATGCATAAAAAAAAACAATTTGAGTCCGGATTGTGAAAAACGTCGCAAGCTAGTACAATTGCACAGAGTGTTTTCAACGCAAATAGCGAATGAACAACGCTTTGCTTAAACGCCTCGGACGCATACAGTGTGCATTTAACCTTAGAATGCTAATGTCGGCGATTATAGTAAATTTTATCAGTTTGCTTTGAACATATGTAACTATTAAAAAAAAGTGTTCTAAAGTTATGATGACATTATATGTTTGGACGTAATTTCGACAAATTAATAACAAATTCCGCACTTAAAGCAGTGTATCGTGTGAAACACCACCTCAAATGATTAAAAATAAAATTTTGTTCTTCAGAGCTCCAAGGGTTAAGCTGCAGAAATAACATAGTCACAACCTGTTGCTGGAGCGCCGGGCGAACTGCGGGCATGTACCCAGCGTTTCCTTTGAGCGTTCATGCAGCGCAGGCTACCCGGCGCCCTCAATGGGCAGCCATGTGATACAAAGCAAACGCATTTGGCGTTGATAAGCGTTGTTTGAGCGCCCCCCACGTGTTGCTGTCGGTCTTCTAGCGTGTACATTAATGCGTTCATATGCGTTCAATATTTTAAACCTACTCAACTTCCTTTGGCGATTACACTACCCACAAATATATGCGTAGCGTTAGTGCAGCGCGCTCCACGAACCAGTAACCAGTGATGACGCACGACCGACTCACGTCAGACGCTCCAGCCCAAAATAATCAAATTTTAGTGCGTGGGTCGTGCGTCAACTATAAGTAAATGAGCCTTACGGTTAAAAAAACCCCCTCGAAAATGCCGGCACTGAGCGCGCATATAGCCGTCATTCAAGGTGTTCCTAACGCATGACCAGCGAACATATAATGTATATCTGTATATAGGGCGTGTTAAATGCTTTCTGACTAATTCGTGCCTCGCGCTGGCGATGCGTGGTGTATTTGGTAACTTTGTTGCCCTGCTAACGCGGAAAATTCATGGACGCACAACGACGCACTGTTCTTATCAGTCAAGGCGTGGGCTGTGCGTCGTGTATGTGTGACTGAGGTATAAGGCTGTGTAGTAAATAGTGATCAAAAGCTACATCAACCTTCAACTTCCCTGCAAACACAAAACATTTGTATACAATTTATACGACGTCGGCCCAACGTTTCGATATGCAGGGGCAGCACATTAATAAATGGTCAAGGTATTCGCATCAGGTGATCTCTGAAAATAGCCATCAATTTGACCGAACAAAGACAAAAGGTGGTATGTACTTACTTTATAAGTAATCATGTACTGCATTTCGCTTAGCAGAGCAAAATTATTGATGACATATATCTCACAGGAGTCCTCAGCTCTAGACTTTTACCCATTAACATCAACACTTGGGAAACATAGTTAAAGTTAGGGCCCTAAATCAAAGGATTTCGCACTTTTAGGCCACATTTTTTTCGTGGTCTTTCTGGTGACTTTGAAATTAGGTCAATATGAATATCGCTATTGATGTTAAGATTAGCTTAGTGCACACGCTACTAAAAATGAACGCCTAATTTTTATTATTAGCAAATACTTATTGATGGGCGCGTGTAGAATTTATTGTACAGGTTATAGTCGGCCGTACATCATGATCGCACCGCTTCACCAGTCATTAATAGTGATATTGGTGTTTTATTCCTTTATTCCTCCTAACTGAGAATTATTGATGTTGCAAATCTTACATCTATCTGCCACTTGCAGTTAGCACTGTTGAGGGGTTTTTATGTTTTATTAACCTTTTCACTACCATACATGACGGAAATTTCCGTCGTCATTTGTCAATGAACGTAACCATAAAATGACACATATTTTCGTCAAATATATACTACATTTATGTATTTTTCGTCATTTGAAGCTGGAAATTGCGTTAGCAATTCCAGCTTCAAATGACGAAAAATAGAACTCCTAAACCAGTATATCTGGATCCTGGCATGCACCCCGGCCTGGAAGTCAAAGGGTTAATGGGTTTGGTTATTTTTTTGCTATTGCAAAATAACTATAGAAACATTTATTAAACATTATTCAATACTATCATTCGTTTAGTTTTTGTCATTATTTTTGTTATAGTCATTGTGACATCATTACAGTACATTTATTGTTACTAAAGATTACCAAATTAACAATAGCTCATATCTTATTGTATGATATACAAATATATAATATTTTTATCTTTTACGTTGTCTAATAATAACATAAAACATTCACTTATATACCTACGTTGTGACCCCCTCTCATACCCTGAGCATCATATTATGTAACATGTAACAAAATATAATGTCAGCTAGGTACCCCTGGTGTTTTCTTTCATGTTTACAATATTATTTCGCTTTGATACCTTGATATCCAATGGACGACGTTTACACCTCACAGTTCTGGTTCAAACTACACAGTTTTTGGGAACCAGTTCTTTGTCATCATAGAAAGTGAAGTAAGAGGTGATAGTAGCTGCCCCTACAAGTCTCGGTGATAGTACTGTTTTCATTACACTTGAAAATGAATATTTACAGTGTAGATTAGTCAGAAAGTTCAAACTACGGGCTGTCTAGTATTCGGGACATATTAGACCGTAGGCCACCCATAGCCCCCCTCCCCCTGGGGATTGTTCACGGTGGTTATTTTCGAAGTTTCTGAATATGAACCTATTGAAATCCGATTGTTTGCATTCAAGCTGTTGGAGGCAAATATGCTAAAATATGCAAATTAGGCAGACAATACTGAAAATCCAGTTTGAAGCAATATATCAGAAACTAGTAAAGTTAGAATCCTAAAAATAATGTCTATCATACGGTTTTCATGGTCAACAAATACAATAAAATATATCTAATTAAGATCAGAATAATAAATTAGCATAAAATATGCAAAGTAGCCAGCCATTACGCAAAATCCAGTTTCAAGTAATATCTCAGAAACTAATCAAGTTAGAATCTTGAAAAAATGTCTACCCTATGGTTTTCCTGGACCGAGATTGCAATAAAATATATATTATCAAGATAATGAAAACATTTCAGCATAAAATATGCAAATTAGCTAATAATAAGTATTATAGAAAATCAGGTTTCAAGCAATATCTCAAAGATCAATCAGCTTGGAGTAAAAAATAAAATGTCTACAATCCCATTTCTTGTGGTCAACACCTTTTTTATCTGAAAACATTTTGAGAGTTTTGAAATGCCCACATTACATGTAAAATGTATCTTTTCAACTGCGAATTGTGCACACACATGTAGTTAAGGCGTTGTGAAATAGAAATTCGTATTAAAAGATAAAACTCAAAACCGTATTATGGCCACACACGACCTCTGACTAAGCCCCATGACCTCTCAGCTAATACCCATGACCAATATAACGTTTATTTTTCCAATTTTGATATTTTAATACAGCAGTAGACCCTACTTCTTTCCTTACTATGTTAGGTTAACCCTATAACCCGGATCTTCATCCAAGCCACTGAATACGGGAGTGCCACAAGGCTCAGTGCTTGGACCAATCTTGTTTTTCCTCTACGAGCAGCCATTAGGAGAGATCATCAGGAAACATGGATTAACATTGTAGGATTCCCTTTCAGATGCCATACGACGTCTAGAGGAATGCATCGCGAGAATAAAAAACATGAATGACAGCCAACTATCTGAAAGTCAACGACGACAAGTCCGAGTTCATGCCGGTTGTACCCAGGTCTGCTGTGCATTTGCTAGAGGGACTCACTATCAATATTGGTGAGGTTAGAGTCTCTGCTGTGAAAATTGTGAGGAATTTGGGTGCTTATCTGGACATGTCCCATAATATAGCTATTCTGTTAAAATAGTGCCACTTCCACATGTACCATATTGGACAAATCCGGAAGTTGCTTCCCAGAAAGACTATTGAAAGAGTTGTGAGCGCAATGATAACTTCGCGTATAGACTATTGTAACGCCCTGCTTTGTGGCACTTCCGGTAAAAACCTGGTGAAATTACAGCGCCTCCAGAACGTTGCTGCTAAGATTATTGTAGGCGGATCAAAGTATGAACATGTGACACCAATTTTACGAGAGTGACACTGGCTACCTGTGGAGTCTTGCTTCAATTTTAAGATCATGGTGTTAGTGCATAGGGCAGTTAATGACACTGGACCCGTCTATCTGCAGGAACTTGTCAACATGTATAGACCTGGGAGGTCATTGCGCTCTCAGTCTGACAGGCTGATGTCATCACTAGACTATTCCGCTCCCTTTAAAGTCACAAAGTAGAAGTTATTATGCACAGCGCCTTGATTAGTTTTTCGGGAGGGGGCGCTATATAAGTGTAAGTTTGATTGATTAATTGATTGTTTGATCTCGTGGAATTATTTTGGTTTGGGCAGCTCTACTTACGACAATACCAAAATGTGTTTTTATTGTGATTTTATTACTTTGTATTTTTCATGGCTACCAGCATGCTACATTAGCTTATATGAATGGCATCATGCACAAGTGGGCTAACCAACATTAAAATATATATATATATATATGTTTTAGGTAGCAATAACTTGATCAATATAATAGTTTCACATTCAGGGTTAGACCATTTGGTCACTGATGTTGTTACCTTTTTGTGTTAATTTGTATTTATTCGTTTTATCCTGTACTTCATGTTGCAGCGCGATTTTTTCTCAAAATGTGGGTTAGACCACTTGTGCATGATGCCATCCATATGATTGCCTGATAACACATACATAAAGTGACCAATGAAATAAGCATGTGTCTGTAGCATTTTATTTTATTTCATTCTGGTGCCAAATCAGAAATCTAGGTTTCTTAATTATAGTTCAAATTATATGGAAAAGTGATTTAGAACATAATGTTGATAAAAGGTTGCCCACATATCCTGCTAAGCTAGTTATCAAGCGTCGAAATATGAATATTAGATATTATTATGTATATTAGGGATATCGGAAATTGAAAATAAACACATCGCCTTAATATATCGTGCACCTTCTGAATGCCAGGAAACTTTTCAGACAAAAGCCTTATTTGGAATATGGGTCTGCATAATTATTAGAAAGGTTACGTATAATATGTATACTAGCCGGTTACACCTGCTAATAGTTAAATAAGTGAAATATATCGAGACATGCTTTGAGTTTGAGTCACATGTACTCAAAAACTCATCAAAAATAATTTGTTTAAGCCCTTCGTGATTTCTGAAATTATTTTATGACCATACCTTATAAATGCCATTGACATTATAAAACTATTATTTAACTAACCATTGTTAAATATAACTGACTTGTAATTTTAGAAGTTAAAGGGTTACTACATGATTTAATAAACCCATAATTGCTCATTTTTATTTACATAACATATTCTACTAACATAGCTAGGGTGATTTTTATTTGTAATCCTTGGGATAAATAACTGGAGTTGAACAAATAGATACAATCTTTCCTGATATTAAACTTACTGTGTAAAATGTCTCCTTAATTTTTATTGTCACAAATTCTTGAGCCAAACTAGCAGATATGTAATAAATATATAATAAGGTGTCTACAAATTATTGTCTTTAAAAATCCAGCCCATGTGGAGGGGGTTGGGGATCTTTTTCATTTCTGGTTTTCATATACACATATCATGAAAGACGTGTACTTTGGGATTTAAAAGGTCATCATATATTATGATGAACCCCATATTTTTTTTTTTTCTTGTTACATAACATCTTTCAGTAACATAACTAGTGTTTATTCCATGGAACACATACCTGGAGTTAAAAAACATGTCTGCTAGGAAATAAAATTTACCGCCTAAAATACAGGGAAAGCATATGTTTGATGAGTGCAAACAAGCACATATAGAGTAGATAAATAACAAATTGTCTAGCAAGTATGTCTTAAAATATCCCGCCCCGGAAGAGGGGGGGGGGGTGGAGAGGGTTTATATATCTGGTTTTCATATACACGTAGCATAGGAGGCGTGTAATTTGGGATTTAAAAGGTTATTACATGCATTAATGAACCCAATATTTTATTCACTTTTAGTTTCACATAACATCCTATAACAAAACTAGTATTTAATTCTTGCAATAAATACCTGTAGTGGAAATATATACAACATGCCTTTTAGTAAATTTAATTTACCGCTTAAAATCCAAGGGGGTATAAGTTTGATGACCCAATATTTTTCCTGTCGCAATATTTCGGGTGCAAAGCAGCGGATATTGAAGGGATATTGAATAAGGTGTTACAAAGTTATTGTCTTCAAACATCTCGCCCTGGAGAAGGGGGTGGGGGGGGGGGGGTTCATATTAGATTTTCATGTGAACGTAGCAAACGGTATGTGGAATTTAGGATTTAAAGGTTTAATACATATATTAACGAACCCCATATTCTCCTATTTTTTTATTTTTGTTTCACATAGCATCTTTTTGTAACATAACTAAGGTTTAATTCTTAGAATAAATACCTGTAGTTGAAAAAATATACAATAATCATGTTAATAAATTCTAATTACCGCTTAAAATTCAGGGGGGTACATATGTTTGATGGCCGAGTATTTTTTTCTTGTCGCAATATTTTGAGTGCAAACAAGCAGATATTGAATTGATATTAAATAAGGTGTCTAAAAATTATCGTCTTCAAATATCTCGCCCCGGCGAAGGGGGTGGGGAGGGTTTTCATATTAGATTTTCATGTGAACGTAGCAAACGATATGTGGAATTTTGGATTTAAAGGGTTATCACATATATTAATGTACCCCATATTATTTTATATATTTTATTTTCATTCTACATAGTATCTTCTTGTAACATAACTAGTGTTCAATCTTTGGAATAAATACCTGCAGTTGAAAAACATATACTTTTATAAAATTAAATTTACCGCTTAAAATTTAGGGGGGTGTATATGTTTAATCACCCATTATTTGTTTATGCCCCAACATTTTGAGTGTAAACAAACATATATTGAATAGTCATATAATAAGGTGTCCAAAAATCACTCTCTTCAAAAATCCACAAGGGGGGGGGGGGGTTCATATTTTGCCTATGGACTATATAGGGAGAATCGATTTAGTCTGGCGTTCCCGAATGAACCGACAATGTATATGACAGACATAGTCCCGATCACTGTCCCGGATCAGCTTTTAATGTGCAAAGTGATGCAAGTTGAGGTATATATTGTTTAGAGACAATCCCTAATAATCAGATAAAACATTATGTCGGAACATCGTCATGCCATATTTGCTCCTTTGAAAATTCGAAACAAGTCGGGCCATGGGCCAAATATTTTCGGGTCGGTAGTGACGTAGCCTGCTGTCTTTGACAGATCTGTACTGTAATCTTAAAGTTCAATGTTCCAGAATAGGAGTCTGCTTCAGATTCTTTTCCGTGTGTTATGGATTCAATCTCCACCAACAATACAGGCACAACTCACATTAACCCCTTGCTTGCTGATCACCAACATGATCGTTTTTTATCCGTTTTTTAGTCGATTCAATCACTTTTATTTGGAACGAAATGAGTGTTTAAACATCAATATTTGCAAATATGTGGTGTCAAATTAAACTATTATCATTAATTTTCGGCCACCTGAAGTTGCGAATCGCGGTAGCGAGACACAAGTTCAGTTGAGTGAAAATTTATATTATTTAATTTACCAGGATAAAGGTTAAGTATTATCACGGTTATGTGATAATACACCCTTAGAAAACAAGGTTCATGAACATGATGAAGGTTATGTGGCACCCTTCAACCGCTAAGAGCGAAAATATAGGCGTTTTTAATCCGTTTTATTGGATTGCACTTAAAGGGAACGAAATGTGTGTTTAAACAATAATATTTTCGGATATTTGGTCTGAAGCTATGACTAATTGTCACCCACATCAGGTGGGTAAAAATTTAAATTATTTAATTTAGCGGTGCAAGGGGTAATATTTACATAATATGTATATAATTTATTTTTTCACCCCTTGGATTTGTATCTCATTCTATAGTATATCATGATACATAGCTGGTCTGTATATAAATACTATACACTAAAGAACACTTGAGAAAATTTAGGTTAAATCTCACGACTTCTTTGAAAATCGCGGTATGCCAAATCATTTTATGTGAATTTCAACGCGATCCACAACTTCGAGTGAGCGAAAATTATTTGACAAAATGGAGGTTACCTATTTTAATGTGTGAGGGCTCACATTCAATGTCAACAAAGCTCTAACCTCTGAAAAGCTGTGTTTCCTGAGTAGGAATCACTCTTTGGCAGCCAGATAAAAGTGCTAGCACATTAAAGCAAAATACGGGTTACGGAGATCATTTCATAAATCTTTGGGGGATACTAATCTACGGATATGTTTTTCTCGCATTGAGAGAAGCGGCTCGCTTCTCTCTTCACATGAGCATCACCACGCCCTGATGCAGGTTTGAAACGCATATTGTCCAATACACAATGTAAAAGAACACACGGCCAAACTGACAAGCGGCATTTAATCTACGTTAGTTTTAATGTTGGACCAACGCCGTATAGGCCATTGTTCCTTTCCAGTTGAAAATGGCAGATGTTGGATTTGATGTTCAAGAATAATAGACACATAAGACAGCCTCAACATCAGCACAGCATAACACCACAGAGTACATGTATGTATAGTGTAGTCATTCTGGCTCCTAATCCACGGAAATCTGGACAAATAGCTAACAAAGGTTTTATTATGGTAGATATTATGGTAGATATAGGTCCCAGCTAGCAATCCTGAAAAGTACTAAGCAAAACTCCTGTTCAAATTTGTTAAATTGACGAATAGTCAGCCCGCCAGGGGTACATACTGTGATGAAGAAATAGTATGATGGCATATCTTTGTTACAAGCAATCTAACTTCAGAAATGTGTTTAGTATTTGTCAAAGAACAATACCTGGGTGGCTGACATTGTATCATATGTCTCCTTTTTCGCAGAATGGCGAAATTCAAGATGGCCGCAATATGCACTAGCTATTATACTAACAATCACATATCTTCACCAATAACTAAGCAAATTGTTAATGTAATATATGGATTCGTATCTTTTGAAGGTCAAGAAATTTGAATATAACAAAAAAAGACACATTTGAGGCGTTCTTTGCACCTTTGATTGTAAAAGACGATTTCAAAATAACAGTTGTGATGTATATATTATATTAGTTATGTATATTTTGTAATGTCAATTCGAAATACTTACATGGATAATATCCACAATTATTGCATTGTGTATATGCTTATCTTATTAATTCTAACCCTCTGAGTCTCAAGTTTTAACAATGAAAACCCATGTACATTGCATTTAGTAGTTAATAATATATAGCTATGTATATTATTTTACCTTATTTTGTTTTAGATTGCGTAATCTGATACACACAAGATAAAAAAAAAGTCGTTGAACATTCTTTAACATTAATTTAAAAGTTTTCACAAGCTACATTTGTTCTAAATGCTTTATTGAATACTTCCATAAAGTCCGTCCTTTGTTAGTTTTGATGTTTAGGAAATTATGTCAAAGCATAAATAGTATGATGACAAACAACACTTATTTAGATCGCTGCGCGGTAAGAGCCTTTGACCTTTGTCATTAGAGACATGCTCTGCATTAAATATCAGTTCTTAATCTGTAAAATACTTGGATATTGTGTTGTAGCCACTGGTATAGATAATTAAGCGAGCTCAATCCCATAGTCAAACCCTCTCACTAACCTCGCTATTATAATTTGTTGACTCAAGAACTTGATATTATCAGTCGACAAAATTCTGGTGATTATTCAATATAAATCTTGAACTGTAATAAAAAAACAATTGAATTGATGACACTGAATTTGAAAAATAATTAGCATAGCTTTAGGCCACGATCATTTAGTGATCGCTCGCAATTGAGTCGTTTTCTTTGACTTAAAATATACACTTAATGGACTCATGTGATTAATATTAATACTTTACAGATAAACCAAATACTAATATTGTAGGTGGTCACTCCGCTACAAAAGCTACTCATTAAATATGAAATCATATTTTTATCTAGGCTAACAAGAATAATTTAAACAAGAATACATCATATACTCTCATATTTAAAAAAAATCACTTAAAATTTCATTATTGTTTCTGAAAAATCGCTAAATCAACATTAAATCAGCCATTCGTTGCATTTAAAGTTAAACCGATAGCTGCAATCGATTCATGGTGTCCAAAAACATAAGTAACGATACCTAACATTTGAAAAATGGAAACAAATTAAAAAAAAAAATTTTTAGTGTATCGTGTATTGGAAAATAGTTTTAGGCAATTTCTCGCATTTGAACAAGAGTTTTTCTTAGGACTTTCCGGAAATGCTAGTCGGGACCTATATCTACCATAATACGTCATAAAACCTTTGTTAGCAATTTGTCCAGATTATTTTGCCAGAATGACTACACTGTTACCACAATTGACTTTGAAGTCAAGACGATTGTGTAGTAACAACGAAAGTTTGCATCTAATAGCATTATCTCAAATTAAGCAGGGAGAGGAGAACTCAAAACAACAGTTTCAGTTTTAGGCAGACTCATTTTTTCTCCAGCAAATGTTGGTCTATTATTCTATGGCTGACAGGCAGATGTACTAGACTGTAAATCATCAGCTGCAATTTTGTGGCCCAATCGTTGTCATCTGTCTCGAAGGGATTGTGTCTGGGTCATGGTGACATCAGCCGACAGCACAGGATAATAAACGGCACAGTAATACCGGTACATTTAACTTGGTGCAGACAAAAAAATGATGTCATAACGCTAGAGAATGATGGACACTGATGAACAAAGGAAATATCGTTGGAACTATAATATTTCTACAAATAATCTTGACATATAAAATAGGAATACTTGCTTTACAATTACGCCGAGGAATAGGGATGATGAATGTCCTTGTTTTAATAGAATAATTCCTCACAATATACCATTGTATGTGTAAAATAACATATATTACATGTATGACGACATTTGTTTCAATTTAGCATAATTAACATAATATGAAATGATGTGTTCAGTGGAGGAATATGATGTCAATGATTTCAAGTCGGTGACAAATTGAAAAAAATATTTTGTTGAAGCCTAATAGTATATTGTTGAAACGTCTTCTTTAAAATCATCTTAACCCTCAGGTATAAGAAAATATGGATGCCATATAATAATGTGATGCATCACGATGGGTTAATGGGTTAAGTCTTAACCCGCTAAATTTAATAATTTATTTTTTACCCACGTGAAGTTGTGTCTCGCTACCGGTCTTTCTGAGGTCTTTCTGATTCATTTGAATACCCATGTTATGGGTCTATGACCATTTTAAATATGTTTACTCTGCCTCTACACTGTAAGGATTAATTATCCGCGTTTTCTCAATGGAAGGTTAGCGTACATCAGCAGCACTTGGGATGAATACTTGTCAAATACTAACATGTGAAGCCAAAAGACAGTACGCGCTTACTTTTGAAGTAAACAATTACAGCCTTTTAGGTTTCCAGAGCTGAATGACTCGCCGTGTTGGACATCTGGCGATGACAGCGTTTCAATAACAAGACGAAAATGTCTCCTTGATAACACCACCGCATGATAGCTTGCACAACATGCCAGATGTAGTTATACACTAAAGACACATCTTGACTGTCATAAAGATGAAGATTTACAGAAAGCAAAAACTACACCAGGCATGGTGAAAGGCGGTTGCAGATGATCATTCTTTTATATTTACTATACATATTTCAGAAACGTAACCTGGCCTGTGAACAAATAATCCAAGGGTGACAAAACTTGCATGTTGTGCATACTATTTTTTTGCTATCATTTTTTAATATGTTTATGCCTATGTGTAATTGCATGTTAACATAGTTACAAAAAGATTTGAAATTTTCATACATGTCTCATATAGTAATTACTTTTTTCCGCTTCATTTGAATACCTATGTTATGGGTCTACATTCATTATACATATATAGGCCTAACTCTTGCAGTGCGGACGTCAGAATTTGACGGCAGATTCTGACCTCTTAAGTCCGTCCCCGCGCTGATAGGGTAATAAACATGTAATATATACTTACATACTTGTTAAACGCGTGGAAGTTCGTAAGTTAAATCAGATAAGATTGCAATTAGGTATATCAACATGACCAAGTGAGCTAGTCCCAAACAAGATCATGAAAATCAGCGTGATTGGTAAATCTTAACATCCCTGCTGTCCATCACATCACAGTTAACCTCTCAGTTGTCCAAAAATCACTCTATAGATGAGATATAGATAACCAAGACATCTCCCGGTAGCTCTGCAGAAAGCAAGTCGTGAGGAGGGGAAGCCTGGCAGACTACTATTCTCAAGCGGAACCGGCAGCAAAGACCATTTAAAATAAGATGGTCAACTTGCGGATTTCACAATGCTTGTAATACCTTATGCAGTGGTGTCCACTTTAAATTTAACGGGAGTTTGAACAGTACGCTTTCGCAAGTGTATCATCAAGTGTAAAACAAGTGATATATTTCTCCACTTTAATCTCTAAATAAAAAAATAATGTTTTTCTAGGTTTGGCACTTATGACAATATCTCTGCAATATTTATTTTTGGAACGAAAATAACTGCTGATACAGGAGATGCGTCATCTTATATTATGATAAAATGTTAGAAATTCAATGTCTTTTTTAAATAAGACTGACAGGGGAGTGACGATATGTCGTCAAGCATAGATACCACAAAAGTGATCGGGGCAAAACATTGGTAACAACCATAACTTGACAGATGTGTCTTTTACTTCGAACTTTTATTTTAAAAAAATCGATTTAGAACCTATAAGCAATATTATAAAACTATAATATGTAAGCCTTCCCTCTCGGACCACTGCCATCAATGTCACTAATGACTAGAGCGTTAGCAGTATACTGATATCTTGAAAACAAAACACGTTCATTTTTATAACACATTTTATTTATAGTTGAATTTTAATAATTTCTATTTCTCCTTCCATTACTGGTAATAATGCGTTCATTGTTTTCCCGCAGTACATGGTGTAGGCGAGCGGGCACATATATATGTAGGCCCAATATCAACGTGAAACATTCACAACTTGCATGTGATTTAGTGTCTTTGACGAGCGTAATAATTTGATATCTTTTATGACTCCTATGTAGAGTCTGTTCCGAAATTCGTTTATTTGAACCAATTAATTGACATAGAACAAAAGCCCAACACTTAAATATACTTAAATATTGAAATATTGCTTCTTAGACAGAAATGTATGCAATTTATTATTGGCATCAAAATTACATTGATCACATGAAGATCGTGACACTTTGCGACAGATATGTCCACTGATATACAAGAATATTATCCTCTTCAATGGTAATACCCATTTGTGGCATGAATGATTTCAGCATTGAATAAGCTAATTATGTGACAGAATCGCTCAGATCAGGTGAATCAGCAGTAGCAGTAACATGCTTTATCATCAGCAAAATATTGCTGTTCATGTATATTACGAATGATAAACATGATGTGTTAATAGACTGTATAAGTATAGTATTATTATGTTTTCTTTTGCCCTTATCTTGGTTTTCTTTGCCCGTATCTACCCTTGCACACATCGTCACCTGCAAGCAAATACGAGATGTTGAACCAATGATGGTGTAATGCTGGACCAGCATTACCAATGTTGGACCAGTGTCACACTTTAATTGGGTCAACGTCTCGTGTTAGCTGTGCATCATCTGTTGTTTGTAAACAATGTATATGCATACTTGTTAATACAGGTGCATCAACCCCTGAAGGAAAGAAGACAACTAAAAAATATTGATAACTAGTCACCAAATTATTGGATGAATAATAGAAGTAAACCCTTGTGAATACTTATTTTTCTAATTTTTATGATGTAAAGTATGTATTGGTTTTAATAGGATCTATGTCATAATTACTCGTCGTATTATTATGGTAAAAATAGACTTGATAGATGGTAAAAGCATTAGTTCCAACCCCCAATACCGGGGGACAGCACTGAGAGCGATTTCCCGTTTCGGGGAGAGTCGACCATCTTATTGTAAATGGTCTTTGTCGGCAGTGTACCCCTCCCATGCCGTGATTTGAATACAAGTGAAGGGGAAAGATGGCTATTTTTACCTGGTGAAGATCCCTATTGTCATGATCGATGACAACAAAATACTGAAGCTAATAATTTGTTTAAACCCAGAAAAGCTAGCAAAGTGTTTTAAATATTTTTGTATTTGCATGGTGTTATTGACATAGAGATACATATTTTTTTTATCAAATCAAAGTAAGGAATTAATGGAATAAGCATGGACTACGTATGCCCAGCAGGTAGTAACTGCTTACTGGGCTTAGGAACAGTTATTGTATTTATCTTTCCATGGCAGTATGCTACACTGGAATAATACATGCTAGCTTGAACCAGTGCTCCACGGGCGGGTCTGTAAGTTATGCAGTTGCTCGTGACTTCGCAGCAGTGTACTACTATTACAGCCTCACTCGCGTGTCGCCACAGCAAAAAGGTAATTGAGTGCCCGTGCCTACGATTTTTGGTCGTGAATAGGCATGAAGCGGCTGAATTATGAGGCATATTGTGCCACGACAGCTAAAAAGTAAAAAAATGATGGTTGGCTGTGGAGAAAGTTATCAGTTGTAAGATGCGCTGCCAAAACAGATTGTATGGCGCTCATGTCTTGCATATCTAACTGAATGATTTAATTCATTCAGTGTGCGACAAAAATGGCGACTTCATAGCTGCACAGTTTTGCAGCAGTGAATGTTAACCCTTTAACCGCCAAATTAATCAATTCGAATTTCCACCCACCTGAAGTTTTGTTCTCGCTGACGCGATCCACAACTTCAAGTGAGTGAAAATTATTCAGATTTGCCAAAATGGAGGTCAGCTCTTTTCAAATCTTCTGGTTGATGTCACGGATGTCACGGAGTTGATGTCACATTTTATCTTTAACATATTTAAAATGTGGTACTTAATATATAAAATAAAAACCGGAATATATGCGGCACTGGCGGTTAAAGGGTTAAGAGCATAGTAATTGGTAATTAGCACATTATTACAGCTTACGTTGTGAATGCAAATTTTATGCAAATGGGAACGATTATAATCTGCAAAGAAATATTTGCTCACTTTTCATCCATATATGAGAGTGATTGTATTCATCCAATGATGAACATTGCTTAAGTCGTAACGTTGAAGATTGTACATCAATATCGATTCGCAAATTCATGGTAATTTGATGTAACTTTTTAACATGACTGTTTAAATCAAAATGGCCCTCTAGGATTATCTAGAAACTGTCACTAAAGGCTGTTGCGCTAAACGAGTTTTTCATCTCCGTCACTTAACGTCTTGTTCTGAGCCTTATGAGCCTGGCTTTGTAGAACTCCAAGTACATATTTTTTAACATCACCAATATTTAACATTATAATATCATATATTATAATATACGTGTATAATAAGTTTGGTAAACATGGTAAACGTCCAAAACAGGGTACATAACCATGCATTGTGTATTTGAAATGAATAAATTAAATGAATCGGGCTTTAAGCCACTTTGTGAACATAGGCTAAACTGAGCCAGCAGAACCTGCTGAGGATGGTGAGATGACACTGCCCTCCACACACAGGATTCGAAATTCGAACCCTGGAGGTCTGAGGCCGAGCACGCTACCTCTCGGTCACAAAGGCTCCGCAAAATGCAAAAATACTGAGTTTTATGAGTGGATGTGAAAGAAACATTCAAGTTTCTTTCAAACCGCAGCGACCGGGAAACGAAGCCCGAGCTCCAGAGTGGAAGGCAGCGGTGCTAACCACTATCCTATGGGACGGACGACGATTGTTTGGGCTCAAAACTGTTAGAGTAACCTTTTAGGGCTGAAATAT
This sequence comes from Flabesymbios commensalis, assembly GCA_964017125.1. NCBI lineage: Eukaryota > Metazoa > Annelida > Polychaeta > Terebellida > Flabelligeridae > Flabesymbios > Flabesymbios commensalis. The sequence goes on from OZ024913.1 coordinate 18,683,130, forward strand.
TTTATTTGAATTTTCACCCACTTGTAGTAGTGTCTCGCTGACGCGAGCCAGAACTTCAGGAGGGTGAACATTACTTAGATAATCGGGCCGGCATTAATATGGTTTAGGGAACTTACCGACGTTGCACCGTTTTTAGTTATTTAAGGTCACTATTTGGATAGATTTAAATTAATATTTAAATTATTATTTCATGACAAAATAAAGTGCAGTGTGTGTTCTTCATTCATTCCTGGAATGTCTTACATATTATGTGACGTTTTGATTTCGAACGAGGAATGTATCATTGCTTATGTGTGAGATTCATATCATACTTTATACTGAGAGATGGCTTGATAAAGATGCTCAAATGACTGCCACCTAGTGACCACCATGCGGACCACTGCATCGACTGACTGATTTTGATCGCATTCTAAACACTACCCCAGTAGACACAAAACTATTGTATAACATTTATACAATGTTGAGCTCAGTCAGTCACATGACGTGATCGGCCAATCACTGTCGTCATTGCCGTCATTTGTTATTTAAATTAGGGAGTAGAATACCATGCTTAGGTCGTGATGCATTCCCAGCAAACACAAAACATTTGTATAACATTAATGTTGGACCGGCGTAGAAGACGTTGGGCCAACGTAGTATAAATGTTATACAAGTTTTATGATGAATTTAAATTGAAACCTTTGGTCTTCGTGGTTTATACGGAAATATTCCAGCGTTGTAAGGGCTGAAATAATTTTTTAAAATAATACTGGAATCCATTGCGAAAACTGTTATATAGGACTGTTAGCATGACCACGCTCGCCTGCGATTGAAAATCGAACGGGGACACCTAGTGGTCATGTCAACCAGCTCTCCTGTCTGTACATTCAAGTAGAAGATAATCGCAGGCGAGCGTGAGCATGAATAAAACTTACTGGGCAGCCACAACAATGATGTGGTTTGAAACCGAATGTTTAGGTTTTTGTCAGAATGCAATCAGTTTTAGAAATCACCCAACCCTTCAACTGCCAAATTGTTTAATTTAAATTTTCACCGACTTGAAGTTGTGTCTCGCTGTCGCGATCCAAAACTTCTAGTGAGTGAAAATTATTCAGATTTGACAAAATGGAGGTCAACTCTTTTCAAATCTTGATGGTTGATGTCACAATTTATCTTTAACATAATTTAAAATGTGGTACGTAATATGCTAATAAAAAATGAAGCCCAAATATATTCGGCACCGGCGGTTAAAGGGTTAATATTAAAAATAATTAATAATTATATTCTACTTAATTCAAAAGTTTAGATCACCAAGGCCCGATTGTCACCATCTCTATCCGGATTTCTATTTTGTGTAGCTCGCTTGGCGCTGATTGCTATCAATCAGATCAATCAGACTTCAGAGTTCAGATTTCAGGGCTCAGACATGAGAGTTTGGACTTCATACTTCAGAGATCAGACTTAAAGAATTCAGACTTCGTTTGAATTCTGAAGTTTGAACACTGAAGTTTGAACTCTGAAGTTTAAAGTCTGAACTCTGAAGTCCCCACCGGGCTTTCGTAGAAACCTTATTGAACAATCCGGCCTGCAAAATAGTTTTTAAAAAATCATTCGAATCTGGATATGTGCCTTTGTTTTGCAGATTGCTCTTTTTTGAATCAGCTAATAATTATTCAGCTGCTAAACTCTGGTTCTTAAAGGTTTTGTCAAGTTAAAATAAATCCAAAAATCCGAGAAAAACTCGGAAGTGGGTGGGTGGGTCATGCCTCAACTCTCATTTTTATTTTTTTGAGAAATTTTGTGTTTTTTGTGTGTTTTTTTGTGTTAGAGTGGGTGGGTGGGTTCTGACCAATCCGAGTTTTTCTCGGATTTTTGGATTTTTTTAACTTGACAAGACCCCTTAATCTGATTTAAATTTCACAAAAAATGTCACAAATTGTTTAAATTACTAAAATAGACATGCCATTAAAAAAATAACTTAGTTTTACTTTTACATGTTAGTATGTGTAGGACTCGGCTGTAGACTTTTTATTGTCAAGCAATGGATTTTATGTCAGATTCAGCGTTTGTTTGAGGCAGGTAATCTGCACCAATTCTTATTAGTAATCTGAATTTAGATTGGAATGGTCTGATCCAGGGGGTAAAAGTAGCATAAATTGGCCTGTATTTACAAATATATATTGGTGAAAAGCTAGTTTGGAATGAAGTAAGACATGCAAAAGAACCAGACACAGTAGATCAACTACTGTAATAATAATTGTTTATTTTCATAACCTGATAACAGCGTGTACAGTCATGATATGATCCTGTTGTCAGATATTAGGCTTATGCATGATATGCTTCGAAATTACTCAGTCTTTTATACATAGCTATTTGTCATTTATATTTAAAAATTATTTACAAGATAACTACTATTTTATCCATCAAGTGTAACGCTTCTAACGCCTGAGCTCAACAGAAGAATCGAGCCCAGAGGCGTACCACTAAACACCCGTTTACAACAACCAATTATCGCAGCACACTTATTTCATCAATTTCCAAGAATATATTAACTGCAGAATTAACATGATTTAAGCACAATCTCAAATAAGGTGGGAACACGTTTTTGCACAAGTAGCAAAATTAAAATATTCCTGAGTTCTCTCAGCAAATTGCGTCTGGATATGTTTGTCTTAATCATGTTAATAAACGTTTAACTAGTAACGCTTGTGTGACAACGTTCACCGACAAATCACAGGAAGTATCATTATAATATATCCAAAGTATAGAAATATGCAACTTTATTTAAAGCGTTTTTCCCCAGATTTATCATAACCATGTAATACAGCGCGATGAAACGTACGCCATGTTTTAATATAATATTATTATTAATAATTATTATCTTTATTTCTAATACAATACATAGATATTATGCTAAGCAGTGACTAGTTATTTGAGACAAATTCGTACCGCACAGAAAAAGACAAGCTATTAAATAAACCGTAGCATATTAGTTTCTGATGTAAAATTAGCATTCTTAATCTGATTATTTTTTTTATGTTAATACATGTACATAGGTATTAATACCTATTGATGTGAAAATTGTATTTTTACTGCATAATTACATTATACAAAAAAAATTGTATAGTTGGCTATCTGTACATTTTCAAAGAAAACGGATTTTATCAAATCGCATGGTTATCAATCAATTAATCAGATAATATCAATCAATTATTCAGATAATATCAATCGAATCAATAAGATGATTAGGAACAGTTTTTTAAGTAATTCATTCAACACATTACTAGACTATAATATATAAATAGGCCAGATTTTGTGTTTAAAATGTTCAACGTCTACCAGTTCTTGTCAAGGGAACATGACTAAACCCAATACAAAAAAGGTTTGGTTTTGGTGCAAAATCAAAATGCATTGACGGCTTACATTTCACAAACTCTTGCCTTTTCAGTCACTTGAAGTTCTGTATCGCGTTAGGGAGACAAACTTCAAATGACAGAAAATTTCAATTGAATGAATCGATGTGGTTTTCATGGTTTTAGGTCACCTTTGTGTACATATTGGCTAAACTGGGCCAGGATAACCTCCTGAAGATGGTGAGAAGTATAAGATGGCACTGCCCTCCGGACACAAGATTCAAAATTCGGGCCCCGGCTTTCTTTGAAACCTGAATGCCAGAGCGGGGGCCAAACATGTGATCTGCGTCTCTTCAAGCAGGCAGCTTTAACCATGTTAGCCACTGCACCGGGACGCCCGCCTAAATTTGAATTGAATAGATCAGAGTGTTAAGAGATTAAATCCTCGATTGTTGGTGTATAAAATTTTACCACACCTGCCACAAAATATGGCTGGTTAAAGTCGCCTGTCTTTTGGGACTGGGCCTTTTATGTTTAATTTAGGTCGAAAAATAACTCCATTACGATAGATTCGTAGATCTAAAAATATTCGGTGCTATGTGCTCCGTACATCCAGATCTACGAATTATATTGAATCACGTTCTTTCTCCTATCAACTATAAAAAAGTGTTTTTCCTATTTTTGTGATGCAGAATATATTAACTAATAATAAACAACAAACCAACTGGCACACTATCATCTCTCTTGCACGCTTTCATAATTCCTCTTTTCCTCCATGCAGATGGCGTCTACCTCACAATCGGAAACAGTTTCCATACTGTCTATTATACCAGTGGTATCGAGTTCAGATAAAGAGTTTGTGCAGGTGCCTGGGGGAAACACCCACTGGGGTTTCGTCTTGTTCAGGACGATAATGACTATGTACAGACACCCGGTCATGAAGTACGTGGCGCTATCGATGTAGAAAACCAGGTGGAAGGAATCTGTGGCATCAAATATTCCACCTGAAATACAAACAAATAGTTAATATAGTATTTACACCTGTAAACATGGTAAATACATCAATCCACTGACAGCCCATATCGTTCGCGACAAAGATTTATGCAAAATATCTCGACGTTGTAGTTGTATTTTACCACGTTACCTAAATTCAGGTCCAATAAGTCACATATCAAGTCAAGAATCGCGGCGATGTAATTGATTAAATGTATTTCTAATAAGTAAGATGTTGTTAAATTGGCCCTAGCTCATGAGATTGAGTTCAGAGTAGCAATTTGGAGTTGGTGTCAATGCCACGTTGATACTTGATTCATATCACGGTTCTGTGTCGTTGTTTATTCAGCTAGATTATGTGAGGGTATGTGTGGGAATGAAGTGACCAGTAAGGGGGTTGGGAAAATGCTGAAAATGGTTGTACGATCAGCAATAACCGTCTATTTGAAAAATAGGCAGCTATTGTTGTTTGTCTTTGCACGACAGAGCCATAATCTCGAGCAAGCTACGATATATCGTAGGCTTCGGATTGGTCGAGATGGCCATTTCGACCAATCCGAAGCCTACGATATACCGAAACGTGTACGAGTATACTGGCCCTGAACGTGGAGAAGTGGATTTGCATCCTTTTATGTTCACCTGCAATGCTTGGTCCCAGCAGCGCTCCTATGCCCAGCCCCACTCTGAACAAGCTGAACAGCGCCGGAACTTCTTGTCTCTGCATCACTTCCGAGCATGATGAATACATAGCAGCGATGATTGGACCTCCAAACAGTCCTAATGCTAGAAATACACAGACATGACAATGAGAATACGTATACGTTATTAACCACCTATTTAAAGTGGAACTAGAATTATACAACGTTGCATTCGATATCAATGTTCAGATGTGTTTTAAGTCAGTTAAACCCCCCGGGTTCTTCATTCAGCAAATAATGTGGACCTCGTCAGGTTTCATCCTTTACATAATGTCCGGCAACGCTGGCCATACACTGCCACACCGTTAATGTATTGTGTCCTCGAAAGATATTCATCATTTGAATAAGAAAATATGGCAATCTGGCAAATGGGATGTTCATTTCGCCTTCAAATGGTCCCCTTGGAGTTACATTAGAGCATTAGAAAAAAAACATTTTGTAATGCGCCGTCATTTCTCATTAGATTCATGGGCGCAGAAATGTACATGAGGCATCAAGGAGACCCCCATAAGCTTCTCTAAATAGACGAGTCTTCAAACTATTTTTGAACTCCGAGTCTGTGATATTCCTTAATTTTGCAGTGTATTCCAAAGGTCTTAGTTCTTGTACGTGGCTGTATAAATGTGATCTGACGTACGTGTAGAGCGCATTGTGCGCTTTACATCACGCTGCTCCAATAGCTCACACAGATATTCTGGAGCTTTGCCATGAGCTGCAAGGAACGTCAGCCACAATGCAAACTCTCTGTTTCTTTGGTGACCAATGTAGCTGCATTTGTACGTCAGAGATGTGTTCGTGACGATGCACGCATGTTATCAGCCTTGCAGCACTATCTTGCACACGTTGCAATTTTTTCCAATTTGGGAATTCATGTTCAGAGGACTGTCGAAAAGTACGCCAATATTTCTTGCAGATGTTGTTGGTTGCATACTAGATTCTCCAATTCTCCAAGAGTTAGAAGGTTCTAAACTGCCACTTATTTTAGAAAATGCTAAACTGCCACTTTGTGAAGTGGCAGTTTGGCACCTACTAGCTCCAAGCTTTGAAGGATAAATAAAAAGCCTGAAAACGAAGATAGATCCCCAGCAAACTCAAAACATTTGTAAACAATATTGACCAACGTCAAAGACATTGGGCAGACGTTGCATGAATGTGATAGAAATGTTTCGTGTTTGCTGGAGACGTGACTAGTCCACCATTATTAGCCATGTAACCGCCGGTCCTGATCGTATTCGTTTTTTTGTTTTTATTAGCACATTAAGTACCACATTTTAAAACATGTTAAAGATAAAACGTGACACCAAACAGCAATATTTGAAAACAGTTGACTTCCGTTTTGTCAAATCTGAATAATTTTCACTCACTTGAAATTGTGGATAGCGTCAGCCAGACAACCTCGAGTGTGTGAAATTTACGCATTGGATAAAGCCCGAGGAGCTGTATATTCAGAATGTAAAGTTCCGAGGGTTTTAACTGACTTAAAGGACATCCGACCATAATGAGGATCCCTCATAATCATCATCTTGGTCACACCTGATTGATAGGCCTGCCGTGATAATTGGTATGTGCATGATCAACAATAACTCTCCATTCCCGGCTTAGAATGTAGTGGCTGGGTGAAGCAAATAATGTAGTGGTGTGTTCTAAAATTGAATTATTAGCCGGTTAACTCTTACAGCGCGGGGATCGATTTTAGACGTCATGCATGTTGAAGTTTTTTTTTAAATTTATAATTTTAATTTTAGTCTCAATTGCACTCCAATCAGATGATCAAATGATTTTTTTCTTTTATTTATTTAATTTTAATCCAATTGTCTGTTCTTTTCAAAAAGTTAACCAATTGCCTTTTTGAACTTCAAAGGCAATATTCTCAAAATGACGCAATTTCACACTTCATATCTCTATGTGTTGGCCGTGTCATATTTTCAGAGCTAAGCATGCTACAGAGTTGTGTGAGATAAATATTAGGCCTACATTTTAAAGGTAATTGAGTGTTTAGGATCTATTATTATCTCCGATAATTCAATATGCGACTTCCAAATCATTTTATCAGATCGGATCACTAATAGGATGTGAATGCTGCTAATTTTGTAATTAATGACACTGCTGTACTGCACATAAAGATTGAACTACCGCCCCGGTGTTATGCCAACTTCAAAACAACGCTTGCACACATCGTGGAGTTTATGTCTAGGACAACCGTGTGAACGACCGATAATAGTCCAGAGGCTTAAGCCTTATATTAAGTGGAATCGTGCATTTTGTGAATCAAGAATGAAACTTGGCACAAAGCTAGAATAGCATATAGTCTTTTATTTGAAGATGGGACCTCAGCCAAATTTCAGTTATGTTGGCTGTGGCGTTTTTTTCAAAATGGCCTTACTTTTAACCTACATCGATTTAAACATCTTGTATTGACCGCTTAGCCGCCATTTTATGTTCAAATGTATAGGTTTTGTTGTCAATAAAACAATTTATTAGTTGCAGCTAATGATTTCATACCTCAATTAAATCAGCCTCAAATTTGCTACGTAGGCTTAGAGTTTTTATTTATTTTATAGTTTATTTATTTTTATATCTGCCAAGAGGTTATGTTTTGGTCGTGCTCGTTGGTTTGTTTTTCTGTTTGTCTGTCCGCGGGATTACTTACACAATAATTAACGAATTTGCATAAAACTTCTACCGGATGTACAAATAGGACCAAGGGACAATCCAGTACATTTTGAGGAGGATCCGGATAATGAAGCGCATCCAAAATCAAGATTCGCCAACGATCCGGATCCAGAATTTAAAAAAAAACGTATTTGTGTGTCGGGCCATGGAACAATCCATTAAATATTACAACTTGGTTTTAATTACTCTAATTTATAACCATGATAGCCTGTATTATTACTGCAAACGATGGAAATTGAATATAAATATTTGGAGACGGTTTTCGTTAACATGATTTTCTTTTCTTTTCCATAAATGATCATAAATGATCATTTTTTGTGATTATACAGGACCTGGTCTAGTATTCTATCCCCGACCTATCGAAAAGTAGATCAGCCAGTCACATGGCGAGATCGAGCAATCACTGCCGCTATTCAGTTGTTATTTAGATTACGGGGTAGAATACCATACTTGGGTCGTGATGCATTACAGCCGATAACAAAGACATATGATCATTTAGGAACTAAGTCGTAATATTGAATGGAGTGTTACATGGATTGGATATGCGATTGATTTACATGTGTGTTTCTGTTTTCTTTTAATTAACCTTGTAACAGTCCACTAAACATAATTGAAATACAAATACAAACAATTACAGCTGATCTGGTAAATTGCGGGTGTTGCATTTGTCGCGAATTTCTGATTTGGGAACTTTTCACAAAGTTTAGAATCCGCCAATTTTAGCAGCGTTATTATAACTTTCTCGCAAAAATTCGCAAAAAATAAAACCTCGCGAATATTACAAGACCTACAGTATTGTATTACTAGATCAGGTCTCGTATTGTCAATAGATAATTATAGTAAAGTTAATAATCAATTTAGTCAGATATTAGATAAATTAAATACATTCAATGCTGAAGTAATAATAGGAGACTTTAATATTAATTTACTTCATGTATTAAAACGTAATATAGTTAGTGATTATTTTAATGTTATAATTTCTCTTAATTTTCATCCACATATAATATTGCCCACTAGGATATCGAGACGTAGTGCCACACTCATCGATAATTTCTTAGGGAGAAATTCAGAAAAGATTACTCGTGCGTTATCAGACATATGGTTAGAGTCCCGAAAATATTAAGAAATTCAAAAATGAGCTAATATCTGCAGACAGTTTAGGTAATGTAGATTCAAAATCACGAAGCTGATCCTCAGATAAATTATGGTACTATGTCTTCTATTAATGAAACGAATAAAGATAAATGTTTATCTTGTAAAAATATAAAGTTTAATTCACGAAAACATAAGAAAAATAATCGGATTAGTCATGGTATCTTAAAGTCTAATAACTTTCGCAATGAATATTATACAAAAAGATAAGAAAAAGTGATCCAAATACAATCAAATATAACATCCTCTCCACCAATTTAAACACATATAACAGAATATTAAAACGTAGCATTAGAATTGCAAAAGTAAGACATTATCATAACATATTTAATATTTACAGTGGTAATGTGATGAAAACATGGTCGATAAATAAGGATATATTACATAACAACAAGCAAAACACAAGACTACCTGTGTATTTTAAGCAAGGGGAACAGAACATTTCTGATAAAAAAGATATAGCAAAGAAATTTAATGCGTTTTTGACAAATATAGGCAAAAATCTTGCAGACAAAATTAATGATGTTCCACATAAACACTTCAGCGATTACTTGGTATCAAAACCTAATACTAAATTAAAATTCCAACCAGTTGAAATAGAGGATGTAAATAAAATAATCTCCCAATTGGATTCTAAAAACAGTTCAGGTTATGATAGCATTTCCAGCATATTGATTAAATCAATAGTGGATATTATTACAAAACATCTAACTGTTGCAATAAACCAATGTTTAAAAATGGGCATATTTCCAAATCAGCTAAAAATAGCCAAAGTTGTTCCAATTTTAAAATCAGGAGATGACACTTTATTTACAAATTATCGACCCATATCACTGCTACCATCAACATCTAAGGTTGTGGAAAGAGTTATTTCTAATCAATTATATACTTATTTTGCAACAAATGGACTTTTCTATGGAAGTCAATATAGGTTTCGTAAACGTCACTCAACCGAATTTGCCGCCTTAGAATTAGTTGACTAGTTACTAAACATGATGGACAAGGGACAGGTACCTCTGAGAATTTTTCTAAAGCGTTCGACAAATTAGATCACAAAATATTCATAAAAAAGTTGGAATTTTATGGCGTCTCTGATGGTCCAGAAAAATTGCTAGAGAGTTACCTGTCAAACAGAAAACAATATGTGCTTTTTGATGACATAAATTCACAGGTTTTGGATATAAAAACAGGTGTTCCCCGGGGGCCATTTCAGGACCGCTGTTGTTTTTAATTTATCTAAATGATACTATTAAATCAAGTAACCGTTTTAAATTTATATTATTCGCCGATGATACAACAATTATAACACCCATACATACTAATAACAAGGAAACAGCAACCAAAACTATTATGGAGCTAGACAAAATTATTACATGGTTAAAACTGAACTCAATAAATTGTCTTTAAATATTTCTAAGACAAAATTCTGTATATTTCAAAAAACTCAATGTAAAATACCAATTCCGGAAATACAGATCGAAAATACTGTTATTAGTTACTCAAAAGTGATAGATTTTTTAGGAATGAGAATTTAAATTGGAAAGATCATTTAGAGAAACTATCCTGTAAACTTTCACGAATTCTCGAAATTATCAATAAATTGAAATATGTACTTCCCAGGAATGTTTTGCTCCAGTTGTATAATTCACTATTCTTGCCACATATAAATAAAGATTTATAACACAAAGTAAAGATTTAACACATACGGATCCGATTTTTATCAAACTTAATTTTTTTTTTAAATACAGGATATAAATTATTTAAACTTAATCAGTTGAAATTTTATTACAAATATTTAACAAAGAGTTCACCCGATTATCTTCAAAACTTCATTTTCACCAGGCAATCCAGATACAACACTCAACGAAAGTGAATCATGTATTTGCTACAAAATGTATTTCTCACAATATTCCTAATGTAATTAATCGGTTACCGAAAGAAATTGGAGACAAATTTCTTTTTCATGTTATGTATTGTATACCCGTATATATTTTTTTTAAATGTACCAGCCCCAATGTGTAACTGAAAGTTGCTATGTATGCAATCGATGATATTCTAAAATTAAATTATTATATTTTGTCATGTATGATCACGAGTCGGGTGAGCTAAAGTTTCAGAATCATTAAATGTTCTTTGTTTCAGCATCTCATTTGCGAAACAAAAATGTCTCGAGTGCGCCACCTCGGCGCTGGGTCGTGCTTCGGTGTTGCCGGCCTCATGCGGGTTTTTGTCGGCTGACCGATAACAACTTTTTTTGTGGGTTTGTTCGGTGGACGACGTACGGGCTGTTGTGATGTATCCGATGTATGTCTGGCGTCTGGGTAGCGCGCTTGCAACTCCACCCCTCGCTCCATGCAACTCTTGTATGTCCACCTGGTTATAATTTTAGATTTTTGTCTTGTTGATTTTTGATAACTAATTATAGTGGCTTTAATGATAGCGATCAAATTTGTGATTTTATTGCGAGTCACCATGCCGATTACATCATTAATAATTTGTATATCATTATCAAACTATATAGGCCTACTATTTCTTAAAAGAGGCGAATAAATTAGTTCTGAGTTCAAAACACAAGTGATATTCTATTTTTATTTTACATTGATAAATTAGGGGACATTTAAATATTAAAATATTTATACCTATAGACATACTTATTGAATTTTTCAGTGTAAAATGGTGCTTATGAAAACAAAATTACTGAAACGCAGTACGTTAAAATAATCGCCATATTTGAAATCCTTGGGTCCGAGAACATAGGCATGACATAGGTATGACAGCAAAATCCAATCCCTATCTCTATTATTAAGCGAGACATGACAATCCGATCTTTGAGACGACATAATATTCTGAATGATTCCATCTGCCTGAGTGGCAGATCCAACCTTTCCACAAATGCGCAAATTAAAGTCAACATACCGGCTCCGTATATAGTGAGTTGTGTGAATGTGTACGCCAGGGATCCTAAAGCGTTCTGTAAGCAGAGTATGAAGGCGCACACGGCGTACAGGTAAAGGATCTTCCCCTTGAAGTAATCCCCCACATATGACGTCAGCAGCCGACTGACTACCTCACAACACCCCACAACAGACATGGCAGTGGATGACTGCGACTGAGGTATTCCAAGAACGTCCATCTGCTTGACCTAAAAATATATAGTACGCCTATGAGTGCACATAATACAGTCTAAACTCCCGACATTTAATATTTACGCGTGTGAGAAGAAGAGCAAGAAGAAGAAGAAAATAATTATTGTTTGTTCGACAAAATTGAACACACTCTAAAATAATACAAGTTAAAATTATGTCATGTTGACACCACCTTGTGTGATGGAGAACATTGAAGAAGAAAGTAATTATTGTTTATTCGACAAAATTGATAACACTGTGAAGTAATACATATTAAATATTATGTCAGGATGGACGCCACCTTATTATAAAATAATATATAGCATAAATGACTATATAATATAGTAGATCACAATACAAAATGATTATATAAAATATAATGCAGCTTGTCAAATCAAATTTTGGTTGGTTAAATACAGGGTGTGACTTTGAGCAAACAAAACCGCATTTAAACATGGTAAAGATAAAACATGACATGAATCAGCAAGACACGTTTTGGTTTAGTTGAAATATTTCTTTGAAGTCCCGCCGTGACAGGCATTTGGCGGTACCACTGTAGGATCCTGACATCGCTTAATCAATGTGGCAGTCATCCCCAGATTCCTGGACGCAGCCTGATGGGGATGACCGCCTCGTTGTCATACTGTGGTGACGTGTGCACGCAGAGCAGCATGGTGCGGCCCTTGGTATTTTTCCCTCACTTGAAGCGTGATACTCAGCGACTGCGGACGTGCCGCAGCTCGCTCTCGCCAAGTCCATAGAGACGTGCCGTGCGCGAATGGTTGTGCATTGTTGTTATTGCATGTTAATCAATTAAACATGACAAGAGAGAAGACAGTTTCCTGGTTTATTTAATACCGTTGATCGGACGGTGAAGGAAGTTATTCGAGTTTGATGGCAAGATTGGGAGGAGTCCTTCGTCGGCCGTTATGACCCATAACGGAACCCCGGTGTAAGCTTCAATTCGCCGTATTGGCAACTACGACGTCATCCCACACGCCATATTGGTGACCTCGACGACTGATTGTTCACGCAACAGTGTTTTCACCTAGACACCGGTGTTTTCAAGGATAGTTTCATAATTTTAGGGGATTTTTTGAAAAAAATCATCCGCATTTTTTTCACAAGGTACGTGAAAGCTGTAGGTCAAAATATATGTATGCCAGTATTAATTAGTTAGAAAGCGTTACCAGACGAGAAGCAAGTTCTTTGCGTCGAAAACGGCGTAATTTTCTAAATTTTTGGTCGAAATTCCACGTGTTTGGCGCCTTTTCAAGATGGCGGCCTTGCCGATTCTCTAGAAGAATCTAGAAAATTACTCTTATATCTATCAATTTTTATAGTAAGAGTTTGTTTAATGCCTTCATCCTACTAATGCCACTGTAGGCGAGTAGGAGGGGGGTATTTTCTATAACTTATTTTTATCGTTGATTACCATAATTGGGTAACTCGATCTTAGAGTCCACAGACGAAATCTCGTCAAATTTTTTCACGATTTTTTTAAAAATCGACAGGAATTTTTTACTACCGCTTCGACTCGGGTAACCTTTAATAGGTTTAGGGCCAAAATAAATTGTTTCCCTAAATGAATGTCAATAAACGGTCTTATTTGGTCTGCTAAAAATATTCCCAGGACCGTAGGTCAATATTTTGTACTATTATCATATGCTATTTCAGAGAATGCTGAATATTATATTTGTATTTGGTAGGTGAGCGCCATCTTGGTCGCTGGTTTCCCTAACTTAGCTCAAAGCTCGCCGTGGGCACCCACGTGTTCCCCCCTACCCGGCATGCATCGGGACAGTGAACCTGTGTCGCCGCAACACATTAGCATAAAGTAAGCCGCAATTTTGATTTGGTGGAGATTATTAGTCACGTGTTCCAAATTTTACACGGACAGTTTGTAATAAATTTTTTTTTTAATTGTTTGTAAATTTTCGTTTTCAACACGATTGAGGGAGAAAATGTGTAAATAAGTCGTTTCGAAAACGAAATTCTGTCACTAATCGGTGAAATTTTTTTATTCACTTTGAAACGCTTTCGGTGTTTGTAATCGTGCTAGGCTATTCAGCGCCTTATTTGGGCACGCAGTAGCTGATGAATATGCTAATGTGAGGCGAGACAGGGATGCTGACTGTATACCATGTACGCATCGCTTAAAGCTTACCGTCACAGACTATAAGCCACACGCTGCCTGCCGTACAGGCTGTGAGCGCCGATCATACACACACACACCCAACACAAGCGACATAAACCAACCGCCATTGAACACAGTCGGTTTATACGTCAACCAATGAATCGATGCGAGCGATTGATCCGGACGTTTATGAAGTGATTCGGTGATGAACGTACCATTATAAAAAAAAAAAAACGTGGAATGTTCATCACAGATATCATTTTTCAGCGAAATGATACACCTTATCATTTATCAACATAGACTACTGTCAGTCACGTTTTAGATACTATTCTTAAATCACAAATGTCACTGTTTTTCTTCGCAGTCACATTTAGTCTATCAGTTTGAGAACGAAATTTTCTCATGATAGTTATTTCTGAAGCTTAATTTTTTATATAAATACAGAAATATTAGATTTGACAGTTGCGCTATCGCGAAACATTGCAAATATTTGAATGTGTTTTTCGACTTGTGTGAAATTTTTTTTTTTTTAACCCAGGTCGATTTACAAAAACTATTATAATAGCTTAGCATAGCTTATCACAGTTATATCTGGCATATTGTTTTTATGTACCACTGCGACCTACGGTTTTCACGCTACCATTTTGCATGTGTGTGACTCAGTGAAAACATTTTATGTCTCATATAGACCTACAGTTTTCATTTTAATTAATACATACCTTTTGTGAATTTGTGTATGCACTTAGGCGAAATTTCAACGACACATATTTCTGCAACTAATCTGCAACCCCCGTTTCTCGCACCATGCGACATAGCATGAACATTTGCTAAAGTCTACACTTCTAACTTCAACATATTACAGACATATTTCATCTGATTTTTACGGCACTGCACAACCTGTCCGCGCACGGAGCGTCAAAAATAGTTGGCATGTGTTAATACGACATGCCATTTTAAACACATTTGGGGTAGGCTCAGTGCCAATAGGCCAGCTACCCCAGGTGCTTCATTAATTAAATAATTTCACAAACACTACTTCATCATGTCTAAGCAGTACGACAGCGAAGGATTCATGTCATCGCCTCTAGAAGGTGCGGGTGCTAGACCAAAAGATAGCTATCATCCTGACAGTGAAGACAATGAGGTTCAATTCCGAGCAGCTGACGAGGAATATCAACGCCTCAAAGCCGATTTTGCCCGGATTACTCGTGATAAACGTTGGAATTCCCACTCGAGGAGTGACTCGTCACGGAGTTCTTCACCGCTTGGTAGACAGCCGCAGAAACGAGCTACGAACCTGCCCAAATTTAGAATTGCAACATTCTACGCCTCTGATGTGGAGCTCTGGTTTAATCAAATCGAGACGCAATTCGCCCTCCACCAGATCGAAGATGACGACGAGCGTTATAGCCTAACCTGCGCTGCACTTTCTGGGGAGATAGCATCAGACGTGAGAGACGTATTGCTGCAGCCTTTCAGGTCAAATAAATATGACAGCCTGAAAGCCATACTAATTGAGAGGCGAGGACTGACAACACCTGAAAGGGTTAATAAAGTTATCTCTGGCGAGAAGATTGGAAGCGACATTCCCTCGCGGTTCCTGAGACGTCTGCAGAAGACTGCAGGTTTCGGCACCAAAGCTGTTGTTGGAAAGGCGGTGATTCGACAAGCGTTCATAAGACAGATGCCCGCTTCCATCAGAGCCCATTTGGCGACGCAACCCGACAGTGCCTCCCTTGAGAGTTTGGCCGTTTTGGCTGACAGGGCACTAGCTGCAGAACAAGACGTTGAAGAGAGTAAGCCGGGGGTCGCAGAAATCAAAGTCGACGAGACCAGCAAATTAGTTGGTTTGTTAGAAGATCTATCCAAACGCATCAAGAAATTAGAGACAGTAACAACTTCTGAGAGGAAACGGAATAAAGGACGTGGACGAGCTAATAACTACGCTCACGCACCTGCATTTGTCCCTAATGTACAGGCCTCAGGTTTCATTGGTAATCAACATAGCCAATATAGAGAAGTTCAACATAATGCTCGACCTTCCGCTCCGCCGACGAATTCGCAAACAACCGCTCGACCTTTCGTTCGGCCGCCGAACACACAGAGAAATGACGCCGTTAAGACTTCGAATCCGGCTGATGCACCTGTCTGCTATTTTCACCAGACTTTCGGTGACAAGGCACGCACGTGCAGAAGCCCCTGCGCATTTTCTTTAAACTGCTAAGCCAGAGCAAGATTGCGACTCTTGCATCTGGCGGTATAACTGAGACGCGACATGACTCCGCGGACGCTAGTTCTCCACAGTTATCTCACTCTAAGTTATTATATGTCGCAGATAAAGGACACAAATGCAGATATTTGATCGACACGGGTGCAGCTGTCAGTGTTTTGCCAAAATCTTGCGCTAACAGGATTTCGGGCGCTGACAGTCTCCCCCTGGTGGCAGCTAATAATAGCACTATAAAGACTTACGGCAATTGTAAACGCGTCGTCGACGTCGGTTTGAAGCGCGAATATCCGTGGACGTTCATAGTGGCAGATGTACAGCAACCCATAATCGGGGCTGATTTTTTAATCCACTACAATTTGCTCGTAGACTTGGGAAGCAGATGTCTTCGAGACATGCGTACAGGCTTAGCCATTGCCGCTTCATTATCTTCGATTAAACCTATGTCATTGAACAGAGTCGATACAGTTCAAAACGAATATACTAAAATCCTCGGCCAGTTCCCAGAACTGACACGCCCTACGACAAAGGGTGAGCCCGTCAAACACGGCATAACTCATAAGATTGTGACTAAAGGTCACCCGGTTTTTGCTCGACCAAGACGTTTGGCTCCCGATAAGTTGGTTACCGCTAAACGCGAATTTGATGATATGATTAAATTAGGGGTCATTGAGCCCAGAGACAGCGAGTGGTCCTCAGCGCTTCACATGGTGCCAAAGAAAAACGGCGATTGGAGACCATGTGGGGACTACCGTAGTTTGAATGCACAGACCGTACCGGACCGTTATCCGATTCCGCATATTCAAGATTTTACGCAGCAGTTAGCAGGATCGAAAATTTTCTCGAAGATAGACTCAGTCAGGGCTTATTACCAAATTCCGGTGGAACCGTCCGACGTACACAAGACCGCGGTTACCACACCTTTTGGCTTGTTTAATTTCACTAGAACCCCATTTGGTCTGAGAAATTCAGGTCAAACGTTTCAGCGATTTATAGACCACGTGAAACGCGGACTTGATTTCGTTTTTGTTTATTTGGATGACCTACTGGTAACCAGCCCAGATCATAAAACGCACAAGAAACATCTACGAATTCTTTTTGCTCGACTATCGGAGTACGGAATCATCATTGGTCCTGAAAAGTGTCAGTTCGGAACATCTGAATTAAGTTTCTTAGGTCATCACGTTTGCGCCGAAGGAATTTCGCCTTTACCTAGCGCCGTTGACGCGATCGTTAATTTCATTAAACCCGAAAAGCAACGAGCATTGCGTAGGTATCTGGGAATGGTAAATTATTACCACCGTTTCATACCGCATTGCGCCGACAAGCTGACGCCACTCAATAATTTACTGACTTCTGCCAACGAAGGCCATACCAGATTGTCACCGAAATCAAATTTCGATTTGAAGTGGAATGAAGAAGCAGAGTCAGCATTTTCTGAGTCGAAACAGATACTGGCAAACGCTACGCTTCTGGTGAACCCAGATTCGACGGCTCAGCTTAACATCACGTGTGACGCTAGTGATGTCGCCGTCGGTGGCGTTTTGCAGCAATTTTTAAACGGTATGTGGCAGCTGCTTTTGTTTTTCAGCAAGAAGCTAAACCCAGCAGAGACACGCAATAGTGCGTTCGATCGTGAACTTTTGGCAGTATACGCTACAATTAAACATTTCAGACACAATTTAGAAGGACGAAATTTTTTCGTTAATACTGATCATAAACCGTTAACATTCGTAATGTCATCCGTCACTGAGCGCGCATCCCTACGACAAACACGTCAATTAGCGTTCATTGCTGAATTCACCACCGATATTAGATATGTACAAGGAGAGACAAATTTCGTCGCTGATGCGCTGTCACGACTATCAGTGTCAGCAATACACGATGGCCCAGTGATAGACTATAAAGCGTTAAGTCTCGATCAAGCTAATGACGCGGAATTCACACGTTTGAGACATTCGACTACGTCAACTATGAATTTCAAACTATTGAAATCATTTGATAATCAATTGATCTGGTGTGATGTGTCCACGGGACACAACCGGCAGTACCTTACCGCGAAATTTCGCCGAAAAGTTTTTTCAAACTTACACGGTTTAGGCCATCCATCGCATAGAGCCACCAGACCTTTGATTAATACCCGATTTGTATGGCACGGCATGAACATAGATATTGCTAGATGGTGTCGTACCTGTAAGGGTTGCCAGACCGCTAAAGTTTCACGTCATAACACTCCTGTTTTCGGAAAGTTCACTGAACCTACCGAGCGATTCGATCATGTCCACGTGGACATAGTCGGACCTTTACCTTATGCTGATGGTTTTAGATATCTACTGACTTGTGTCGACCATTTTACACGTTGGCCCGAAGCTATACCTATGGTAGATATCAGAGCCGAAACGGTCGCCGATGCCTTCTTCAGCAGGTGGATAGCACGTTATGGTACCCCGGCCACTATCACCACTGATAGGGGCGCTCAATTCGAGTCCAAATTGTGGGATAGTTTATGTAACCAATTCGGGATTATTCGGAATCGTACCACGAGTTATCACCCTCAGTCGAATGGCATGGTCGAGCGTTTCCACCGTCAATTGAAAGCCGCCATTATGGCGCACGAGTCACCGAATCCGTGGACTATCACGTTATCGGCTGTACTGTTAGGAGTTCGTTCAGCCGTGAAAGAGAGACTGGGCAGGTCAGCTGCTGAGATGATTTACGGGACAACCCTTAGACTCCCAGGAGAGTTTACTAAACAGTACAACGTCGACGCTAACACCGATTTGGAGAATTATTCAGACAAGCTACGCGTAGCCATGTCGCGTCTCCGTCTATGTCCGCCACGTGACACACAACAACACAACATTTTCCAATTCAAGGAAATCGCTACATGTACTCATGTATTCTTGCGCAGAATCGCAATTGCACCGCCTCTGACCGCCCCTTACGACGGACCATACAAGGTCATCGCAAGGAGCAGCAGAGTTATGAAAATCCTAGTTAAAGGCAAGGTTGAGACGGTCTCCTTAGATCGCGTTAAACCCGCTCACATGGAGTGCGAGCCTACAACAGGTACGACAACACAGCGTAAAACCCCAAGCAACTCACGGAAGTCGACGGCTACCAGGATGTCTAGTAGGAATCCACAGGGTCCACCTAGACCTGGTAGTGCAGACACTCCGACGTCCAACGGGACGAGAGTCAATACAAACAAGTCGACGGCAGTCAGAAGCAATCAAAAATCGGCGACAGTCCCAAAGCAAATAGATGTTCAAGTAAACTTGTCCAACAGAGACAATGCTTACGTAGCGCCGCATTCGCGAGCCCCTGCCGCGTCCCGCGCTAACAGGAACGGCGGTGGTTTACAAACGTATTCCCGCATACCTTTACATCTACGGGGTAAAACCCCGGGTGCTGCTGACGCCGCAATCGACTCGACAAAAAGCAAACATGCGAATATCGCTAATCGCGAAAAAATTTCGACTGACCAAACAGTGCGAAAAACTAGAGTCGGACGCACAATCCAGACTCCTGCTCGATTTGTGCAGATGTTCACGCTATAGTCGCGCCCAATGACGTCTATGGCGGGCCCAACCGCATACCTCGTAATCATAATGTTGTTAAATTGTAAATGAATATGCCAGGCCTGGCAGAATTGTGTACAGATATGTAAATGTAAAGACATTTTCTTTTAGCAAGTTCATTGCTAAAGCATTAATAGCAATTCTGTTAATTAAATGAATGGGTTGATAGCAGATGGCAGCACGTGAATAATATATCAAGGACAGTTGGAGTTAAGAGGATCGGACAATTCACGTATAATGCTGCGCTTTCAACCGCCCACAATGTAACCGCACCCGTTATATTTTTTTTAAAGAATAATATGCTTAGTATAAGAGGTTACATAATTGACAACCCCGCTATTTGCACGAAGCAGTCTCCTACACGTCAGTTTGGTCCTACGTTGTCACTCAGCCGGGGGTAATGTAGGATCCTGACATTGCTTAATCAATGTGGCAGTCATCCCCAGATTCCTGGACGCAGCCTGACGGGGATGACCGCCTCGTTGTCATACTGTGGTGACGTGTGCACGCAGAGCAGCATGGTGCGGCCCTTGGTATTTTTCCCTCACTTGAAGCCTGATACTCAGCGACTGCGGACGTGCCGCAGCTCGCTCTCGCCAAGTCCATAGAGACGTGCCGTGCGCGGATGGTTGTGCATTGTTGTTATCGCATGTTAATCAATTAAACATGACAAGAGAGAAGACAGTTTCCTGGTTTATTTAATACCGTTGATCGGACGGAGAAGGAAGTTATTCGAGTTTGATGGCAAGATTGGGAGGAGTCCTTCGTCGGCCGTTATGACCCATAACGGAACCCCGGTGTAAGCTTCAATTCGCCGTATTGGTAACTACGACGTGCCATACTTGCCATACGTGGCACACATGCCATACCACCACACCACTGTTCCGTCCTGAAGAATAATAGTATACATCTTAGCAAACACTAGATTTGTAACAATGTTTTTTGAATGTCTGACCAGCGTCACAGACGGTGGGCCAGTTTTGAAATGCATTGGCTCGATGGCTCGTATTCACTGTGCTATTTCAGTGAAACATCTTCAATAGGCTCAAGCCAACGACGCAGAATGCTGCCTCAATAATGGATTGACGGGATGCAATTGTGGATATATTTCTTGCAACAAATATTTTACATTCACGTATATGAATACAATGTCGGGTTAACGCTGGTCCAGCGTCTGCAACGCTGACCCAACGTTAACCCACCATTGACTGAACGATCCTTACCAATGTCACAAAAGGCGTGTAGTAGCCGATGGATTTGAACGTGGACGCCAGCAGCCACAGTCCTCCCAGGATGAACTTGGTCCTCTTGGCCACGCTGACATTTGACACCAGTATTTCCTCGTACTGCTCCTTCTGCTCGTTGGTGCGGTACTGCAGTAAGTCGCCACTGGCGGCGGTTCTCGATCGAAATGTCAAAGCCGAGCATATGCCGATCACCAAAAGAGCCCCGGCGTAGATGGAGTAAGTGACGCGCCATCCCAGGTCATCCATAATGGCAAAAGTCATGGGATTGAAGATTAAAGTGGCTAGGGAAAACACGAAAAATATATCATTTTGATGCTTTAACCTTTTACCGCCGGCCCGATTATATATATGTTTTTGATTTTTTATTATCACATTAAATATCAGGTTGCTAAATGAAAACCGTGATATAAATCATTGAAAATCGTTGACCTCCATTTTGTCAAATCTGCGAAATTTTCACTCACTTGAAGTTGTGAATTGCGTTAGCGAGAAACAACTTGAAGTGGGTACAAATTTAAAAATTAAGTAGCCGATCATTGCGCACTCTTATCCAAGTTCAAAGTGAAAAGATACATCCTCATTTTATACAAAAAAAAAAGAAAACATCAGATAAAAATTATTCTTGTGACTGACTTATGTGTAATGGATTATATACATTTCATTTCGTCAGTTGCATTAAAATATTTCACGAAGTGTATAAAAGAATGGTTAACGTAACACGGCCGTTATAACATACATGTACATTGTACTGCTCTGCGAAGCCCAAAAGCGGTAAGTGCTCACTTGAAAAGTAAGCAGTTACTGTATTCGGGCTTTGCGCAACAGCTTGGGCATTATAGGGCACCATTTGGGGGTGGCAGAGGCTGGAGTTTTGTCGCGAAAAAAAATCTTTATTAGCTTTTGATGTAAATTATTTATTTCATGCAGAATCTGCCCAAAATTATTTATAACAAATAATCTCCAGCCCCCCCCCCTCCCCGGTGATTAAATGGTGCCCCTCTTATAAACAGGTGGGTCTTACCCAAAGGGAAGCCGCAGGCAATGATGCTGGTGGCCAGAACATGGCGTGGATGATCATAGGGGAAGTACTCCTCAAGCAGGAAGAAGGGCGGGTTGACAATGAGCATCATTCCCGCTCCGCCCATCAGGCCGTAGAAGAGGAAGAGCAGCGCCACGTGGCTCACCACTGCCGTCAGGGCCACGGCCATGGTGGTGACGAGGACCCCAATCAGGACGGTGCGCTGTGCTCCAAGGCGGAAGTGGATCGCAGTGGCCAGTGGCGCTGCCAGCATGGGCAGGGCTACAGGCAATGATCCCAGCCAACCTGCAACAGAGACTTCATTATAGTTGCAGAAAAAGGTTGGTCTGTGAAGGTACTTCCAGTCATATTGCACTTTGCCCTAGAATATATTTGTAACATATTTGCTTTGTATCTGTCTATGGGGATCGACTATCTTGACATATCTACACAACATGTAAACAGTGTACACAAATATCCATTTCAAATTAAAAAAATATAGTACTTCGTTTTTCGTTGTTAGGTCAGGGAGTAATTTGTCCGATATAGAGAAGCGAGGACATTCTACATTATGACATCTTGGTGTCCATGCCAAGAACAATTCGACATCGAAGTATTGTCTAAGAGTTGTATCTGACGAGCGGCAGATACAGCTCTTCATAACATAGATGACGAGTTACACAAACTAAAAGAAGACATAAAATAAATCTATAAACTATAATATCAATACTATTGACGTGAATATAACCTATTAATTCCATACTATCCCAGACAACAATAGAAGGTGACCAAACATTGGATAAACGTCTGGTGTTTTAGGGATCTTACCCAACAGCGCTACGCTCGTGTGAATCTCTTTGTTCAGAGGGACCATAACTTCGCTGAAAGAAAAGGCTATCCCTGCAGCCAGCGTGAACAGCAACAGAAACGAGATGCAGACGACCCAGCCCCAGTACAGCCCCATGGTGGTGAACTAGTGACCTGCAACACAGACAGATATGCTGGCATCAACAATCATCCAAAATACAATAATAATAAGGTCTATATGTCTCCCCTTCAGCAACATAGCCATCAAGGTTGATAGCTAATTAATGTAGTGTCCATGGCTTTTGTAATTAATGTTTTTAAATGGCTCCTGTGGACAGTAGAGACTATGTATTTTGATGTGGCAGAACCCGTTTTTTTTACATCAACAGTAACTAAATCTTTTGTAGGCTCAATCAAATGGGCAACAGTTTTAATATCTTCACACTGGAATATACCTTACAACAACTGTCATTCACTACTCTAACTGGCCTAAGATTCTGTAATAAATGAAATATATTATTCCGTTTTGGAACCAAGGCGATGTGCGAAACACAATGTGGCTTGTCAACACTCCTAGTATACATGAGACGTTGACCCAATGCTTATCCAATGCTGGACCACCGTCTGCGACGTTGGCCCAGTATCAAACCAGCACTGTTTCAACGCCTCGTGTTTGCTGGGATGTGGGTCTGGCAGTGCATACCCCAGCTAACACGAGACATTGAAACAGTGTTGGTTTAATGTTGGGCTGGCCACACGCTCGACTGCAAATGAGATATAGATGAGGACACTGAGTATCGGGATATTGAAATGGATCTGAGATTCCAAGTCTTGAGAAAGAAAAAAATATTATCTAATAGTATGATAACATGAAAATTCTGGCTGAACCTCCAGCATGCCCAGTCAATATAAACACCATCTCAATTGCATGCAAACGTGGCTGGCCAGTATCCATTCAGTCCTAGTCAGTACCTGAGTACTTCATGCTGGTGGGATTAAGTGCACATAGCATACAGCGCCCCAATGCCAATTTAATGTTGGCCAGCGTTGTACACAATGGCCCCTCTTCGGACTATTGCACGTTACACCGACATTGCCGGCTATGCCGACTATTCCAGCACGATGCTTTGAACTAATGCTGAGTTAATGTCGGCCCGCCGTCTGTGAGGCAGGCCCAAATTCAGTGTGGCACCAAACACGAACACGGTAACCCAATACTGGGCTAATGATGGCTCAGCGTCGTAGACGGTGGGCCAACATAGTTACATCAATAGCTGCCGCTCTTAATTGGTCTGAGAACGGGTTGATCGGGGGGTTCCCAGCAGCTTCGATTGTCTGTTCAACACTGGGCCGACGGCATTACCATGTGGCCCAATGCTGTAGAAACATTCAAACTTCCTTTAGCAGTTATTTAAGTATACAAAAAGTTTGTTTGGGTTTTAGTCGGATTCTTACAAATGTGGATAAAATATATTTCAAAAAATCTAAAAACTCAAAAAAAAATAAAATCATAATATGTGGGATACGTACACTACTTCATTACAAAATTAAAAACGAAAATTGATGTCATCCCAAGAGCTGCTTTAAACTCAGCTTGATATTTGAGGGACCAATATGGCGGCCTCTCTAAAATTAGCATTATGCTCATCAGATAATCCCGCACAATTTTCCAATGTTGGTGTTTCAACTCACAGAAAAAAATCGCCAATATCACAACCTCAACCTTCTCTAAAAAACTCATCAAACAACCTACTTTTGTTGCATATTCGCACAATTTATAACACAAAAAGAGAAACAAAGTTTCAAGCTCTGTAAAAATGTGAGAAAAAATATAAAAAATATGTTTTAACATTTCTGCCGATTTTCGGTTTGTTAGATAAATACAAATCAAACAACTAAAATAAACGAAACAACTAACATAAGTTTGTATGCAGTTTTGTAGTAAAAACAACTAGGCCTTATTCAATCTGCTATGTATGAATATTTCTGTCTTTTTAATTTTGCTTTAATTGCTTCCATAGAACATCAATCAATTTTAATTTGACGTGGAAAATTTAGGAAGCGACGCGTCTGCAAAGTCAAAATGCAGTATAAATGTTTACTTGTAAAGATACTGCCTTTGTATGGAAGTATAATACTCTACATCAATTTATATAAAAATGTATTGAACGCATACAATGTTACGTTAACAATAGTAGGTACTAGGTAAGTTTACATGCAGTCCTTGTAATATTACTCTACATATGGCTACACGTTTTATCTCTACAGAACGTTAATTATCAGGTTATGTCATGTGCATCATCCCTTAGGATCACTTACGTTATGTCTTCAAATTGTTATTCCAGTGTTAAATTATTTCCTCTGTGATTGTGCTCGTCATATGAAAGTTTGTTACATTATAACTGCATGGATATCCGCAAGTACGTGTAAAATGTCAACAGGGACGAATTCAAAGCAGATCCAGTGTTAAATCACCTGCACTAAAACTTGCAACCACAAGTAAACGAAAACACGATAGATATAAAACCAATATTGGGTTTAAAGTTGGGCCACCGTCTGCGACTCTGGTCCAACTTTGCACCAACATTGTATCTATACCCAATGTTGTATATTTTTCACAGATTCATCGTGTTTTACTATAACGTTTCGAATATTCACCCACACGCCCACCCTTCTGAGTATCTGGACAAACATATCATGTTATTCCTCTCCCCACGTTGGCAGACTCAAATCCCGACAAGCACCAGACGTGGATGCGATCTTGGATCAATATTGGATCAGCGTCGAAGACGCTGGACCAACATTGATCCAACATCGGGTACACATCTCGTGTTTGTTAGGATATTGGCATTAAACGTACACCGTACATTTAATCGACTTGAGTAGTATTACGTATGTATCTAATAATTTTATTAACCCTTAGGGCCTTACAAGGCTGAATCAATCATGGCGACCAAATGTTTTCAATTTGAAATCATCATAAATGTCTTAGTTTGCCCTTTCCGCTACATTTGAATATCTTTGTTACGGGTGTACGGCCATTATATATATTTTATAATGTATTCTTTTAGTGCGGGGACTGCATTTAGACGTCCGATTCTGGAGTCTCTAGACGTCAGACTCTGACGTCTAAATACGGTTCCCGCGCCGAAACGGTTAATTTAAACTGTAGTTCATTCACACAATCATTTTAAAAATGATTGGTATGTGCAAAAATATATTGAAATAAATCACAGTTTGAAAACATTTTTTTTCGGGGAAAACGCAGTAAAATGTTAGTATTAAATCATGAGCTTTTAACCCTTTAACCGCCAAATTATTCAATCTGAATTTTCACCCTTTTGAAGTTGTGTCTCGTTGACGCGATCCACAACTTCAAGTGAGTGAAAATTATTCAGATTTGACAAAATGGAGGTTAACCGCTTTCAAATATTGCTGATTGATGTCACATTTTATGTTTAAAAGGTGGTACTCAATGTGCTAATAAAGAATGAAAAAAACCGAATATATGCGGTACCGGCGGTTAAAGGGTTAAAGATCCCCACCCGCATAATTGCTTAATGGTTTCCGTTAATCTTATTATATTACTACGTCTTAATAGGGATTTACTATTACCATCATCCAGTGCGGATTAACATGTGGAGTATATTCAATTTAGAAGCTGGCAGTAGTGGTAAAGTGTTCTTCTATAAGTGACTCGAATATATGGCAGATAGGACACTTAAGCATTTTAGAGCAGGGATCGATCTTAGAGGTCCGAATCTGATGTGTTTCACTTCAGGTTCTAAGGTCGATTCCCGCGCTGAAATAAAATAAAATACAACTATTTTATGGACGTAGGCCCATAAAATAGGTACCGTATTCAATTGAAGCGGGAAAGCTAAAAACGACGTATATGCTGAGTTCGAATATAAAATAATTTTTTGGTCTTCCAGGTTTGTACGAAAGATATTGCAGCGTTGTGATTTTTAAGCTGCGAGGATGGAATCATATGTATCCCAATGTTAAAACACACACACTAGATTATTTTCTTTGTCCGACCGCTACATTCTAAGCCGGCAGAGTTATTGTTGATCAAATATAGACCAAGTATCATGGTAGGCCTATGATGTTATAATCTGTCAGGTGTGACCTAGCTGTTGATTATGAAGGATACTCATTATGGTCGGATGTGATTTAAGTCAGTTAAAACCCTCAGAGCTTTACATTCTTAGCTGTGGAAAAAGCCTCGGCCTTCGGCCTCGGCCTTTTCCACAGCTAAGAATCTAGAGCTCCTCGGGCTTTATCCTATACATATTCACAGTGACACTATAGCATCTGGGTATGGCATGCAGCAAGTTACGAATGACAATAATAATGTTGCTATCTGTTGAAACCTGCAAAATCACGGTCACAAGAAATATCCCGCAATATTGAAATTCGATAATAAAGTTTTGGTGGTTTGAGTGTTAGCCCTTTAACCGGCGGTGCCGCATATTTTCAAGTTTTCATTTTTTATTAGCACATTAAGTACCACATTATTAATATGTTAAAGAACAAATGTGACATTAACCAGCAAGATTTGAAAAGAGTTGACCTCCTTTTTGTCAAATCTGAATAATTTTCACTCACTTGAAGTTGTGGATCGTGTCAGCGAGACACAACTTCAAGTGGGTGAAAATTCAAACTGCATAATTTGGCGGTTAAAAGGATAAACCATGTAGGTCTATGGGTCATCATATCCCCAGTGTCCCACATCATTCTCGTGTCAATATTAACAAAGCTTGAAACGTATCACATCCATTAAATGCACGTAAAAAGAGGCAGAAATATTTTGAAATTTGTTGCTGTTTCAAATTCACAAAATAGTCGATCAAGTCCTATTTTATGTGGAATAACGCCACACCAATCACCAACACATAATCATAATCGCCAATTGGAATCGATGCATTTTTGTGATTAGCTTAGCTGGCGCGCTTGACGTGTATAACTACATATGTGTGTCAGCTCCTTCTTGATGACAAGGGCTGATATAATTTACTTCGTTCACTATGTTTTGTTATAAACACTGCTCTGTATCTGATAGTGAAAACATAACATTTTCTGAAGGTACATCCTCTTTTAGAGGTACATTTTTCAAGTAGGCCTACTCAGATAAAAAAATGTTTTATGTGGAACATTATGTATTATATGTATCTGCTTAAGGACATTTTTCCTATTGTAATATGTCGCTTTTCTAATATGTTATGACTGTCGTGTTTTCTTATAGTGGCTATCACATTTATCTAATGAATCTCCTCCATATATTGAGTTTGACTTTATTTGATGACCACGTGTGGGATACATGTCATACAATGTGGAAAGTTCCAACACCTGGAGTCAGAGTTGAATATCTACTGTCTTTAATATGATACACCGATTCAACTAGGGCTATATATTCAGAATACTTATAATAATTATCACATTGAGCTTTGTTTACATTCGTGAGAGATTGATATACAATCAAGCGCTCTTTCTTCATTATTAAGTACATAGTGAGACAAGGAAGATTGCAAACTGCACCAAAGGCAACATCAATCCAATTTGGAAAGGAATTAAGAGTGTCGCAGAGTGGGAGTTTTTACATGGTCTGATAAGTTTTTAGTGCTGGCTCTTCGAAACTTTGGATCCGCCACACCTACCTCATCAAGACATGTTTGACAAGATAAGGAAGCATCGCAGAAAAAAGTTAATTTATTTATTAGCGTCTGCCAAAGAGGCGATTAATCAAGGTTTAATCTACTCTTCTTCGCTTAACTTACCAAATGAGAAGATTCTTGTGACATTTAGGGTTATATTTTGTATGCCATCACGTTGACAAAGGCGACATTTGAACCAATCCCTAAGTGTTATAGAAACCTGCAAGTATCGTTTTATTTCCATTAGATTCCATTCTCGCTGAGATTATTTTTCACATTATAGATTATTCTACTTGACAATTAAATGTGTTTGTAGATCTACTATAAACACCATAACCTTATATCAAGGCTGTTGTACTCTGCGCTATGCACACAATAGGAGAATAATCATACATTACCTGATTACTTCATTTCGCAATTCCGAAGATAGATGCTGGTAGCATCCGAATTATGTGATATAACCTTTTAAGGTCTAGTGTAAATATCCAAAATTAAAAAAATGGCCGAAACAGAAAATGATTATGAGATTGTCGTTTTTAAAGTGTAGCACTGACCTTGACATTAAACTTAACATTTAACAAATAGTCATTCATTTTCAATATACGACAAATAGGAGATATTGTTCATATTGGAAATAGGTCATATTGGAATAGCTAAAAAATAGTATTCCGGTCGAAACAATTTGGGGGTCATATGGCATGGTATTTACTACATCCTAAACTATCTGTAGTGTGCCAAATTTGACACTTGTATCCAGTTCGGGAACACATTGGCCATTTTTGAAGGCTTACCGACCCCACTAACTATGATCAGCGTTATTACAATCACAATATTTGTACACTCTTAACAGCTAAATGACGATGTAGTATTGTTTTTAAAAGCAATTTTCATCGAATTTTTCAGAGTCTCGTATTCTACCCCCTAATTTAACTGAATGACTACGGTGATTGACCGATCTCGTCCTGTGACAGGCTGAGTCACTCTTTGATTGGTCAGGGGTAGAGTACAAGACTTGGACCCACTCGTCTGTCACTGTGACCATGTTATTATGCAGATGACTCCAGTCGGTACTGAGAAAAGAAAAATCCGAGGTATCATCTTATACATTTGTACGTGTAAAAACAGTCCTTATAGCATTATTCTATGCTAGATAGCTATTCAAAATGTGAGATGTGATACCTAAGCGTTTTCAGTCGGTTTCTTTTGAAATAAAATTAAATCACTTGGGTTATCGATACAAGCCCCTGGTACCTGTTTCCTGTATTTAGAGCAAATAGTCTGGCAGCCATCAAGCTACACCCTGCATCGGATGTTACTGTTTTGTTATCGATAGATTCTACATTTTTATGTGTTCCACTATATATATCAGCCGGGTATCAAAAGGATGAAAAAATGACAAAATCCAAATAAGCTCATACAAAACAATTATTTGTTTTCATAATTGAGCCATAATGAAGTACAATACCACTTTTCCGAATTATTTTTTTTGCGAGAAATCCATTTCGGAAGTTAGTTTTTTAGTTTACGGGGTGATAACATGGTTTAAACGATATTAATTGTATTTGAACAAAAAAACATTTCGTCTGTATTTCAACATACACTATTGAAAATAAATATGTACTTTTAAAAATATCCCTAGCTGATATTTATTGACACAGAAAATGACAAAGGTAAATGCATAATAAACAAATAAATGCTTTTCAATGTCAGTTCAATTAGAAAGTTTTTTGTAGCAATGTTCTTCGATCCCTTCTACGGTACAGTGACATAAAAACGTGCAGCTACACCATCTAGATAGCCGACCAAATTAACCAGAATAATTTGGTGTAAATTACCACCAATCTACTTCATGTCTTAATAGTCTTCTTAACCCTTTAACCGCCGGTGTCGCATATTCGGGTTTTCGTTTTTTATTAGCACATTAAGTACCACCTTTTAAACATGTGACAAAGATAACATGTGACATCAATCAGCAATATTTGAAAACAGTTGACCTCCATTTTGCCAAATTTGAATAATTTTCACTCACTTGAAGTTGTGGATCGCGTCAGCGAGACACAACTTCAAGTGGGTGGAAATTCAGATTGAATAATTTGGCGGTTAAAGGGTTAAGAACTATATTATATGTTAATGAAATTTTGAGGCTAGCTGCTGTGAGACTAGAAATGGTGATGGAATTCGGCTGATAGTAGCATGAGAAATCAGGAAATTACATGTAAAATCGGGTGCTGAGAGCGCAAAGCTCAAAAAGGCACCCTGTGCCAAGCCCGAAGTACAAAAAAACCACATCCCCAGTACTCCCTAGTATGGAACTGCCCCCGGGCTTTTACATTGGTTCAATATTGCGTAAGTGTTATACAAATGTTTTGTGTTTGCTGGATGAGCTGTGAGGGTTTGATAACCAACGTTGACCTAACCAACTAAATGTGTTGGCAGACCTATATCCCCAGAGATATCAATAGGACGTGTCCTAGACCTACTACATCTATCGATAATCCATGATAAAAAACCAGTGTATTGTAACAGTACTATTGTAAGCAATTGTTATTATAATAATTATTCATTGTAAGCTGAGATTGAATAAATATAATCATTTTATTGTAAGCTGAGATTTAAAACAATAACAAGGCCTCTAAATTGACTTCAATATAACCAACAAATCTGGGAGGGGGTGCTAAATCGCCTGAGCCCCTTTTAATTCTAAACATGGATCCGTACTTAACCCCCTAGTCTGTGAGAAGAACCACTTTTAATTACGTGTATGAGCCCAAAAGGTTTGAAGATTGTTTCTAACTCAGAATTATGTGCTGATTCTGAAAACCCATTTCTTAAATGTTTTTTTCCGATTTTTTTGCGTTTTTTTTTATACGAAAATGGTGAAATCGCAATTTTAACAGGTGACATTGTTTATATCTATCTAAATAAGCACATGTGGTGCCAAATTAAACTGTTCGACGCATGGGATCCAATGATAAGACAAATAAATATTTTTTAACCCTTTCAGCGCTCGGACGGACTTTAGACAGCATAATCTGACGTCTAAAGTCGGTATCCGCACTGAAAGATTCAAATTACTTGATAATGGGCGTAGACCCATAGGTAATCAAATGAAAAAAGCTAACTAAGACGTTAATGACGACTTCAAATTGAAAAACCCTTTGGTCTCCAAAGTTTGTGCAAAAATTTCTTAGTATTTTAAGGGTTAATAAATATCAAGCGTAGTACAAATTTGCATAAATTGTGAGGTAAACTTATATGTGATCCTTATGTTCCTATTTTTTGTGATTATCACTGTTGTGATATTAGGCTAATCAATGTCAAATAATTTAACCCTTTCAGCGCTGGGATCAACTTTTTGACCAACACATTAAGATTATAACATACACAGAGATTTTAGGATATACAGTATAAGATAAGATAAGATAAGATTTATTTTAAGTCGCACATAAAAACATATAACATTAGCTCTAACGAGCAAGTACAAGCGACATATAAAATAAAACAATAAATATAACAGCTAAAACAAGCAGGTTGGCTGGCAGGAAGTCAACATGAAATGTAAAAAAAAATATATATCACGGATTATATGAAAAATACTTATAAAAAACAAATAATGTAAATGAGAAACATATATATTGTTAAAAGTTACATAATCCATTTTGGCACATACAAGTAGATTACCCGATTTTATAGAAAACTTATGATGTATATGAAAAAAACAAATTATATGGCTAAAAATTACGTAAAAAACATTTGTCATTTAGTAATAATTGCATAACTGTATCACATTTTCGAGGGACCTACACTAATTTTGCTCTCAATAAAATGAAAAAATAAGCTCGCAGGCCATCTCTGAAAGTTTTGAGGTCTCTGGTAATTCTCAATGCCTCTGGCAAAGAGTTCCAGATTTTAGGGGCCAAAAAGCAAAAGGAATTTGTTCCATGTCGCACCCTCTTCATGCGAGGAATTTTCCGGGTATTTTCAGAATTTATTAAATTGCGGGTGCGACAGCGTTTTTCAATCAGTTCAAGGAGGTAGGTTGGTGCTAAGTCATTAAGAATTTTGAAAGTCTGAATGGCGATGTTCATTTGTCTCCCAACTTCCAGAGATAGCAAACGAGCTTTTTTCAGGAAGGACTCATAGGAGGCGGTATGGCTGGAATAAACACACTTTAGAGCCCTCTCCTGAATCTTTTCCATACAGCGTGCATTTGGAGCACTACAGTGATACCAGACGGCTGAGCAGTATTGAAAGTGGCTGAGGATGAACGCTCTGAAAAGAGCCAATTTGGCCTTGATGTCAAGGCAAAACGACAGTCTTCTCAGAGCGCTCAGCTGTCTGGCAGCTTTCTTACAAATTTCTTCTGTGTGTATCGAAAAATTCAAATTTTCATCAATATTAATGCCTAAAAGTTTGACTACTTTTTCAGGTTGAATTATACAGCCGTCTAGTATCACTGGGGACTCAACTTTACAGTTAAAAAATATCAATTGAAATTTTTCAGGGTTGGCTTGCATTAAGTTAATGGAAAACCGCCATATAGCTTTTGCTACCACAGCTTCGAGGCATGATTTTACAATTTGGAAATTTGGATGTGCAAAAGAAAGAGTGTTGTCATCTGCATAGTTTGTGAGGCGTGCTCGTACTCCAGTGACCACATCGCAAATAAAGACCATACCCCTACTAGTAAAAATAGCAGGTCGCATGGAAGTAGCAACAAAGAAGACGAGGACCTAAAATGTAACTGTAAAATTTGTAGGCGACAGAGAGGGTTGGAACAAAAGCTGCAGGAAACTACGGACAAAAACATTAAACTTGTAAAACAAATTCGTGGCTTACGCCAACAAAGTATGAAGCAGAGGAAATAAAATTTTAAACTTCTCAAAGGACGTGATAGCCTGATGACAGAAAAAATAAAGATGCGCAAAGAAATCGATCGTCTCGAACAAAAGTTTGAGTAAACCAAACAGAATAGGCCTAATCAGAAAGAAATAAAAGTGATCCCCATTGATAATTACACGGATGACAACGGCAATGAATGGGAAACTGTGGGTGCCAAAAAAACAAAGAATAGGATAAAAACACGCACAAAAGTGAACATTGGTTCTCAAATTAAAATGACGAAAAGTAAAAAAGTGAGAGAAAATAAGAAACTGAAAAAACAAACCAGCCATAAATACCCAGCTAAAAAAGTCACACAACTGAATAAAAGACAACCAAATAAAAGTGATGGGAATAACCAAAATGGCAACAAAGATCGGCATAATAGTAGTTTGAGTAGTAGTAGCCCTACAGAATGCAGCAGTATCACTAGTACTAGCAGCAGCAACAGTAGCAGCAGCAACAGTAGCAGCAGTAGTAGCAGCAGCAACAGCAGCAGAGATAAAACACAATCTATCAACACGATCAATGGACTATCCGCCAATAACAATAATACAAACTTGACCAGACAGATTCCCGTCAAGTCTAATACAAAAAAGTGTGTCATTGGTGACTCTAATATGCGCGGACTAGCCAAACAACTAAAACCGAAACTTGATAACCCAGATGCCGTCTGTGTATATAAAACATCTGGAATGAGAATAGGACACTTGATTCCTCGATTAAAAGGATATAAATGTGAGGACACCGATGCAGTTGTCCTCCACCTCGGTACAAACGATATTAGTGGACCAATAAACAAGATAAAGGAGGACATTAACAAATTAGCTGAAAAAATAGAGGGATTCAAAAATACACATTTCTACGTGGCTGAAATCCCCCCTAGGAGCCAGAAGAAATATAATGCCCACATTCACGACATAAATTGCCACATACGTGAAATATGTGTAAAATTGTTCAACGCCGACTATTTGCCCACTCCCATAAACAAAACCCATCTTTATCGTGGTGGGATCCACTTAAATGAGGAAGGACAGCAAAAACTGACTTCTGCCATGGCTGAAGTGCTCAACAATCACTCTGCTAATGGTCAGTGTTTTCCCATCAGAACAATCATCACACGGACATAGCCGATGTAAATAGAGTAATTAATAATGATCAGGACAGAAATATACGTGTACTGTCATGGAGCATTAATGGTTTAGGAAACAAAATGACAGACCCTGATCTTGTGGCATTTATCCGAAACTACGATATAATATTTTTTATAGAAACAATGAAAGGGAACGATTTTACATTGGCAATACCTGGTTATAAATTCCATCATGTGAATGTAAAACATAAACATAAAAATGCCTGTAGAGGTTCTGGTGGTATTGGCATACTTATTTCAAATAAATATGCAAATTTAACTAGGATAGATCATACCTACGACTATTTGGTATGGTTGACATTAGCCACAGACTGTTGTCAGAAAAACATTAAAATTGGCTGTGCCTATATACCACCAGAAAACTCATCATATGTCGGTGTAAGAAATGATTATTTTACTATGCTAGAAGAGGAAGTGGCTAGATATATTGAAATGCATCACATCCTATTATGTGGTGACTTTAATAGCCGTACTGGTCAGGCTCCAGACTATGAATCGGGGGTAACAGATATCAATGCAAACGTTCCAAGTGAACGTTCTAATGAAGATATAGTCAGTAACAAATATGGTCAACTTTTACTAAATTTTTGTATAAACACAGGCTTCAAAATAGCCAATGGGCGCATGTTTATTGATGATGGTATAGGCCGCTATACATACTACTCTCCAAATGGTTCAAGTAAAATAGACTATCTGATCTTTGATGAAAATAACATAATCAGCAAATTTGACGTTCTACCGAAATTGGTAGAATCAGATCATTGTCCCATACAATTCAATATTTCCAGCACTAAACTCGATTGCAACCCCTTAAAAATAGACACCTGTGTAAATGACACATCATCTCGGCCTAATGTTTTTATATGGCAAGACGAGAAAAGGAAAGAATATCAAATGGCTCTACGGAATGAGCAGGCATGTCATGCATTTGAGGAAATGCTGTGTGCCGCCACCGAGGGGTGTAATACTGACACTCTATGTGACATGTTCAATGGTATGCTAAAAATTGTAATTTCGCCGTTATTCCCAGCAAGGAAACATATTTCGAAGGAAAGGAAGTGCACTCATAATAATTTCCCCTCTAACCCTTGGTATGATAAAGAATGTAAATCCTTGAAGTATGTTGTTAATAATATTGCTAAGCATAGAGACTTTAACGCACAGCAAGGCGAATAGAATATACTGTTACGACAATATAAGCAATTAATCCAAAGAAAGAAAAGACAATACCAGCAAGCCAAACTTAGTGAGCTGGAAAATATGAGAACAGAAGATCCTAATTCTTACTGGAAATTCTGGAAATCCCTAAATCCTAGAAATGTCACTACAGGGCCTACTTTGGAAGACTTTGTGAACTATTTTGAACAACAAGTCTACCCAACCCATGTGGATTATTTTGACTATGAGCACATGAATAATATTATAAAGCAAGTTACGTCATTCCAACATAATGTAGAGCACGATAAATCCAATATGACACAGTTCTTAAACAGTCCCATAACCGCAGAAGAAATTAAAAAAGGCGATTCAAAAGTTAAAATGCAAGAAAGCAGCGGGTGTAGATGGTATTTCTGCCGAATTTTACAAATATGGATGTAATGAGCTCTTGCCAGCATTAGAATTGTTGTTCAATACCATTCTTACCAATGGAGAATACCCATCTAGATGGGCTACCGGTATAATCCACCCGGTCCACAAAAAGGGGGACCATGGCGTTCCAGATAATTACAGAAAAATCACAGTCATGCCGTGTATTGGGAAACTATTTGAATCTATACTTAATAACAGACTCTCATTTAAAAACGAAGTATGTAATGATAATGATCCCTATCAAGCTGGTTTTAAAACCAATTCGCGAACTACGGACAATATATTCATACTATGTGCCATCATAGATAAACAAAGGTGTCTTTCTAAACCCCTGTATACATGCTTTGTCGATTTCACAAAAGCATTTGACTATATTGATAGAACAGCATTATACTACTAATTATTGAACAGGGGAATAGACGGCAATTTGCTAAACATAATAAAAAGCATGTTTTCTAAAGCAGAGTGCCGTGTAAAAAGGGTCTCGCGTATCAGTGACATATTAAAAAGCGAATTTGGGGTTCTACAAGGCGGTATGCTCAGTCCCAAACTATTCACGGAATTTTTACAAGACATATCCGCATCATTTGACCAAGATCAAGGTATCGCTGTGGACACCTTACTAATGGTATATCTGTTATTTGCAGATGACCTTGTCCTTTTTTCAGAATCTGCCGTGGGATTACAAAAACAGCTAACTGTCCTGTATTCATATGCTTCCCTATGGCATATCATAGTTAGCATTCCTAAAACAAAAGTTCTTATCTTTAATGAACGTTAAACAACAGTATGTGGAAGCTTCCACTATGGTGATAACATTATAGAAAAGGCTGAACAATATAAATACCTTGGTGTAGTGTATAGCACCAAGTCCGCTAATAACGTGTTAAAAGAAACTTTTTCTCATCTTGCTTCCCAAGCTGGGAAAGCAATCTTTGCTCTACGTAAACAGTCCCGTCCTGTGGTCGGTAAATTGTCACCCACTATTGCGTTCAAGGTATTTGATTGCCAAATATTGCCCATACTAGAATATGGAAGTGATATATGGTATACAGGCGATGATGTTAACGATCTGGAAAAAATCCATTTAAAATTTATTAAATCCACACTTGGCGTTAGAAAGCAAACACCTACTCCTGCAATATATGGGGACACGGGTCGATTTCCACTGATCATCCTACAACACATAAAGACTGTAAAATATTGATGTAGAATTCTAAAATTATCTCGGAGCCATCCGGTCAGAAATGCCTACAATATGCTACTTGAGCTAGATGCCATTGGCTTCACGAACTGGTGTTCCCGTATTCGCTCTGTCCTCGAACGAACCGGGCTTGATCAAACTTGGGAATCACAGAATATTGGGGATACAAATAAATTCATGCTTTCATTTAAAGAATCAATAGTTAGAATATTTACACAGCAGTGGAGAAAAGATATTGAGAGCTCGAGTAAGCTGCGCACATATGCATTAGTAAAAAAATATTTCTGTGTTGAACCATATATCTTGCACATAAGGGGGAACCACCTCATAACAGCAATGGCGAGATATCGAATGAGCTCCCATGATCTAAATATAGAAAGAGGACGATTCAATAATCCAATCACTCCAAAAAATCAGCGAATATGCACAAGGTGCGAATTAAACGAAATTGACGATGAAATACATCTTCTTCTCCACTGTAGCGCTATGAATAATGAACGCGAAATCTTGTATGATTCTGTAGCCGCAATTATCAATATACAACCGACAAATGAAATGTTTCTAGGAATTATGACATCTAGAGACATAACAGTGGTGAAGTCACTAGCGCAATTTATTTATGGTTGCTTTAAACAAATTAAGGGTTAAAACTACTGAGTATAATAAATCTGTCACCTGTCGCTATATTATTCATATTATCATGCCCTCATGATCTGACTTGGGAATTACCACATATCAAGACGGTTGTTGCTCTCGGATCTTAATATTTGGCTTTTTGGGGCCGGTTAGGGACGTTTCCGTCGCCTTTGTTATCAGACGAGGTGGGGCCTTATGGAGGATTTCAGAGTTGCTAAGTCAACTGATTTTCTCTATGAGGTCGGGAATGTTTTTCTTCGATTGTAACTCCGAGTATGTGGTACTAACTAGGTCGTGATTGAAGCAGTATGAATTAAACAATATAGTGAATTTTAAAAAGGCTTAATGTTTTTTTGCGAGGGCCATGTCCTGTGTGAATTGCACAAATAATTTTAAACCGCCACTACTACTGTTATTACGTCGTTAAGTTTGCACCACTAGTCAATCTCAGGGGATCTCCGCGCTCATAGCGACTGTGCTTGCATGGCCACATGACTCGGAGCTACCTGTTTATGCCATATTTATTGTACTTGCATGATATTATATTTAATTTTAAAAAATACCATATAATTTTTACCATTGTCTTATTGCATACTCCAGTTACTGTAGAATAATTATGCACTTGTATATATTTTAGATTTCTACGCTTTCCAGAGTGTCTTTTTTGCTACTATATATAATTAGTATGTCATACGTAGTAGCTATTTTATCTCTGGTTTTGGTGCGGGAAACAAAATGATAGACCTCTATGTTATCTTGGCAATGCCTTTTAATTCATTTTTAGTAGTAGTCATTTATATTATTGAAATACCCAGTTTTTATTTTGGCAATGCCACTTAACATGATTTCAGTTGTGTATGTCATACCATGTATATTATCATATGATTTTAACAAACTAACAATCTTGTATATACATGTACATATATCTCTTTCATTCCTATGACAAATAAGTCTGTAATTCTTTTCTGTCAATAAAATATCTGTCTGTCTGTATCTGTCTGTCTGTATACCGATATAATATGTACGTTTAGTTGAAAAATGTTTTATTTTTCCCTTTCAATCTAAACAGAAATGTTGAAAAATCAATTAATATATAATTTTTGATCTTACTATTGGCATTAATAGTTTATCATGCAAATTTTAATATAACAGTCTTCATATCTCGTACCCTTGGAGTTAAAATGTGCTAAACTGTCAATTACAAAGTGGCAGTTTAGCACCTTCTAACTCCAATGGGAACAGTCCGTTGTTGTTTTTAACACTTAGAACACATGGTTGAGACGAAAATAAAAGCAAACGTTGATAGCTGTATGTAGCCTATTGTAATACAGATTGATATTTATATACTGGTCTGAATTAGATTTTTAGTCACTATCATTGTCATTATCTGATGAGTAATAGAGTTCATCATCACCGTCACCCGGTAAATCCACACTATGGTCAATGTGACTACATAAATCATTTGGGACAGGTTGGGCTTCATACCATTTAATTACATAACATCCATTTTTTAGGAACCACCCATTTCCAATTGTATTATATTACATGGGTTTTGGCGACAATGCATTTTTTTTCAGATTGAGGTCATAGAAGACTTAGACATTTATCTGGTGATAAGTCTTCTATGACCGCCAAATACAATAATCTACCAAAGAGATCACGTGTCCCTTGCAGCTCCTTGATCTTGGTCTTTCACTGTTACATTAACTTCAACTGCATCTGCAGCAAAGTTCTTCACTTTCATTTCTTTATTTAATTGGTTTTCAAACTATAATGGATTATCAAAGCATTAATTTCTGAACTTCTGACATATCTTTTCTCCAATCTCTCTACAGCGTAGAAGCTCTTTTTTCAAATTATCGGATGTTGTTTTTCCTGTGGATACACAGTAGAGGTTATCGTTATGCTTTTTAAAGGGATATCATGTACTGTGAATACCCTGCATGATTTTATTGAGATCACAGCTATCTCTTGTAATTCGGTGATTGGTCAAATCCTGTGAGGAGTCAATTGATTTTTTTCACTCCAGCCATGTCAAGCAACTGTCTAATGATTGCGC
Organism: Flabesymbios commensalis; assembly: GCA_964017125.1. Lineage (NCBI taxonomy): Eukaryota > Metazoa > Annelida > Polychaeta > Terebellida > Flabelligeridae > Flabesymbios > Flabesymbios commensalis. The sequence goes on from OZ024913.1 coordinate 18,723,300, forward strand.
CCCACATTCACTGTCTAATCATTCATTTTTTTCTGGCATTTCGATTTCTTGCGAATGATTTTACCCCAGTTATTCGTAAAGCAGCGTCTCTTAAAAATGATTTTTGGTACTGTATGCCCATGTAGATGTATTTTGAATGGTGTCATGGACTAAAATTCAATTCTGACGTCTAAAGTTCGTCCCAGCGCTAATAGGGTTAAATTATATAAATCATTTTCATATGCATGACATTGGTTAGCCTGATATCACAACGGAGATAAATTCACAAGAGAGTCACATCGACCGGTGACGGTTAGGGTGATGATGAACTCTATTACTCATCAGATGATGAATATATTAGTGATAGTCAAAGTGACCAATAACAAATATAATTGAGACCATAAACATGCATAAACTATGGAGACCAAAGGGCTTTCCAATTTGAAGTCGTCTTTAATGTCTTAGTTAGCTCTTTTTCATTTGAATACCTATGGGTCTAAGCGCATTATCGAATATTTTAAATCTTTCAGTACGGAGACCGATTTTATACGTCAGATTCTGATGTCTAAAGTCCGTCCGAGCGCTGAAAAGGTTAAAAAAAAAATTGTTTTATTATTGGAGCACATGTGTCAGACAGTTTAATTTGGCACCACTTGTGCTTTTTTGGATACTTTTAAACAGGGTCACGTGATAAAATAGCGATTTTACCATTTTTGTAAAAAAAACACGCAAAAAAGTCATAAAATGTCATTTTCTGAGAAAACGCAGCGTCTGCGGCATTTATGAAATGGGTTTTCACAATCAGCACAAAATGCTTAGTTAGAAACAATCATCAAACCTTTTGGGCTCAAACACGTAATTAAAAGTGGTTCATCTCACAGTCTATCCACCTTTCTACCATATTATCACGTTTATAGAGCTACTTACCAGCAAAAACGGGTAGATGGGTAGACAACTGTTTTCATTCGTCTAAACAAACTACAGTCGCTATACGAGTAAACTATACACCAGCGATGTTATTATACAATCTAGTGTTCCGTGGATGGGGTCATCATGCTAAGTAATTGAACTTTATGTGTTTCTTTACATTTTTTGTGTGTCGTCCAGTGCGCTAAATTGACATTTTGCTCCGAAAAACGTTCATCCTTTGCTCCAATAGGCGTTTTTTTTAACAGGCCATCTGTTCATCTTTCTCGCTACAAACGTGAACAATATTTTATAGTTCATTTTATACTTGCTGAACAATCATACATACATTAAACTAAAAAGTATACCTATATAATGTATCTACTCAAAATACAGCCTGTAGTTGAAAATTTGTTCGGCATTAACCGGCGAAAAACCTTCAATAATTATATCAAATACTTGATGCGTCATTCACATTAGGAGCGGAAAAATACATTTTATAGTTCATTTGATGTGTGCTGCACCATAATACAGACAATAATCTATAATGTATGTAATAGTGTACATAGGAATGAAGTGTTTAAAGAGTCATATAGATTTGATTTTCTTGAATACAAACATCTCGAAACACACACGAAAAACAAACAATTAGATAACTATCACATAATAATAATATGAACAAAAATGCACAAAAGACAAGATGAGCAGCGGCAACTAATACCACGGTTATGTCAAAATAATACAAAATTAATTATATCAAGTTTGTACATTTATTTAAATGTGGATATGTTGAAGAAGAATGTTACGCAGAAGAGCTCATTAAATAAGCTATGTGTACTATGTAGTAATATAAAACCTACCTCTAGAAACAGATTGTCTGCTTGAGTCTGCCAAAATTTAAAAAAGCGGGTTCGTCAATTTTCCCACTCAAACGTTTGAATATAACTTTCAAATCAATTATTTATCCATGGTAACATACGTTATGATAAGACTAAAACCTGATAGGGTTAGGCATACCACAATTTGATACGCATGTTTGTCTATGTCACCATGTAAACGTTTGAATGTAACTGACAAATCAATAAGTTATCCACGGTAACATAGTTTATCATCAGAATTCAACTTGGTAGGGAGATATGTATGCTATGGTATATATACGTTTTATTAGTTTGTAGGCGTACGTACATATATACTTACGTCCATATTCTTGTTTTTGTAACAGCGTTTATTATTATTCCTTCAGTTGTTATCAGAATCAGTTAAATTTTTGACCCAATGATTCTTAACCCTTATCCAGCCAATTTTTTCCGACTATTTTTCATTTATTTGAGGCTGAAATAATTGCTAACGCAATATGCACCTCCAAATAATGAAAAATAATTATATTTATGATAAAATAAATATCTTCAAAATGTATTTTTTTATAAATGTATCACAAATGTAACTATTACCTAAGCTATCGCAATTCTCGACTTGTAGTGGATGGAGATGATTTGATGTGTTTTAAAAATTAAAGAAAATTGCCATGAATTGGTAAACCAGTTTCATGGAAATTATCATTATAAAACCCTTAGTTGTTGGAAAATTAAGTCTGTTTACAGGGATGTAAAATGATGCTTTAATGCATCGTGAGGACTTAAAGGGTTAATTAAACAACATTATCACCTTATTTTAACTACCCATGCTAATTTTCAAATCATCACTATTCATTTGTATTATATAATATATCTGATGATGTTATATGTTTACTCTATTAGTACTGGGTAGTTTCTGTATAAACATATTAACCATGGGAATCAATGGAGCTGTTATAAAAAAAACTGCTCAGGTACAGATGAGCTGGCCCAATGTACGCACCCACAATAAAAAATAGATCTTGATGTATATATATCTTTTTTTTCAATTATCAAGATCTATATATTTTGTATATATCACAACAGCTACAATAATAGCTGTTGTGACGTAGCTAATGTCATTATCTCTGATATATCACTCGCAGGTCAATATTTACCTTAAGTGGTCAAATATACAAGATTTTACCAAACATACCTTACCATGCTTACTGTGATAAATATTACTTATCAAACAAAATGTATGTCTATACAAAGACCTCTGTCATCGTTTTGTGAAGAAAATGTTTCTAAAACAATGTGAGTTGTGATGGTTTGATAAAGAACGTAGATCTAACCAACTAAATGTGTTGGCGGACCTGTATGCCTTGTCATAACAATAGAATGTGGCTTAGGCATACATTTATCGATGATCCATGATACAAAAAACAGTGTACGCATTGATACAATAGTATTGTAAGCTATTGTTATTATAATTATTCATTGTAAGCTGAGATTGGATAAATATAATCATTTTATTTCAAGCTGAGACTTAAAACATTAAAAAGGCCTTTAAATTGACTTGAATATAACCAACCAAATTATCCGGGAGGGGGCGCTAAATCCCCTGCGCCCTCTCTTCATTGTGAACATGGATCCGTAGATCCCTCACCTCTACCATTCTATTATATCATGACGTTTATAGAGCTACTTACCAGCAAAAATGGGTAGATGGGTAGACAACTGTTACTGTTTTCATTCGTCTGAACAAACTACAGTCGCTATACGAGTAGTCTATTAGGTGTTATTATACAATCTAGAACTCCGTACATGGGCTCATTATGCTAAGTAATTGAACGTCACGTCTTTCTTTACACTTTCCTCGAAACGTTTATCCTTTGCCAAGAAGCGTTAACTTTGCTCTAATAGTCGTGTTTTTTTTAATACGCTGCGTAATCATCATACAAGCGGAAGCATTTTTAATTTTAAAGTTCATTTTATATTTGCTAAACAATCATACATACATTAAACAATGAAGTATACCTATCTAAGGTATCTGCTCAAAATTGATTGACCTAGATATGCTAGTTATGTCCCATATTAGGGACATGTAATACTGCGTAACCTATGTGGATGAACAGACCATCCAATAGATGCTTCCTATCAAACACGAAACACAGATTCGGTGTTAGTGCAGTTTCACAGATGTCGATCCACCTTTGAATCAACATGCACTGTATCCATAGATCGTGTCCGTAATTCTACGTATGTGTTCATCTTCAATGTACATACGCAATATTACCGACATGTAATTCTTCGTATGTGAACAATTAACAGACACTGCACATTTATGCAGTGTCCCTAAATCTACGTATGTGTCAGATTTAATACACAAACGCAATAGTACGGACAATTATTTTCAAGTGAGGGATTACATTAAGTTGTCATTCACATACGCTCAATCACCGACAATGTGTCTGACAAAAAGTCTTACCATCAGGTATAGAGCATCCATATAGCTGTATCAAATAGTCATTTTCGACAAAATTAAATGGACAACGACGAATTATGTCCGGACTTGTTCATTATTTTCCCATATTGACGTAATCCGTTGATGTTTGTTGACTGGGCCTTTAGTATACGCATAGTAAATAATAATAATAATAATAATAATAATAATAATAATAATAATAATAATAATAATAATAATAATAATAATAATAATAATAATAATAATAATAATAATAATAATAATAATAATAATAATAATAATAATAATAATAATAATAATAATAATAATAATAATAATAATAATAATAATAATAATAATAATAATAATAATAATAATAATAATAATAATAATAATAATAATAATAATAATAATAATAATAATAATAATAATAATAATAATAATAATAATAATAATAATAATAATAATAATAATAATAATAATAATAATAATAATAATAATAATAATAATAATAATAATAATAATAATAATAATAATAATAATAATAATAATAATAATAATAATAATAATAATAATAATAATAATAATAATAATAATAATAATAATAATAATAATAATAATAATAATAATAATAATAATAATAATAATAATAATAATAATAATAATAATAATAATAATAATAATGATAATATAATAATAATAATAATAATAATAATAATAATAATAATAATATAATAATAATAATAATAACGTGCTTTATCGATTGTACAGGTATATAAAAAATGTACAAAATCAATAAAAAAAAATAATCAAAAACATACATTCATGTATCTACCAAACCACTGAATATAGCTCATCCGCCATGGGACCCTCATATATAAACAGAGAAAATATGCATGATATGTATATATTAACAACTATTTATACTACATTATATGTGCAGCGTCATAGGAAAACCGTTTTTCGATATATCGAGTTATATTATTCAGACGTTCACGCTAAATACTTTTGTAAAATTAGAAATAAACCGCACAATTATTGAACATTTAACGGAATATCAAAGCTAAAGAACGAGTTATTATTCATATTTTAGAAAGTTTAAAAAAATCAACCTAAAGTTTGTTTAGTTATCCACAGTAAAAAAGTGGATTGAAAGCACAACAGAAGGAACACTCCTGGGTGCAAGGGATAAATGAACAAGTTAGAATGATGAAACTTGCCAATGAAGTATAAAACAGTCTGTGATTCAATTCGATGAACATTTTCTATTTCCCTAGAAACAGTGCGCCACAAAAGGCTAATTACTATGACAACACCCAAAAATGTCCTTTTCATTTTCCCTGATAAGAAAAACACAAGTTACTCCGAACTAGAGATGAACCTGTTTTGTTACATATACAATGTTTTTCTTGTGTTTCTTATATATATCTTAGTGCTGAATTCAAATCCAATGAGTGCCAGCCCGAAAATTTTGGGCATTTTTGTAAATTATAGGTCAAAGATCAATATGATTTTTCAAGAAAAGAAGCTAGAGACAAGTGTAATACCTTGTTTTCATGTATTGTTTTACTGAACAATCCATTATTTGTAATATTCAAGGTCATATTCAAGGTCAACAGGTCAATTTCATGGTCATGTAAGAGAAAATATCACTTTTAACAAATCAAGCTGGGAACGTGTGATGATTTTGATGATTTATCTTCAAGGTCAAGTTTAATTTGGGGTCACTAAAAAGTCAATTTCAAGGTCAAAAATGTGAAAATATGATTATTAACAAACATAAATGAAAAGAAAAACGTAGTAGGCATACGTTTTCACGGGCTAATTTTGATTCAATAATGTATTTCTGCTACTTTTGAAATGATTAAAGGTCATTTTCAATGCCAATGCGTCAATTTCAAAGATTTAACGAGAGAGATTTGTACGCTCTCTCATCATTGGGAAGCAGTGAAACATTCAATTCCCCTCAATTTTTCAATACGAACTCTCCCCTGTATAACATTATCTGGTTGATGAGTTTGGATATTTATAAAAGGGAGGCAAGTCTGAGCTGATGAAACGTTTGGGAAGTGATATCAAAAGTGTTCCAAAACTAAATGTGTTACTTGTTAATACCAATCAGTATTTTTATCACATTGTATGGCCAACGTCAGAAACAATGGCGGCCATTGCATAACAGTTACAAGGCATGACTCACGAGTGGTGAAAAGTACCAATGTTCAACTATTTATGTCATATGTGATCAATGGGCATATGAAATATCAAGTGCCAAAGATCTTCCACAACAAGTTATCTTACCCACGAGCACGCAGTGCTATGAATCTCACGATGATGTCATTGTGTTCCCAGCTCCCTGAATGACGGCCACTGTATTAATACTGGTCGCCATGACAAAATTCGGTACAACTCACTGACCAAAATGAGAGATTTCCAGCTTGTCTATATACTACATCTAGTAACGGAAACAGGTAACGCGTGGAACTGGCCAAGGGAAGATGGATATCATGAGCGTCAGAGGAAAGGTAGTGAGGGTGCTGCAATATATACTGATATACGTCCACCTCGCGATACTATAATGAAAAACACAACCAGCAAGCGCTAGGTGAAACAACTTCTCTGCAATTTAAACCTTGGAGACAACATCAACATGGTGAGAGGAGAAAACTGTCTTGTTCATTGATACCATCAGTTTTGGCTGTCAGTGGGACAAGGCATGCAGTCGTGACAGCTGTAGCTGCAAGTCAGCTAACTTGCCATGCACAGAATATTGTGTGTGTGGCGGAGGGGGGATTGTTGCAATTCACTGACCAGGAAAGAGTCAGAGGAAAACCTACCCTGATGACATCGCAAGGCTCTGAAACAGTGACCTCCATTTTTAAATGCAATGGTTCCAATACGATAACAAGTTTACGCCTGCTGAAAATGGCCTAGTTTTCATAGGCACTTGAAATATTCGTCTCAATTTCTTAGCATCCGAGTTTTTTAGTAGGCAACGCGAGCGTCGTTTTTACACAGCTGGCTGTGTAAACAAAATGGCGGTCAGTGTGACTGGGCCTCGCGCAGTAAATGAGTTAGGCGGCCCAGTCATACTGGGTAAGGAAAACCATGTTGAGGAGGAGGATGGGGAGAAGGAAGCGACGGAGGTCGAGGGTATATAGGACAACGAATTGTTAGATTTATTTAAAAACTTCGTGTACATGTAGACTGTATGGAAAACCTTTTTGCAAAAAGACTATTTCACTAATCGGGACCGTTCACATGTAGTGATAATTATGTGGACCAGGGGCGCATATTACAAATAATCCCAACTTTGATCCTATCCCAACTTTCTCAGATTCCCATATAAAAAAAGTTAAAATTGATCCAAACTTTTGCAAACTAATGCAAATTAGAGAAAGTTGAGATAGGATCAGAGTTAGGATTCTTTGTAATATGCGCCCTTGAATCCTTCCTCCTTAAGCCTTTAATGTATGTGGTCCACGACACAGACTACTGTGTTTGGCCAGCAAGCATAATGCGTTGTTCATTGACGTATGCAGGCCTACCATGCCCATTGTATTATGTGTATAGCTGTAAGGTGGTCCAAAAAAGATATAAAATGAGATTTGCTATTGAAAAAAAAAACAATTTTACCCCTAAATGTCCTCTAAATTGCACCATAATGCAATTTGAGCCCATTTTTGTAACATTGTTGACTTACCCATTGTGAGCGCGAATCAATAAAAAAAAACACTTCTCACAATTTCTAAGTATTGATTGACGGTGTGGGTGATGTGGGGTGGTTGTTGAGAAACGACGTGATATGGACACATATGATATTATCATTAAAGGGCAACATGTCATATTAAAGCTCGCAAAATGTCCAGGGGGGGGGGGATTGCTGGAGTATTTACCCAGGAGCCAAACCACAAATTTTCAGGAAAACAGACATGGCCTGCTGTAAAAGGTTGGCCGATGGAAATCATCACTACATATATTAAGGAACACAACCTAGGTGGACAACCTTGCAATTTTTTTTGCAGGAAATCCAAGATGGCCGGCATAATTATCTCATATGTATAAATTTTTGACTATTTCTTTGAATTTCATGTGTGACATATGGTTTCTAAGGGTTTTCTACGTGCCAACTCCATTTCTGGCACTATTTCATTGATTCTGGGCATATTTAGCCTGTTGGGTTAAAGGTCAAGGTCGGAGCGAATTTAAAAGGGCCCAATCGATCATGTTCTGGGTGAGCGATTGAGTAGTAATTCAATGAAATTTTTTTCCATAATGATTATCTGACATGTATCTCTGATATTTTAGCAATTCACATTCTACAATTGTGTCATTTATTTCATATTAAAATACGTTGTAAATGATTCACTATATTTTAAAATAGTGACATTTAGTGTCATTCTTTTAATCTTCACGCGAAGGATGAGTAAGCTCAAAACCAACACTTTTATAGGTATATAAGCTATTTATAATAAAATTACTCAAATTAAAGCGACCTGTCCTAGATACACTAACAAAATCATCAAATTAGTTTTCATAATATTATCAAAAAAAATTCAACATTGTTGACAATCTACGCTCCTCCGAAATAAAAACAATCCACTATATCGTGTGCTAATTTTTACGGAAACAATAATTATAGCCTAGTTAGTATATGAATCTCGTTAATTATCATTATTATAAATAACAGGACTTACATAAATTGTGTTTCTTAAAAGTGATTATCATTTGAAATTCAATGCATTCCCCTTCATGGTCGATTATATTCACCTGATTATGCCCACGCATACATTAACAATTATGACTTTAGGAATTTACAATCTGTTTTTTTTCTCAGCTAATAATAATGTTAAACACTATCAAACGTTTATATTAACACATACAAGTATAACATCAAAACGGAATATTATAGAATAACTGAATAGCTACTGAAAGTAATGAGAAGTAATATTATTCTTATGATAACCCAACTCTCTAAAATATGTAGCCTATGTTTGATAGCAAAATGAATAAATGGGGTCTGTTGTGCACATAGAGGCTAAACTAGGCCACGAGAACATGCTGGGGAATGGATGGTGCGATGAAGTGAAAATTAAATTAAATTTGAACCTACAGTATTACAGAAAAAATTGCTTTAAACAATGCATTGAATTGGCTAATCTGCAAAAGAAGAGAACACACATAAAACCCACTTGAGATTAATCGCTGCTCATCTCGCCATTACAATCCAAAGTTTTGAAATAAAGAACATGGCATCTTTATCTTTTGCAGAGACATCCAATATAACAAGAACAGTTGTTGCTCTAAGTTATTAGTAAATGCACTTTTACAACCATTTGATATGTTTTGTGATTTTCTGTAGAAAAAAGATCGACTAGATTGGCAGCAGAACAATCTACAACGGATCACCCATATACACCCATACTGTCTGGTTTTGCAATGGGACGTTTTGCCCAAGAGTCTGGCCAATGCTACTTTACATGTTTATAAAATGCATCTTGTGTTGATGGCGCTAGTAAACTTCAGCCCTCCTGTTTAGCCACGTGTAAACTTGAGTTTGTACCAGCTTATAATATGGATCTCTTTTTTTTCAAATGCTGCAATATCCACCTCCTTGCTACAAATAAACCCCACTGTTTTGTCTGTAAAGAAAGGGCCATTTTTGGTATCACACCAACTTGAAATGTGAATTCATTTCGACACATATTTATTGTTGAAGTAAAGTTTTGTATCTGTTTACATAAACGTTTTTATGTGTTCTGATCAACAACTTCAGACTGAGAGGAAGTGGAAAATCATACGAAAATTAAGGTAATGTAAATATATATAGTGGCCCTGGGCCCGTATTCTCGTACAAGTTACGATATATCGTAGGCTTCTGATTGGTCGAGATGGCCATCTCGACCAATCAGAAGCCTACGATATATCGTAACTTGTACGAGAATACGGGCCCTGCATTTTCTATTGATTGAAAAATACTGTCTGTGTGAAACGATCATCATGAAACGAATAACATACATTGTCCCCATATTTGCTGGAGTATTATAATTTTATTTTGGCAAAATTGTCTGATATAATTTTTGGTCTAAACTTTGGGTACGCTTTCAAGAGACGTCTGCATGGTACGTACCATCGCCATTGAACAGTGAGCAACTGGTGTACGTGTTATTCCCTTTACATCCATGTTGAAAATGCTATATTAACAGCAGCACAGCCAGAAGAAATTTGTGTCATTTTTAGCAATGCCATAACTTCCACACTTTTTTCCAGTTTCAGATATGTACCTTAAAGATCTGATTATTATGATGTTTTCAGCTTCATAAACTTGGTCTTATAATAATTGGTTTGATTGTATCTATAATTGCATAGATTCCAGTAGTTCTTTATATCTTTATCTTTATATTTACTAGAATATGCACATATTTGCAATATAACAAATATAAAATGTGTAAGTAGAGAATGGGGGATATACACCTGATGGCGTGATGGTGGTTGGTGATTGGACATGGAGGCCTGAGTTACTGAGAGCATTTGTATGTCACTGAGCAATTGAATGCTGAAAGACCTTGGCCTATCTTTACCTTCGAGTCAGATATTTTCCATAGTAACATTAGTAAGCGGGTAACTCCATTGATTCTAAGGTTTGGTCTAATGTTAAAATATATTTTCCCAGACCACCACTGATTAACATCAGCTCTGCTGCTAATACGTCTATACCCACTTTGTGTCTGTACCTTTGTTGTACAATCAAATAAACTCTTTCCTTTTGTTCATACATTCAATATTTAAAATAGGTCTAGCTATAGTCACGCTATTTAAAATACTTTTGTTCCTGAATACGCTGCAAGTTAGGCTTATTTAAAAGTTGAATTTTACCTTGACCTTCACATAAACAACCTGAATATGGCCTATATTAATAAAATGTTGCCAGAAATGGACTTGGCATGCACAAACTATTAGAAACTATGTGTCACACATTAAATTTGAACACGCTGAATACGCTGCAAGTTGGCCTTATTTAAAAGTTTAATTTGACATTGACCTTCACATAAACAACCTAAATATGGCCTAAATCAATGAAATATTGCCAGAAATGGAATTGGCATGCAAAAAAACATTAGGAAATATGTGTCACACATTAAATTTGAACAGCCGATCAAAAGTTATATAAACAAGAAATGTATGGCGGTCATCTTGGATTTTCTCTTTTTGTGCATTTCCTGCAAAAAAATTGCAAGGTTGTCCACCTTGGTTGTGTTCGTGGGTATATGTAGACACGATTTCCATTGGCCAACCTTTTACAGCACGCCATGTCCATCAAACTCTTCTGGCTACCTGGGTAATTTTTGAAATAAATATTTGCAGACTGAATTTTCGTAAAATTTTGCTTATTTAAAACAATATTGTTCTGAATGGCTTGCTATTGGAATTATATTTTGTGATTTTAAGCCTTGCAAAGCCAAAATGCAGTATATGCTTACTTTACAAGTGAGCAGATACTGCCTTTTGCCTTTGCCGAGCAGAATACCTGCCGCTATTCCAGTTGACAGTCTATAGGCCTACATGTTTGTTTTACTCACCTTCACACCGCGATTAGGTCATAACGTGCACCTTTCTTCACTGACCGATTAGAGAGAAAAGATGATATCAATCATCAGATTAGGTCATAACGTGCACCTTTCTTCACTGACCGATTAGAGAGAAAAGATGATATCAATCATCAGCTGATAGCTAGTGTATAGACACGATAACATGTCTCTCCACAATTTTATATCCCATAATTATCGTCCTTCTCTGATGAGCAAGTCGTCCTTGTAGGTCACTGTACATGATAGTACACTGTGTTGAGTTTGCTCGTAAATCAGGCCTTGATCAGCCCAAAGGTATATACTTGGGTGAGCATTTAATTAATACTGCTAGTGGTGCTGGGGTTCTTAGAAACTGGGGAATGACATGAGAGCTGACCTCGATCCGAATTCGTGTCCAATGTTTAATGTTGGGCCAGCGTCGCAGACGGTGGCCCAACGTTAAACCAACAGTGTTTCAATGTGTCGTGTTTGATGGGGCGTCGCAGCCCAGCAAACAAGATACATTGAACTAATGTTGTTTTATTGTTGGCCCACCGTCTACGATGCTGGACCAACAGTATAACAACATTAGTTTAATGCATCGTGTTTGCTGGGAGTAGACAGAAATTCCGTCTGAGTGAAAGAGCCATAAGGGAGAGGAGGACTGTTGCACAGGCGAGCGTCGCAGACGTCGGTCCCAAATTAGACAATATTTTCTATTTTTTTTTTATAAAAAAAAATTGACAATAATTGGGTAAACGTTTTGTGTTAGTCGGGTCTTGTGCATCTAGATTAAGTATTTGTAATGAGGCAACTGTAATTTTCACCTCAAGGGAAACACAAATTAACAAAGCTTCGCCAAAATGACTGATGTATAGTCATTAATGAATACATTGTATGTGACTTCAATGCGCGTTTCTCGACATAACGCGTTTACAAGAAGATTCTGATTAGCTGCTCAAGAAATCGTGTTCATAATAATGGCATTTCAAAATTAACATTATTAACATATGACCGTTTTAATGCTCGAACTCGCTGAGCTGCGACCAAGGTCTTTGATTTCAAGACAAGACTGATAAGATAAGCACTATCATGAGCTACTCGGAGTAGAAGTTATTGAGATAATGCGTTTACAAAATCGAGCAGTGGTAAGATAAAGATAAGATAAGATAAATTTTATTTTATATCGGTTCATTTCACAGAAAACATTAGCCAGAGGCTAGTCAGCGGATCGTTATTTAAAAATCAACAATATGACAAGCATAACACATAATACATGACAGATAATTGCACATATAAAACATTTAACATTCCTTCAGATTCAAATTATAAGCCTTAAAAATACACATCAGATTAGTTAAAAAATACTTGTCATTTCACAGTTGTATTTTATCACAGATAACTTCATTTTTATCTTTATGGTGATATTATATTTATTTAAAATACATTTTTGTATTATTTGTCATGTTTATATACAAGGTTATTTATTGACATTTAAAAATTGTTATTTCCTACAAATTAACCTACTTACATTTTTATGATTTAGTTTAATTAAAGGGACCCCTTGGGATGAGACATTTTCAATGTTGTCAATTTTGAAAATTTAACTTATATGAAGCTATATAGCCTACTCATCTGAACTAAAAATACGAACAAGTCAAAAAAAATTGTAAAGCACCGGAAAAGAGTGAAATAGTTATATTTCCAGGTCGTATGTTGCCATGTAAACAAAACAAGTCAGCAATATACTACTCATCTGAACTAAAAATACAAAAAAGTCAAAAAAAAATTTTAAAGCACCGGAAAAGAGTGAAATAGTTATATTTCCAGGTCGTATATTGCCACGTAAACAAAACAAGTCAGCAATATACAGCACTTCACACCACATATTCCCACGTCTTGGCCGAGGAGATCAAAGGAATCGCCGCTAATTGGTGTCTGATTGGTGTCTTATAGTCAGGACATGAGGTGATACACCTGCAACACTGATTGTCTGCCCAACGCTGGGCCGACGGCATCAACATGTGGCCCAGCGCTGTAGGAACATTCAATCGTCCTTCAGCATGTGTTTGGGTATACAAAAAGTTTGTTTGGGTTTTAAGCGGTTTCATAGAAATATTAATAAGGAATATTTGTAAAAATCTAAAAACTCTGAAAAAAATAAAATCATGATCTGGGGGATACACTACCTCACTACAAAACTAGAAACGAAACTTGATGTCATCCCAAGGGGCTGCTTTAAATAAAAAGAACAAAATAATACATTGGATAGTGAAATTTTCGGATCCCATATGGGTGTACCCATTCCATTTTATAATAAGGACCTTGAAACCTGGTAAAGATAAAGCTGTTCTGGTTTGTATTGGGAGTGTATTCCCAATCCTCGGTGCTTGGTACATAAATTAATTTAGACCATGGCGTGTAGACTTTAAAGACGACAAAAGTAATTTTGAATTTCTGGTTGGGATGATTAGATCTTTTAAATAAGAGGGTACAAGGTTATGCATAATTGTATAAGTAAGAGTTGCAATCACGCTCGCATGCAATTGAGATGGTGTTTGTATTTATAGCGACCGGGCATGCTGGGAGTTCAGCCAGACGTTTCATGCTGTCATGAAAGTTTCTTTTTTAAGACTCTGGGTCTCAGATCCGGTACAATCTCCGGTCCCTGAGTGTCCCCATCTATATCTCAATTGCAGGCGAGCGTGGTTGCAATGCTTCTTTCTCTACTAAGTTTCAAACAGGGCAACTTAGATATGGACAGGAGACCATTATAATCACTAGTATAGTCCCCATGTACAAATCTAAGAGCCCTGCCCTGTAGTGTTTCCATCTTTTTCATACTGCCTAATCCACAGAAGTGCCAGACTACACTACAGAACTGAAAGTGGCATAGAATAAATGCTCTAAATATTGCCATTCTATCATTTTTGTTTATGAATTTAGAAAGTCGTTTTAGAACATTAAGATGATTTCCAGCTTTTTTGCAAATGTGTGATATGTGGTTTTCAAAATTTAATTTAGAGGCTAAGTGTACACCAAGAAGTTTCACAACATCGTCTGGAATTGAAGTAACATTATCAAGATCAAATGTAAAATTTTCCTCTTTACAGTTTAGGAATAAAGCCTGGAACTTCTGTGGATTAGCAAGCATTAGATTGCGAGTGAACCACTCTATTGCAAGATTTGATTCAGCCCGCAAGACTTCAACCACCTGTTGCTTTGTTGGTTGTTCAGAGCATATGGTATTATCATCAGCATAGTTGACTAGATCAGCCCTGGTGATGAAGTGGAACATGTCATTGATAAATATATTAAAAAGTATCGGGCCAAGAATAAAGCCTTGCGGTACCCCCTTTAAAATGTCCTTCCATTCGCTTGTACTGCATGACCGAAGCGACAACGGCGGCTGCTATCTACTGAACACATACATGCATCCCGAGGTGCTGCATAAATACAACTAAAATTTTAAAATCACATGAATGAATGGCTCGAAGTCTGTTATTTACATACATGTAGCTGTGATAATACAACAACGGCGAAAGTGTCATTCCAGATAAAATGTAGACTAAATAATAAATGTGTCTGGCATTTATTAAATGCACATCTCCAGATGACTTTATTATCGTGCAGCTGTATATTGCACCTGGTTCACTTCGCATATAAAATGCTAATAGCCACGTATACTGAGCTGTCTTAAAGACGTAAACGTGGACAATAAACCGCGTGATCTATAAGTGACCGATGCAATAAATAATATGACTTTTTCTCAATGGAAACGACTTGTTAATGTTCATTCTTCTATACGTGATTTATGTATGTGTTTCCTGTCAAAATATGTATTGAATAGAGAATATATTCCAGAGACTCTAATGGGTAGAGTGGCTATACTAGGATTTTCTCCAACGCAATCTGCGATATCCGGAGCATACTATTAAGCCCGCTTTGCAGCCGAAAACGCTGGACGGCAGTCCAGCGTTTTCGGCTGCAAAGTGGGCTTAAAGTGACTGGCCCAGGCTGAAATCATCAAAAAATCGGTGATTTTATTTCGGGTTCTTAATATGACCATATGATGTAAACATGTACATAGACTAGAGCTGCAAATTTTTAAAAACTTTGTGCTGCGCATTCACCAGTTAGGCTCAGATATAGAGACGTAATTCCTGATTTCTAATTATTGACAACCATGTCAAAAATAGGAAATGCGGGAATTTCGTCTCTATATCTAGCCTAACTGGTGAATGCGCAGCACAAAAATTATAAAAATTTGCAGTTCTAGTCTATGTACATGTTTACATCGTATGGTCATATTAAGAACCCGAAATAAAATCACCGATTTGTTGATGATTTTAGCCTGGGCCAGTCCCTTTAATAGTACGCTGCACTATTACACTTTTGAGAGAGGCCACAATACCGCGGTATTGTGGACTCTCTTAAAAGGGTAATGGTGCAGTCTATCAAAGGGTGGTATGTGTTCCCCAGGTGGATACAAGTGCCAAATTTGCTACAGAGCAAGATTTAAACAAACTAAAAGCCTTTCTGGTCTGAAACCCAAAAAATTCGACCTCGAACCCCGCGGTTTGGGCAAATCGGGATATTAGAAATGTTTTAATTTTCTGAATAAAAGTCACAAAGTATTATATAATAGGTCATTTTGTAGTATTTTCGTGTCACAAGTCCGTTGGGGGGGGGGGTGTCTTTTGCTATTCAAGTTCAATGTCACCCAGCAAGGCGTTTTCAAGGTGAAATATCTGGAATAGGCAGGTCTAAACGATTCTAGTCTAGCGTAGAATTCTTATTATAGTAGCCTAGAGAAATGTTTAGTATTCGCCAATCCACTGTAGGCATAGGCTAGATAGGCATATATGTAGGGCTAGACATATACTGACTACTATAGGCATAGGACTACCGTGAAAAGCTAGGCATCAACACTGACCTTGTCGCTTGACTTTGAAGGAGGCTTCAGCTTTAAGTCTAGGATTTTAGTTGCCCTCAGTCATATGAGGAATCCTTATGTACGTTAAGCTAGGAATCCATACGCGTTACGCGTTATGCGTCTTGTATTTATTGCGAATCCATATGTACGTACATTCGGAACGCGTTACGCGTATGCATCATGATTATTGATACTAGCAGCACTGCATTTCTTTCTTTCTCAGGATGATTTGTGCTCGAAAAGATGTCTGTGTCTGGTGTGTGGCGTTGTTATATACAGCAACAAAATTTTAGTATTATTGCCGCCTCATTCAACTTACAACATTGAAAAAAGTAATAAATGGAAACACCGCTGGTGTGTCCGTATACTGCAGAAGCATATCACAACCTTGTTTAAGAAATGCTGTTAGATGGTGAATTATTTCAGAAATACTTGACTAGGTTAACTAGGGAGCAATCTACCTCGTTATGGCGCCATACTGGGTATTCACCACTCCCCACCCCGCACCTTGTCTGGAAAACGCCCCGTCGGCGACGTCATCCCCCGTAATTCCACCTCTGTTTTTTTTGATCGGATGACGCATGTATATCGCGACATGAAGCGATCCATTTTGTCGGACACGCAGCTGTTTGAAAATTGTATACGCATACCGTTTCCTACATGTGGATTCACTCTTGAACATTTAAGTAATCTCCATTTTTGTCGCATAACGCATAACGCGTAACGCATAGCGCACATTTCCAGCTTTATTATGCACGAGATTTCACCTGCGCAGAATGTCATCTATGCAATTTGGAGGCGGTGGTAATATTTATTAGGAAAAGTAAATCACATTAGAAATAGATCATGTATTTGAATCTGTAAATTCGGGAAATAATTCCGATGATCTTATTCATTTTTATCCACATGAAGGCGCCGATCGCTGTAGTGAGACACAGCTTTATTTGGATGAAAATTACCCATTATGATTTTGTATATTTTATGTAATAGAAATGTTGCTATAATATTGTAATATTGTAACATTAAACTAGCATTGGGTGTAGCCTTGTGTTTGCTGGATCCCCTCCCCGGCATATCCACTCATTAATTTGCACACGTTACGCACCTAACATGAAATAGAACTGACAAATTAATAATAATAATAATAAAGTATTTATTTAGCGAGGGTACAGGTATATACAACAACGTACAAAATCAATAAAAATTAAAAACATACATACATGTATGTGCCAACCCACTGTACAATGAGATCGACGGAAAACAGCTGTTACGGATAATGTGATTACAAATTTCTGTTAAGTGTTTCGTAATTACTGGGGCTGATATTTTAATAATCTTTGATGATATATTATCGATTTATCATTATCGCTTTATCATTATCAAGGCTGGTCAAAAATGTATAAACAAAATCCTCCGTTATGTATGGTATATTAAAAATGTTTTCTTTTGGTAGTTTCGTTGTAATAAAAGCTTCCAGTTTCTTCAGATTTGGAGATAGACTTTTTTCTTTATTTAGATATTTTTCAGACACACTAGTAAAGTACTTGTTGAAAGTAATTGCTATATCAGCATCATCTGTAAATTTTTGTTTTCATAAGTTATTGTTTTAATGTTGTTAGAAAAGTTGGATTTGTTGTTAAGTTCATTAAATACCTTACATAATTTTTTCGGGTCGTTTTTGTAGAGTTTAATTGATTCCGAATAATATTCTTTCTTTGCATCGCGTATTAACTTTGTGGCTTCATTTCTCCAATACTTGTAATTTGGTTCATCTTTGTTTTTCTTTTCATTTTCTCGCTTATTAATAGCAAGTAAGATGTTATTTGATATCCACTCTGGTTGTTTTGGTCGTTTTATACGTTTAGTGACTAGTGGTAAATGTTTGTCTATTATTTTAGTAAAAATAGAAATAAAACTTTGAAGATATTGATCCATTGAGATGTTTTCAGCACCGTTAGTTAACCAGGGGGCGTTTTGTAAGTCCGACAAGAATGTTGCAGAATTGAAGTTATTGTATTTTCGATACATTATGGTTTTATGGCGACCATCATTTTTGTTATAATCAATATTCGTCATTTTAAAAACAGCAAATACAGGGAAATGATCGCTAATACTATACTTAATAGGAGAGCTATATAAAACGGGAAGATCATCAGAAACGTAAATGTGGTCTATAAGAGTTTCACTGGTGTTTGTTACTCTCGTGGGTTCTTTAATTATCTGGTTTAACTGTATATTAGTTGTAAGGCTGATCCAATATTCTTGAAGTTTATCTTTTTTATCCGACATGATATCAATGTTAATATCACCCATTAATATCGTTGGTTCATTTTCGGAATAAATTTTCTACATAGATTCTTCCATATTAGATAACCAATGTTGTATAGAATCACTATCATTATTTGGTGGGCGATAGACTGAAGTCAGTAAAATAGATCTATTTGAATATTTGATTTCAATACATAAAGTTTCAATAAGTCCTTCTAAGGGGTCTGGCATTATACCGAAAAGACACGAAAAGACACGAAAAGACGGGATAGACGATATAGGAACTAAATATTTCATACCCTATCGTGTTTAGTACATCCCACACAGTGTATATACCAAATTTTAAAAAAAGATAATAATTATATCTTGCCTAATTCGGCATTTTAAAGTCCGTCAATGAGCGCTATACACTGCAATGTATTATCAATGGGCAGTCTCGCGTCACCGAAAAGACACCTAAAGACGGCAGGATTATACGAAATCGCATTATTTCTTATTATAGCATGTTTAATACGTGATCATCGGACTATATACAAAATATAAAATTAAAATAATAAAGATAAGTAGCCGAATTCGTCACTTTAAAGTACGTCAATGAGCTCTATACATTGTAATGTATTATCATCAATACAAGTTCAGCCTCACCAAAAAGACACCTAAAGACGGCAGGATTCTACGGGATCGCTTCATTTCTTGATGTGCGGTATTTAATGCATGATCATCACAATATATATACGAAATATAAAATAAAAATATTAAAGATAAGTACTTAGCCGAATTCGGCAACTAAGAGTCCGTCAATGAGCGTTAAACATTGCAATGTATTATCAATGGCCAGTCTCGCGTTTCCGAAAAGACACCTAAAGACAGCAGGATTATACGAGATCACATTATTTCTTATTATAGCGTGTTTAATACGTGATCATCGGACTATTGACGAAATATAAAATTAAAATATTAAATAAAAGTAGCCGAATTCGGCAATTTAAAGTACGTCAATGAGCGCTATACATTGCAATGTATTATCAATACAAGTTCAGCCTCACCGAAAGGACACCTAAAGACGGCAGGATTATGCGGAATCACATTATTTCTTGATGTGGGGTATTTAACTCATTCAAGACGGCATTTTCAGTACATACATGTTTCTGTGGACGGGACATTTTTAAAAATGTACTTTTTATGACGTCATATAACACGAGTTATCTCGGGCGCCGTCTTGTAGCGTCGAAGTAGCTTGCCCGAGATATCTCGGGCTCCGTCTGGAATGAGTTAATTCATGGTCATCAGACTGTATGCAAAATATGGAATTAAAATATTACAAGTAAGTAACCGAATTCGGCAACTTAGAGTCCTTCAATGAGTCCTGTACATTGCAATGTATTATCAATACAATTGGGTTCAGCTTTAGCGAAAAGATACCTAAAGACGGCTGGGCCGGTATTCTCGTACAAGTTACGATAAATCGTAGGCTTCTGATTGGTCGAGATGGCCATCTCGACCAATCAGAAGCCTACGATTTATCGTAACTTGTACGAGAATACCGGCCCTGGATTATTCGGAATCGCATTATTTGTCGATGTGGGGTATTTAATACATGGTCATCAGACTGTATACGAAATATGGAATTAAAATATTGAAGACAAGTACCCGAAATCGGCAATTTAGTGTCCGCCAATGAGCGCTATACATTGCAATGTAATATCAATGTAATTGGACGGATGTAAACCATTCACTTAAATCAAGACAGAACACTTGTTTGTTTTCCACCGTTTACTGGCATATAATAATGTCATTGTCATACATAACGTACGGTGCTCAAATTCATAGATATTATGACAAGTCGCACAGTTCATCAAACATTTCTTTTTCAGTGTGGACCTCAGCCCACTATATTACGATGTGTCGTGTTTACTGGGTAATTAATGGGTGCCACGGGTTCGTTCCTATATAATAAAATATGCGGACACTTTGAGACCCACAGTAAATGATATTAGTTGATTGTAAAAAGTTATATTACACCTGAATATTTCTCGCTTATTATTGCTTGTTATTCGTTATGAAGCTTTAATTAATATTCCACCTGTAAATTGACATATTTTCATGATGAATAATTACAAGTCAAATACAATTGATTTCGCACCGATTACATCTTTTACTATTAAAAATGTGGAGATTTTATGGTGAAAAAACAGCGTGTATGTTACTGGCCGGCCAAAAGAATCTGCTAGGAACAATACATTATGGCTTTAGGAGGCCAAATATTCCAGGCTGGCCGGCCAAAAGAATCTGCTAGGAACAATACATTATGGCCATAGGAGGCCAAATATTCAAACCTTTCTAAATTAATAACTTTGCGAGTTTCCGTGTTATCATAATATAATTTATATCATTGTTTTCAGAATAGAATAAGCTTTCTGGACATTTTTATGTTATGTCTGTATCACTGAAATTGACAAAGTTGATAACTGTACTGGGATCGTTATCACACCTAGCTGACCCCCTGCCAACGCTGGCGTCAGCTGCTAATTAGTTGTGTAAGGCACCTCGTAAAGCCAATAGTGCACCAGGTATTAACTGCACCGCATCCAAATAATTATTTGCATTGAAAACCACATTGAAACATGATTTTTAATTAATAACAGGAAAAGTATTTAAGATACAGTGAAAATAGTTATATCACTGGAAAGCATTTTTTAGCCACTCTAATCTGATATGCGTCGCGACGCTGTGCCTAAAATATTGAAGTTTTTATTAATTTAAAACCGTTTTTATATGAGTACGTTTTTAACTATCACTTATGGAGAAAGATAGCAAATACTCGTTAAGTAAGCGATTCCGATGGTATATTTGGCTTGACAATACTTTGCAAATTGGCAAAGCCATGGCAAAGCCATAATTGTACAAAGTTTAATCAATTTTGGCTATTTATTTAAAAAAAAATTTATATAGGTTCCTTTTAAGATATCGAAATATAACAAAGATGAGCTAATACTAGGTGCCTGAGCGATTCCAATGATGTATTACACTTTAAAATATCCTAAAAACTGACAAAGTTATAATTTACAATGGGTGGTTCAAATATACAAAAAAATGCACCTAAAATTACAAAGTCCAAACATCACCTACTTCAAGCATCGGAAAGGTTTTATAAAACTATGTCTGATACATGCTGTAGTAATATAATAATGTTACTAACTCATAACTAGCCTCATAATCATGATAATTTTCTAATTGTTATGACATTGTATATGTAAACTTCGCAATTACTTATCAATTTACCGCGTTAAGTTCATACTTATTGAAACTTAATATGCAAAGCGGTTCTGTATACTATATATAAATATTTTAGCGAGTATTTCTTTTTCGAGATAACAGCTTCAATAGGTTACTTAGTGCTACGTAATCAAAGTGATGCTCCTCTCCCTAAAATGTTGTCACAACACGATCAACGCTGAACTACGCCCTAAGTGATGGCAGGTACCAATAGGCAGATAGCTCTAATCTTGTCAACACCTCCACAGTGAAAAAGAGGGAGAATGGCACTGAGTAAGTTTTAAGATGTCTCTGACACTGCACGCTTAGATATCTGATGAAAGTGTATCAATTCATAGTATTATTCAAAAATATAGATTTAGGTTTCCATGCCTTTACACAGTACCTGTCCCGTACATACTCCGATAATATATAATGAAATCAATTTTGGTGTACATACATCATATCTCAGGTTTGTGGACGGAAAGGGTGCCATAGTCGTTAACGTATTCACTGTATGTTCCTATTCGATACAGCGAGGGATGAGGCAAATGATGACGCCGAGCATTATATAATGTAAGAAATGCATTCCTGATGTCATAGAAGTCACCATAGCGTAGTTTTTGACTATGTGTAACCTCATTAACGGGCATAAGCGTAAGTAATTATCACCGGGTACAATCATTTCTATACATTTGTTATTTGCTAAAGCCATTCTTGTCAACACCAGCCTGGAGAGCCGACGTCGTGAAGTTGTGCTCAGCTTAAACTGCTCCACACGTGAGGTGTTTGTGGTGACCAACAGCTTAAACAAACTAGGTGAGAGGTTGTCATTCCCAGAAATAGTTAGAAGTGACAGATACGTGTTATCACATGTGATTTTTTTTATTCATGCTGGAAACATTAAGTATTGTGCGGATAATGCAAGTTCATAAAAAGGCTAATTACGATGTATGTAAAACTTAACAACGAACAATTATATTATTCAAGTCGTACTCGTATATTTATTTCTAGATCAATATCAGTCAGTATTAAAAAGCTGCAAGCATAATGAAGTACATCTATATATTTGAAATAATTAATTATTGGACTATTTATTTCAGTGACGCCGTCAATAAATATCCATCCATCATTGAAATAGGTTACTTATTGACCTAGATCCGGGAAACCAGAAGATGTGACGCTGTGCTCCTAAGTAGAAATCCTTAGTGAAAATGACAATTGATTATTTTTCTTGCACAGTCTGCCCGCCATTTCAGCGGCAATGACCATTGGTAAATACATATTACATTATTATATAAGCACACTTCGTATCTTTACTAACTTTTATCTAATAGCAGTTTGTTGTCGATGTATTGAATAATTACCAGTAAAATATAAATCGTTTCTAGTGAGCCTCCAGCCTGGAGATCAGAAGGTGTGACGCTTAGCGTAAACTGCTCCGCGCGTGAGGCGTTTATGTTGACTAACAGCTGAAGCATATTCATGTAGTGTGGGTGATAATATAATTCACATTAACAGATCTAAAATAACATAGGGCTTACATAAAATAACATATATATAACATGTTAATAGCAAGGTTACGGTGCATTAACCAAGTAACAATACATGTATTAAATAATTTGTTTCAATACATATATCCATATAGGGCCTATATATAAGCATATTCCTCCCGTCTTTTCGGGCCTACTGATAATACATTGGAATGTAGAGCGCTAATTGACGCTACTTACTTGCAATAAGCTATATATATTTTCTTATTTCACATTTATTCTCTTTGTGGTGTATTAAATAAGTAACAATAGTAAATAACTAGTTTCCGTATAATCCTGACGTCTTTTCGTGTCTTTTCGGTGAAGCTGAACTTGTATTGATACTACATTGCAATGCATAGCGCTCATTGACGCACTTTAAATTGCCGAATATGGCTGCTTATCTTTAATATTTTAATTTTATATTTCGTACATAGTCTGATGATCACGTAATAGACACGCTATAATAAGAAATAATGCGATCTCGTATAATCCTACTGTCTTTAGGTGTCTTTTCGGAGACGAGGGACTGCCTATTGATAATAATACATTGTAATGTATAGCGCTCATTGACGGACTCTTAATTGCTGAATTCGGCTACTTATCTTTAATATTTTTCTTTTATATTTCGTATATATTGTGATGATCATGCATTAAATACCCCACATCAAGAAATATTGCGATCCCGTAAAATCCTGCCGTCTTTAGGTGTCTTTTCGGTGAGGCTGAACTTGTATTGATAATACATTACAACGTATAGAGCTCATTGACGCACTTTAAAGTGCCGAATTCGGCTCCTTATCTTTAAAAAAATTATTTTATATTTCGTACATAGTCTGATGATTACGTATTAAACACGCTATAATAAGAAATAATGTGATCTCGTATAATCCTGCTGTCTTTAGGTCTGTCTTTTCGGAAACGCGGGACTGCCCATTGATAATACATTGCAATGTATAACGCTCATTGACGGACTCTTAGTTGCCGAATTCGGCTAAGTACTTATCTTTAATATTTTTATTTTATATTTCGTATATATATTGTGATGATCATGCATCAAATACCGCACATCAAGAAATGAAGCGATCCCGTAGAATCCTGCCGTCTTTAGGTGTCTTTTTGGTGAGGCTGAACTTGTATTGATGATAATACATTACAATGTATAGAGCTCATTGACGTACTTTAAAGTGACGAATTCGGCTATTTAGTATATAGTAAGAAATATTGCGATCTCGTATAATCCTGCCGTCTTTAGGTGTCTTTTCGGTGACGCGGGACTGCCTATTGATAATACATTGCAATGTATAGCGCTCATTGACGGACTTTAAAATGCCGAATTAGGCAAGATATAATCAACATTTTTTTTATAAAATTTGGTACATACACTGTGTGGGGCGTACTAAACACGATACAATATGAAATATTTAGTTCCTTTATCGTCCACCCCGTCTTTTCGTGTCTTTTCGTGTCTTTTCGGTATAATGTCTGACCGCTTTTAGGTCCTTTCTACGTTTGTATAAGATGACATGGCGGACATACATTATTAAACCACCTCCTCTTTTATGTAACCTATCTTTCCTTACAAACGTGTAACTATCAATACAGAGATATGAATCATTAATTGTTTCCGTTAAGAATGTCTCACTAAGACAATATACATCAAGTGATGGACTATCGCTGACTAAAAATAATTTTAATTGGTCAAGTTTGTTTAATAATCTATTTATATTGTGACAAGTCACTCATAAGCCTTTTTTGAAATATGGAAAAGAATTGGTTGAACTAACTAAAACATTGGGTATTTTGCAAAGATCTTTCTCGGATGTTATTGAAATTTAGTCGCAATTTTCTGCTCGTTGAATACTACATGAAGTACGATTATCTAAAGAATAATTAATGTCTGCAATTGTACTAAAAATTGTACTCACATGTGACGGCTGCTTACATTGCGGTAAAAATCCAAGCTTTCTCATTGAATACGCCTGGTAAGCTTTGCTTTACCAGAGTCAGTCAGATGGACCTAGATGTCAAGCCTAGATACACATGCCTTGGCCCAAATTCATAAAGAACCAACTAGAGAAGAAAATATTTTGGACCTCCTGATCACAAATAAACCTGGTTTGATAAAATCTTCTCATAGTGTACCTGGAATCTCGGATCACTGTGCTGTTGTGACCGAACTGGATATTGACCCACCCTACCGTCGTACAAAACCCCGCCCAGTGCGTCAGTTCAAAAAGGTTAATTGGGAAGCTATCAGGCAACAAATTAGGAGCTGCTGGACCTCCTTTTCAGAAAACAGTCCCAGCCGTTCTGGTAATGAAAATTGGTTGAAACTTAAATCCATCCTAAATCAATGCCTGAACAAATTTATACCAACTAAAATGACGTCCCCTCGGGAAAATCTACCTTGGCTATCCAAATCACTCCTTGCATCTATTCGGAAAAAAACATCTTTATATAGCAGAGCCAAGCGTACGAATAAAGCTGACCTTTGGGCAAAATATAAATTATGTAAACGGCAGACCCAGCGTGCCATCAGGTCTGCCAGGTGGTCTTTTTTGAAGAACAAACTTTCTGAATCTTTAGAACAAAAAAATTCAAAACCACTCTGGCGGTATATTAAATCTAAACGTCAGGATGGAAATGGTGTCTCTCCCTTGAAGGAAAACGGTCAGCTGCATTCAGATAGCAGACGTAAGGCCGAAATACTAAACAACCAATTTTGCTCAGTTTTTACCTCGGAAGACACCACGAATATACCTAAATTAACAGGACCACCGAATACTGAAATGCCTAAATTCGAAATTACCGTTCAAGGTGTAACTAAATTACTTGAGGGTTTAAACGGCGGAAAGGCATCTGGACCGGACGAACTCCCGAACTTAATTCTGAAGAATGCTGCCAACGAAATATCTCCCTTTCTTAAAATTATTTTAGACCAATCTCTACAGACGGGCAAATTACCAGATGACTGGGTAGAGGCTAATGTTGCCCCAGTCTTCAAAAAAGGGGATCGGCACTCTCCGGCAAACTACAGGCCGATATCCCTCACATGTGTTTGTGCCAAATTACTCGAACACATCATTTGTAAACAAATTATGTCCCATTTTTCGGAAAACAAAATTTTAACACCTGTACAGCATGGCTTTTGATCAAAACACTCATGCGAAAGCCAGCTTTTGATTACAACTGATGAATTTATTCAAAATTTTAAAAGCAAGACACAAACAGATGTTGTTGTTCTGGATTTTAGTAAGGCCTTTGATGTTGTCCCTCACCAACGCCTCTTGTACCCGGTATGACTGGGCCACATTTACTGCGCGAGGCCCAGTCACACTGACCGCCATTTTGTTTCCACAGCCAGCTGTGTAAAAACGACACTCACGCCGCCTATCAAAAAAATCGGATGCCATGAAATTGAGACGAATATTCAAAATGTCTATGAAAACTAGGCCATTTTCAGCAGGTGTAAACTTGTGATCGTATTAGAACTATATATTTAAAAATGGAGGTCACTGTGTCAGAGCCTTGCAATGTCATCAGGGTACGCCTCTTGCACAAACTTGACCACTATGGAATTCGGGGAACAACTCTTAATTGGATTCAAAATTTTCTGACCAATAGAACCCAAAAAGTAGTAGTTGATGGCAGCTCTTCAGAATCAGCTCGCGTGAGGTCCAGTGTGCCCCAGGGTACTGTTCTCGGACCCCTACTCTTTTTGACCTATATTAATGACCTCCCTTCCACGGTCTCCTCGCAGGTTCGTCTCTTTGCAGATGACTGCCTCCTGTATCGCCCGATAAAATGTCGAGCAGATCAGGAGCAGCTGCAGAGAGACCTATCTGCGTTACAGGACTGGGCAGATCGATGGGGGATGTGTTTCAACCCCTCAAAATGCTCGGACCTGAGGGTGTCCAGGTCGAAATAAAAAAACCTGGGATTTGAGTACACCCTTAAAGGTGAAACACTAGCGAACGTTTCATCAACACCATATCTTGGTGTTTGCCTTAGTGAGACCCTGGAATGGGAGGCCCACATTAACAAAATTACAAGTAAAGCAAATTCCACTCTGGGCTTCCTTCGGAGGAACCTGAAGGCATGTCCCCCTAAACTAAGGGAGACTGCCTATTTCTCCCTGGTCAGATCGTCTTTAGAATACTCTTCAGCAGTTTGGGACCCCTTTAGACAAAAAGATATTGATAAATTAGAAAAAATTCGAAGATCAGCAGCAAGATTTGTCACCCAAAATTATAGACAAACAGCCAGTGTGACATCTCTCATTCAGAACCTGGGCTGGACTGACTTGAAAACAAGACGTAAAAATTCTAGACTTGTAAGCATGTTCAAAATTTTAAATGAGCTAGTCGAAATTCCTATCAATGACCGTTTAATCCCGGCGGACAGAAGAACACGTGGTGGGCACAATCAGGCCTATAAACATCTTAGAGCTAACACCACACTGGGACAAAATTCTTTTTGGCATCGAACTATCCCTGATTGGAATTCTCTTCCGGCAGCTGCCATAGAATCAAAAACTGTGGCAGCGTTCAAGAGTCAACTGGTTGACTAAATCCACCAGCCCTTTTTCCCCTCCAGCCTGATACTTCAAATAGGAGGTGCTGCTGGATAACATTTCAAACAAACATTTCAAACAGTAAGAGCTTAACAAACACGTCTACACCCTACAGGTACTAATGTTCTAAAAAGGGTTTGTTTGTCTAGAGCTTGGCAGCAAAGTGAAACAAACGTCACGCTGGGGCGACTTGAAAGCGGTTCTAACCAGTTTCAACTGTCGTAAGCGTAACTATTTGAGCTCGGTACATTTCGAATTGTAGAAAATCCTGCACAAAAATTGAGTTTACAATGCTTATGCAACTGTTATTCTGGTGTCACGACTCAAAATACAAACAATATGCATCCACGCAATGGTGGCCCAATGCCGGGCCAGCGTCGAAGATTGTGGGCCAGCATGGAACTATCAACGGGATTGCGTTTCGTGTTTGCTGGGCGGGGGTAGGTTTGTACATGGTTGATAAGTGATTTATATGCACTCAAACGGTTATTCCCAGCTAACACGAGACATTGAAACCAATGTTGTTTTAAAGTTGGGGCAGCCTCGCAGACAATGGGCCAACTTTAAAACAACATTGATTCAACGTCTCGTGTTTACTGGGTTGTAAATAAACTATATTGGCCCGAGTATAGTATTCTATCCGTAATTTAATTTTTGTGCGGACAACTGTACATGCTCTCGCCTAACGCTGAGTGACTGATACGATAATGGAAAACAAATAAATGTAATAAATAACTGTTTTCAGTTTGTATGTCATATTTGACGTTGAAAATGACTTTTTTGAGCTTGACCTTTCACCTTGACCTTTAATAAAAAAACCCACAAGGTTACGATCTGGAATTTTTGAGGTTGATACCAAAATTGTATTTAATTTGTCAAAACCTTGTTCTGTGCCAAATTTGAAACTTGTATCAATCTGGGATACATAAATTGAAAATGACAATAATATACCATTTCCTGTTACATTTGTATGTCATATTTGACCTTGAAAATTATTTTTTCGGTTGACTTTGACCTTGAATCGTAAAATATTCTCCCCTAGCACTTCTTCCCTTGTGACGCGAAAACATTACAAAACAAGGCATTACATGATTTTATTCGCAAAATTGTGAAATTTCTCGATGGCGGCCATTTTAGCAGCCACTTTAAATTTGCTCAACCGTAGAGGTTACGGTCTGACAGTTTTGGCCTTGAGACCACAATTGTATTTAATATGTTAAAACCTTGCTCTGTGCCAAATGTGGGACTTGTACCCATCTGGGGCACATCCGAGAGATTTGCTCACTGCACTATATTTTTTAGTTCAAATATGCCAAGTAGAAGGTCCAGTAGCCACACATTATTAAAATTATTGACCAAAGTTATATCTTATATTGTTTTATGTACGATTTTATTGTATCATACTAGTATGTGGTATTTTAGAATGTTATTGCATGATCAATTCTATATGTATTTCCTCATATAATGAGGGTTGAATAAATAAATAGATACTTGTATATTGTGTATGCCACAACACCATTGAACTAATGTGTATACTTTATAAATATAATTATATATTATATTTGTTTTTATACATTTTACATTTTACATTTTATATTTTTACTTCTTTTAATATATTTGTCATTTATAATAATTTGCATCAATTTTGAGAAAATGTACATAATGTATTTTACATGTACATGTAGCATGTGTAGAGGACTATATTATTCATCAATACGGTATTCAATAAAACAAAATCGGAACAAAGTATATCATTGATACAATATTGGGTCACTATCTCAGAAATTGACAAATTATTCATTCTCACAAGCTGGCGAAGCCATACTAATTATTGTGTATACTGCTCTCTTGTTGAATACTTTGTTAAACAAAATAAATTAGTAAATAATATGTATTTGAGCATATATAATGTAATTAAAATCGGTATTACCTGGACAAATTGTTTTTATTGCAACAATTATTTTATTCTTAAAAGTGGCGACAATAAATCGCAATTTACATGTTTATGTTTATGCAAAATTAATGTCTTCCTGACAAATAACATCTAAAATTGACAAGTAGCCTCATTTGGTATTATCTACGTAATATTACTACAATGTATATAGCCACTATGTGGGATTATAAAAAAACTGGACATATGTGGAGAACTCTACGTTAAACTTCGAATATTTTAGTACTTATTGACTCAATGGAAATATAAATTGAATACGTGAATTAATGTAAATAATCAACTAGTCAGACTAATAAAAGCATGTAGGACATCGGTCCGATAAAACCAGTTTAAACAATTCAGCTTCTAAAGTCGTGGTCGTAGACACATACCATAGGTATTCAAATGACGAGCTAACTAAGACATCTATGATGATTTTAAATTGAAAAAAACCCTTTTGTCTCCATTGTTTATAGAAAAAATATTTCAGCGTTGTAAGAGTTAGATTTTGTTTTATGGTACTCGGTATTATCAGTACCTAGTTGTATCTGTTTACACTAAGGAAAATAGAATCAGATATTTTCTTTGCACGGACCCATCCTGTTTTCCTTGTAAACTCCCACATCAATGAATGCGTGACATTGGTGTCATGCTCATGGTGCTTTTGCACTAAGCAGAAAGTATAGAAAGTATAGAACATCCTATATCAGACAGTAGATGAGGTAGCCTTCGTCTACAATCCCATTGTTTTTAAAATCTTCAATGGCATGTACGGATATATCACAACATGAATTAAAAACGAAAGCGAGAAGTGTGAAAAAATCCGAGTGAAGTAGAATGACGCATGGTACACTAGCACAAACGTGCAGGATTTCTTATTTCGGACATGCATGTCCAAAATAAGAAATAAGGGGATTCATCTATATATCTCGCTTAACTGGAAAGTGCGCAGCACAAACATTAAAAAACTTCAGTAGTTCTAGTCTATGGATATGTTTACATCATAATATGATGTAAACATCCCCATAGACTAGAACAGCGTAAGTTTTTTATGGTCATAATAGAAAGCCAAAATAAATATAGTGATTTTTTTAGGATTTAGCGTGATTGTGTCGCTTTAAAGTATAAAAAGTATTAAAAAACTTAATGGCGTACCTATGTGCGACGTCAATCTCATAGATTTTGATCAACTTTCTGCAGCTCACAAGTGCAGACCGGTGGGAGACAAGGACTAAATGCTGTGATTATTTTTTCGTCTTAGACCATTTAAAAATACTTTTGATGTTTAATATGCCTGTGAATTTTCGTGGTATCAGCTAGAAATAGGCCGATATAACCATTGTCCCAATGCTGACTCAATGTTGACTCAATGTTGGCCCAGCGTCGTATAGAAAATGTTTTAAAATACCTTTTAATACAATAACGCCGAAGACAACACTCACCTTTTTCTGAATCACTGCACAGTCAGCACTTCGCATTGAACATTGTTCGAACTCTGAGGAACTTTTATAGCAGTAGCTACCATAGCAATTAGGAGGACACAACGAAATCACTAATTGCATGGGCTGTGTCCAAAACGCCCCATGTGACTCTCTTAATATGCATGTAAGCTGTTTGTTTAATTGCGTCGTGTGACGTAGGCGGTCTTAACGAGGTCGGGATGGAGTGCTGTGGTGACGGGACGACTCTCCCCTTAACACGGAACAGGTGACTGACGCATACGGGGGTCCACTAATGCCCAGAAAAACACACAACCTGGTCAGTCTTCACGTGAGAAAGCCCACAGCCGTTTTCGAGCATCTGTCCCAGCTGACACGGATAACGATTCACTCCGTGAGCGGACACGCATAGCTTAGCAGCCCTGCTCCCATTCATCCACTTAGCGCCATCGACTGCATTCAAACTAAAGTCAACAATGTTTTGTAGGGCAGTAGTTTTATATAGATTTCCGGAGCGCGCGGCTGTGGCATCTGGGCGCGATACAAACACGAGACAAGTCACTCGAGGTTGGTTTGTTATTGGCCCAGCGTCTGCAACGCTGGGCCAACAACAAACCAACCTCAGGTGAATGTACCTTGTCATATGGGGTACGGACATCAACGCATTCCCTTGTTATGTAATCTTCAGCGAAATTATAACGCAGAGTATCAACATTATAGATTGATTACTGGGAAATCCGATCGGGTTTGAAAAATTCAAATTATTCTATTAAAAACATCACCATTCTGGAAGCCGGCGTGAAGTCACAGGTGTGCGAAAAAGGGGAAACCATGCGGCACATAAAAACAAAACATCTGAAACAAAAATACTATTTCAGCTTTTAAATCAATTTTCGGAACCCTCTAATTATAATAATTATTGGACTATATGAACAACAAATTGTTTCGTTTAATTATATATTCAGCTTATTTGTTGTTTAGTATGTGATAGGGTGGCAAATCGACCCTGAAACAAGATGGCGACGTGACGATCCCACTTTTAGAATTGTTCGTTTATAGAAGCATCCGGAACACTCCAAGGTCAGGCGATGCCATGTATAAAGACAAACAGCAGTAACTGCTCGCTTGAAAAAGTGAGCAGTTACTGCTGTTTATCTTTTTGCAGGGCATTACAATAACAAGATGCACTGATTCAACTCTGTGTGTCCCCGAGTCTCATTCAATATGTCCCACGAAGGAAATGACGTAGGACATACTTTTGTGATGTTCCATAACGAGGGACGTCAGTTGAGGCTTTAGTCAATGTAGACTCTCTTAACACTTTGCGTTTTTAATTTAACCCTTGTAGCGTCAGAATCTGACGTCTGTAGACGTCAGATTCTAACGTATAAAGTCAATACCCGCACTGTAAATGATGGGTTCAAATTGAAAAACAAATAGTCTCCATAGTTTATGCAAATATGTGTCAGCGCTGGGTTAACAATATTTCTACAAGTGAAAAATGTCTTAAATCTATGAAACTGACTTACAATATGTCCTACTTTTACAAATCCGAGTAATTTTCATTCACTTCAAGTTGTGGATCGCGGCAGCAAGACACAACTTGTAGTGACTGAAAAATGCAATTCAACACCTCGGGGCTCTAGGAGTTAACTATGTTAAATGGCATGCATTACGATGACTGTCTGTAATGTATATTATAGATACGAAATATAATATTTCATGCTGAAAATGAAATAAATTAGGCGGTACTTTTCTGAACTTGATCTTGATTTTAGCATTTATCTTGTTCATAATAACATTTTTTAGATGGCGTCGACAACACACAATCAAACAAAAAAACATATGTTTAATGTTTTCATTTGGCATGTCTGTTAGGGCTTAGATATACAGACATAATGTCATCGAAACCTGTAAAGCGCTAAATTAAATAATTTAAATTGTCACTCACTTGATTGTGTCTCGCTGCCGCGACCCACAACTTCATATGGGTGATAACTACTTATATTTGTTTCATTTGATAGCAAAAATTTGGAAATTTAGATTTTGTAAATCTCATTTCCCTCCCAATAAATGTGATTAAATCACCTAATAAAAATGGGTCAAAAACGATTTTAGTCGGGATTAGCTTGATTGGGGTTGATATAGTTAATACACTATCGTCCTGAAGTAAACAAGGTAAACGCAAAATGTCAGAAATAAGTCCTGTTTAAAACCGACAAAATTGTTGTTTTTTATATTTTGTGGTCGTTATTTTTTATAGTTGATTCAATTTTAATTACAATCAAGCTAAGAAAACTGTAAAGCATATCCAAGCAAACCGTCGTATCCACATTATCTGATCATGTTATTGCGGCGTTTTACCTTGCTGGTGTTTATCACTTACCAATGTTTCTATTACATTCTGTCTGGATATTCAACACTGATTTGTTAGATACTGATAATAATATTAGTCTATTCAGTGTACATATTATAGTAACATTATCAAACTGATATTTTCAAAATGAATTCGACGTTCATGGCAATTTATGTGCGATATATAAATGAAACATGTTAACTTAAATTAGGTGGGTCATCACATTATTCGCTGAGCACATGTTGTAGACCCGCCCGCATGCGCAGCATGGACAACGTTCTAAGGGGTGGGGCCCGTCAAAAGTGAATATTATGAATCAGCGAAACGAGACGACTGACTTGAATATATACATGCCTATGTCATTTAAAATACCAGATTATGTGTACTATCATGATAGGGATTGTTCTATTTCAAAATACGATGGCTAGGCATAATATTCGAAAAAAATCATTTGTTTGCTTATCTCGTATCAACATTGACGAGGGGTCAGCATACATTCGTACGGAAGTTCACCAGAGTAACATGAGGGCTAACCGACCTATGATTGACGACATAATTTCGATGATCCTACAAAACGGAGTAGCCTGGTTTGACGGAAGAAGTGGAGAAATATTTGATTTGCCCAGGTGTGCCGAATAACAAGCGTGGTCAGCGATCACTCACTTGGCCGATAGCTTAACTCCCTCACACAACATGCCGATCCAATGAAGTTTTAATACTGGGCCGGCGTTGTAGACGCCGTCCGAGCATTAAACCAACATTGAATCAACACGTCGTGTTTTCTGGGGGACGTTTCAACATTCTGCTCCTGTTTGAACAGCTGGATATCGGTCACAGTCGCAGCGAATCCTGAGTATCAAACGGTTGTATGTGGCACTTTGTAGAATGGGATATACTGCATTTTAATCGCTAAGAAACCTACGGCTCTGTAGCCAAGTTCAAGAGTGAAATATAGGTGATTTTGATTTAATTGCAGTTTAATGTATTTATTGGGTCTGCACATCCTGATTATATCGACAGCGAAAAAGTAATACCTGGTCACAGCGCCGTGCAAAGCGAGAAAGCAGTATATGAATACTTCACAAGAATAAGTAGACACTGTATTTTGACTTTACAGAAAAGTATACTAACCCTAGAAGTATCCACGTCATATTGCTTATAACATACACACCAAGTGCTATAAAAATATTTCGCAAGTAAAGTCAACAGTCTGTATGCCTACGACTTTTGTTTCATATCTTATAATTATCGGGAATTTTATAATAATTATAAGGTAATTTTGGCAGAAATGTTAACATGTCCAAGCTGACGGTGAATGGAAATTTAATAAAATTATCGAATAGCTAAATATTTAAACTGAGTCTCACAACCTCAAACACGTCAGCCGCTAAGAGACTTTCAATCACACAAACAAAATTAATATGAAATTAAAAAATGGGGTTTTAGGCCACCTTTGTGTACATATAGGCTAAACTTTGCCAGGAGAACCTCCCGAAGATGGTGAGATGAATCAGATGACACTGCCCTTCAGACACAGGCATTCAAAATTCTAAACCTGGCGGTCTGAGGTCGAGCACGCTACCTCTCAGTCACGGTGGCTCTCAACAATATTGTATATTTACGAGTGATAGCAAAATAAACATTTTGTTTCTTTGAAACTTGAAGGCCAGAGTGGGATTTAAGCCCGCGATCTCAGACATTCCAAGCACACAGCTTTAACCACTGCACCGAGGCCCTCGCCCGCTATGAAACTTCGAGCCACACACAAGTCAGCCACTGACAGACTTTTAATCACACACAAGTCAGCTACGATAATGAGAATAAGAGATTATCAACCACACAGAGTAACCCTCTCAAGTCTGAATTAACCATTATCATCTTCATCCACTACAAGCCGCGAATTGCTGTCGCAATTCTCCACTTGTAGGGGACAAAGATGACTTGAAGTGGGTGAAAAAAATTAAGAAAATTGTCATGTATTGGAAAAATTTCATAGATATTTTCCTTCTATAACCCCTTAGTTTTAGCAAAATAAAGTCTGTTTTCAGGTATATAAAATGATGTTTTCATGCATTATGAGGGCTTAAAGGGGTACGACATCCGCTAACATACTCTCCACAACACACAAGTCAGCCGCTATGACCATCTGAACAACACACACGTCAGTCGCTATGACCATCTGAACAACACACACGTCAGCCGCTATGACCATCTGAACAACACACACGTCAGTCGCTATGACCATCTGAACAACACACACGTCAGCCGCTATGACCCTCTGAACAACACACAAGTCAGCCCCTTTGACCATCTGAACAACACACAAGTCAGCCGCTATGACCATCTGAACAACACACAAGTCAGCCGCTATGACCCTCTGAACAACACACAAGTCAGCCGCTATGACCATCTGAACAACACACAAGTCAGCCGCTATGACCATCTGAACAACACACAAGTCAGCCGCTATGACCATCTGAACAACACACAAGTCAGCCGCTATGACCATCTGAACAACACACACGTCAGCGGCTATGACCATCTGAACAACACACAAGTCAGCCGCTATGACCATCTGAACAACACACACGTCAGCCGCTATGACCATCTGAACAACACACACGTCAGCCGCTATGACCATCTGAACAACACACAAGTCAGCCGCTATGACCATCTGAACAACACACAAGTCAGCCGCTATGACCATCTGAACAACACACAAGTCAGCCGCTATGACCATCTGAACAACACACACGTCAGCGGCTATGACCATCTGAACAACACACAAGTCAGCCGCTATGACCATCTGAACAACACACACGTCAGCCGCTATGACCATCTGAACAACACACACGTCAGCCGCTATGACCATCTGAACAACACACAAGTCAGCCGCTATGACCATCTGAACAACACACAAGTCAGCCGCTAACAGCTTTGCATATGTCATCCGCTGAGTAATAGTTCTTAACCCACTTTTTACCCACTTGAAGTTGTGTCTCGCTGACGCGATCCACAACTTCTAGTGAGTGAAAATTATTCAGATTTGACAAAATGGAGGTCAACTCTTTTCAAATCTTGCTGGTTGATGTCACATTTTATCTTTAACATATTTAAAATGTGGTACTTAATGTGCTGATAAAAAAATTAAAATCCGAATATATGCGGCACCGGCGGTTAAAGGGTTAACCACACATCGCTTCACCTGGTCAGATATAAGTAGGCTACTCACAACGTCTCTTATGGCGGCATGCTCCTTTAACTCTTAAAAGGACATGCCCAGGCTAAAATCATCAAAAAATCGGTGATTTTATTTTGGCTTCTTAATATGACCATATGATGTAACCATGTCCATAGACTAGAACTGCAAAAGTTTTTAAATTTTTGTGCTGCGCATTCACCAGCTAGGCTAGATATAGAAGCAAAATTCCCGTATTTCTAATTTTTGACATGGTTGTCAATAATTAGAAATTAAACAAATATGATATGATTAATTTTCACCAACTTCAAGTGGGTGAAAATTTAAATTATTTAATTTAGCGGGTTCAAGGGTCAACATGTTCGATCAAAACATCTAGTAGTGTAGCGATGTAATCATGATTGTATCTTAGCAAGCATTCCACTATGCTACTTCAGTCTATATAATGCTCACTTTTGAATTGTTTAATTTCTCAACTAGTTATTATTCAAATGTATGGCCACCATGATGGTGAAACGTGTTTAATTCGTTCGTCAATAATTGAAAATATTCCACAGAAAATCCTGAATTTTATGGCATACTTAAGCGTTTTAATGGCCTCGATCTAACCATCTACAACTGTCAAGAAAGATGAAGTGTATCGATTGACAGTAAAATCACAGCATGTGCTTGACATAAACATG
The DNA here is from genome assembly GCA_964017125.1 of Flabesymbios commensalis. NCBI lineage: Eukaryota > Metazoa > Annelida > Polychaeta > Terebellida > Flabelligeridae > Flabesymbios > Flabesymbios commensalis. The sequence goes on from OZ024913.1 coordinate 18,761,224, forward strand.
CGGTGACTATGCCAGTGTAAACACATCGACTTGGTACAGTATTCTGTTTGGTTTAATGTTAATATGAAGTGGCTGAATTTAGCTTAGAATTAGCATTTTACAACCGTCGCGTATTGTCATATTTGGTATGGGGTTTAATCTTCCGCGAATACAAGGCATTAACAAAATAAAGCAAAGTCGTGTGTCAATGGATCCTGTTTCCGGCAGTATCAGTTCATTTATCATATAGTCACCAGTGTGTCTTTCCCTGTAAGTCCACTATGTTTTTCTATGTTATGGTTTGTAAAAAATCCAAAACATAAAGAGAGGGCGGAAAAAAATACGTAAAAAACTTATTGAGCTTCTCTCTGGAAAATTTATTAAAAGCGACCAAAAACAAACATTGGATACATTTCCGGAAAAGTTATTGAGGGCGACTAATTTTAAAACTTTTGACCTATGTGTAAAGATATAATAAGTGCGGTCAAACAATAAGATAATAAAGTATAATCTCACCGGGAAGGGTCCAACAATGATCAGTAGTAATCCAAGCTGGAAAGAGTGATAATATATTGTTTATATTGTTAGCACTCATTATACAGTTAATTATATTTTATCAAGCATGTTTCTGATACACGTACGTTCCAGAAAACGTTACAGTGTCGCTCAGTGCAGTTTATCGTGGCGTGCTTGTGGAATTGGAGAGGCCCATGCAACCTCTCAGTCCTTGATATAGCGCTCTTCAAGATAATCATAAGATATATTCACACTTATATGGTCCGAAATATGGCGACAAGTTCTTAACGAAGCAGTGGAAGACAATCTGAGCATGTTTAAATAATGTAACTTGAAAGTGGCTGATTCTAATAAACCATTTACTGGCTTGATCAAGGCCTGGTGTATTGTCATTATTATGATTAACCCTTGAAATGTTAACATATTTTTATATAAACCAAGAGACCAAGGCATTATTTCAATTTAAAATCATCATGAATATATTTGTTAGCTCTTTCCGCTTCATTTGAATAACTATGTTATGGGTCTACGGCCATTGAAATAATTTTACTTTTTCAGTGCGGGGATCGATTTTAGACGTCAGAATCTGACGTCTACAGACGTCAGATTCTCACGGCTAAAGTCGATTCCCGCGCTAAAAGGGTTAAGGCCAATCATAACTGTCATCAGTGGTCATTGCATGTCACGAAACATTCATCCGGAAGGTGTATTGCGCTTATAATATATACGTGTGTGCACACGTAATTACATGGATGAGTGGTTTCAGAAACTTCAAGATTATGATGTACAAAATTAGATAACTACACTAAACAAAAACTATCAGTGCTATAAAAGGAAGATTATTGGTAAAATGATAACCACATTTTCTCATGGGCACCATGTTTGGAATGCATCAGCCTAAGTAATACGATTGATGTATTAGAGTGTAGTATTATATAGATGTAAACTACATGGTTTTATGTTCCTAGTTATGCCACAAAGCCTTCTAGTTTACATAGGCCTATAGTATAATGCACCAGAAGGCTTGCATTGTGATGTGGCCGTGGAGTCTTTAACAAATACTGATTAAATGGCTGATTTTCACATGGTATATTAAGATCATTCTGTTTAAATCATTAGTATGCTTTCAAAGCCCGATCATTCTATAGGCCTATACCGGACATTTCATTGAGTGCTGACAATGTCCTAAGCAAACACGATACGTTTATCCAGTGTTGGTTTGATGTTGGGTCATCGTCATAGACGGTGTTTCAAAACTAAACCAACATTGGATCAGCTTTTCGCGTTTGGTGATAGTTGTTCATTCTGGCACGCACATAGATAAAACAAACGAATGTAGTGTGCATGGTATTCACTTGGTGTCGCTCACTACATCTAAATACAATATGAGCAAGAATTTTCATCAGCCGTGCCTAACATCAGGTTATTTTAAACATACATGTGTGATAGTTTGATGTGGACGCCTTGACATCTAGACCTACTGTTAATTATTTCACAACAATGAGGGTGGACCTCTTATCCACATGGCACATTGGTTCCATAATTTTCCACCAAGCATGCATGTCCTTAGTTGTATGAAACCTCATACGCCATGTACGTGTACGTCTTTTTCCACAACTAAAAGGACACATTAAACCTCCTTGATGTCGGGACTAGGGGCCCATATCCCACTGAAAAACATGCAATTAAGATCATAGTACAGCAGCATATACCAAAAAAGAGCCATAAGGAGTTACCTAAACAGGCGGTGTCTAGAATTGTTCCCAAGGGTCTATAGCTACAGAATCTGGTTGATGACATGCCGGAAATGGGGGCGAGCCGAGAATTTGACACTTTTGTACACCTACCCCATTTTTAGATAAAATATCCGCTAACATGTGATTTGCACGTCGTTCTCACTCTATCGCAATGTTGGGCCACTTAAATGAAATATCGGTGGATTTATTTTTTTCTATCCATCAGGTCATACATCTGTGGAAATAAAATAGAAAAAAGTAATACAATTTCGCCATAGCATTCACCTTGAGGAGCTGTTTTATATATTGTAAATATGTTGCAAATGCAACTTCTCAACATTTTCGTTTTTTTCAAAAAATTGCAAGCAGTTTATTACAACAGATTCAATTCTGGACAAAAGTCTCCATGAGCGGTACAATTCTGCTCATACACTCCGAATAAAACTACCAATGCTTGATTTTTCGATTAATGGATTAGTATGGCAAATTTGAAAATAGCCGCCGTAAGATCCATGATTTCTTCTGACATGTATTATTGAAAATGTTTTTTTAAACCTTGATATGTTCAAAACATGAAATGAGATGTTAACAGCAAAAACATAGGGACACATTTTATATTTTGATCGCTTAATGGGTATTCCCCCGAACCTGTCTAAAATTATGATAATGATATAATGATAATGAAATTCTCGTTTTAATGACATATCACACATTGCAGTAGAGTAAGTAGTCGTCTCACCAAATACGCTCAAGCATGTTTTTTTATTATAAAATATCAAAATGAATAACAAAACAAACGATTCAACATTGTGGAAGAAAACGATTTAAACGTAATTATTGGACATATTCATATCTGGCCCATATGTGTGTATGCTTAAAAATAAGTCTTACCTATATTTATAAATGTACTCTATTTTTTAAAATGAAAGAATGAATGAAAACTTTCGTGAAAATATGTGTATATAGCATAGGGTGAAATATGGTACATGATTTTTTTCTCAGAATTTTTGTGCAATCAATCAATCAATCAATCAATCAATCAATCAATCAATCAATCAATCAATCAATCAATCAATCAATCAATCAATCAATCAATCAATCAATCAATCAATCAATCAATCAATCAATCAATCAATCAATCAATCAATCAATAAATCAATCAATCAATCAATCAATCAATCAATCAATCAATCAATCAATCAATCAATCAATCAATCAATCAATCAATCAATCAATTCGATAACTTTAATAGCGCCTAAATCTTCGGTGATACGAGCTCAGAGGGGCATAATCCAAGTAAAAATCAGCTTAATGTCGAGAGTGAAAGTTTAAGTCATCAACTGGGCGTCGGATCTCCGAGGAATCAGGAGGAGAGAAGCCGAATCGAAAAGAAAAGTTTTCATTATTTTTTACATAAGGGTATTATACTCGCAGTTTTCCAAATTATCCGCCAGTGAATTCTAGATGGAGGGAGCTGCAACGGCAAAAGCCATTGACCCCCATTTTGTTGAATAACGCGGAGCAGTGAAAATATTTGTGTTATATGATCTATGCAGTCTTGTATCTTGAAGTAGGACTAAATAATAAAAGAGATATGTAGGTTGGTGAAAAAGCAAGGCTTTAAAAGTGATGGTACATAGTTTAAAACGTATGCGGTATTTAACGGGGTAGTTAATGAAGAAAATTTAGAAGAGACTTCGCTCTGCTAAGACGAGATACTTCACAGACTACACCTGCCAGATAATAATTATATTGTATCCGCTGTAATCTTTCACTGTCTCTGTCGGGAAGATTGTGCAAAAGGGAATTGCAATAGGCAAGATGACTAGTAACTACAGCACATGCAACAGATTTTGCAGTTTCTGGGCTAAGTTACTTCCTAATACGCCGCAAGTCACGGATGTGATAGAAGCATACTGTGCAAGTCTGAGAGATTTGTCGTTTGAAGTTAAAAAATAATGAATCCCAAATTTCTAATGAATGCTTTAGGAAGTGTGTCATGGTCAAGTTATACTATAGGGAATAGATCTTTGAACTTTTCTTTTTGTTTTTTTAGAACCGATGATTATAAACTCGGTTTTACCTCGATTTAGCTTTAGCTTCGAATTTGCCATCCAAGTGAAAACATCAGTAACACAGGATTTCAAATCAGTTAAAAATTCAAAGGCTTCAGAACCGAATAGAGATATATACATTTTTGTGTCGTCGGCATAGAGATGATGTTCTACATCATGCTCAGCGATAACCTGGTTGAGGGGAGCAGTATATAAGCTAAAAAGTATAGGTCCAAGGACAGAGCCCTTGGGTACGCCAAAACCGCATCAGAAATAAAATTCGGAATTTTTACCTGTTGACATCGGTCGCTGAAGTACGATGTAAACCAGTCAAGAGCCGTACCAGAAATGCCATACCACGATGACAATCGGTTGATTAGCGTAATTAAGGTGGTCCATTTTGTCAAAAGCAGCAGATATGTCAAGGAGGGTGAGTGTTGTCACTCTGCCCTTCTTTATATTAAGTAAAACATCGTTTTTAACCTTTAAAAAAGCTGATTCAGCGGAGTGGAATTTCTTGTATGCTTATTGCAAATTATTAGACATCGATCGAATTTGCTTCCATGTGAGAAAGTAGGGTGGATGCGACCACTTTCTCTAATATCTTGTCTTGAATGATAGATTCTCAGGCAAAGAGGGAGCAGGGAATCTATGAAGGATGTTGTTTATATATTTCCAGAGCTTCTTTGAATCTTCGGAATTTTCTACTATGATGTTAGCATAGAAGTGTGCTTTTTTCCTCCATAATTCTATTGCACAGATTGCACTGAACTCTTAACACTGTAACGTGATCTGTCGCGCCTGTAACGGGTTCTGCGCCAAACTCTTTCCAAGCGACGTCGTCGAACTTTTGCTTTTAAGATTTATTGTGTCATCCAAGGAGTAGGGGTTCTTTCCGAAACAGTTTTAGTAAGTAGTAGAACAAGTTTGTTTAGAATAGTTTGGAGAATTGTATCATATTGTTTACAGAGTTTTGGAAGTTCTTTTTCAGGATTAGTTTTTAAATATGACTCCTAAATGTCATTTTTAGATTATCCAAATGAATTTTGTTGATTCGTCTAAAATAAATTTTCTTTTTAACACACTATGGTCTAAGAAATTCTAGCCTTGGAACAACTAAAAAAATCAGAAAGCCCATCACAGGCTGAGACTGATCTAACTACTGAGCAGGATGTCCTAGGGATAAGTAAGTCAATCCAGTGTTCATGTATGTGTACCGGAAAAGTAACATGTTGCTAGAAGTATGAGTAGTTCCAACAATTCCTGAAATTCTCGATAAAAAGTGTGAGACTGCACAGGTTCAGGATGGTACATACAAAGTACTAAACCTTCAAATGAGCCACCGGAAACCCTCAAACATATGCATTCAAATGTTGAAAAAGATGGAATGGTTTAGTCTGTTACGTTAAATTTATTTGAGATAAGAAAATCCACCCCAACCCCCTTTCCATGAGGTCTAGCTGTAGGTTTATGTAAAAGAAAAAATCCTGGGGGTGTAAGGTCAGATAGGCATGAAAGAGTATCAGACCATGGTTTTACCAAAGTTTTTGTGATAACGAGAATGTCAATTTATTCACTGTTTACCATATCTGCTAATGAGGCTGCTTTATTTTTCATTTTTCTTTTGTTTAATGTTGTCAATCTTACCTTACCGGTACTGCAGGTGCTAGGCTCAGGGTTTAGGCTTTCGTACGTCATCCGCAAGGAGCAACAGTATGGCTAGGTTTAAATATGGTTCAGATTTCGGGATGGGAAGTAATTTTCTTTTGCAACAAATATTTAGAGTTGGTGCACTGATCTGGAAAAAACTAGAGAAAATTATGTCAAATTGAGAATGTGGGCTAAGGGACGGTTCTGACTTTATTGAGTCACAAAAATTAAATCATCTTTTCTCTCGACAATCGAGATACCAAGGAAGAACAGAGTGATCAGGCAAGGTCAATTCATGCTGAATTAAAATTGATGAATAAAAAGGTTTTCCTCAATAGAAATTTAACACCCACTGTCTACATATGATTTAGCGTAGAAGTACATGCATAAACAATAGGATGACAAGGGATTTGCTCATTTTACAACGTGGATTTTTGAAAAATCTCCTCGGGGCCTGTCCGAGATGTGTAAGACATCACAGAAAAGGTCCAGCCTGACCTGTTACTAATAGATGTTGAACATAGATGGCGAACAATAGGTGTATTAAAAAATGCCGCTAAAAATTCAACAATTGTTACTAAACCTAGAGGACATATCAGTGACAGTCCCACTGACACCGACAACAATGGCAGAAGCATTGACTTGACGATAATGCAGTGAACTTGATCGGGCAATAAAACCAGTCTAGTCTGCATAGTTTTGTATCCACTTGTTTTTACATAATGTATGTGTGCTGAATTCAAATCTGATAACATTCTATATTTAGTGACCTTCACCTTCAAATTAGCAAAACACATATGGCTGCCAAAATGTAAAGAAATTCCCTTATTTTTTATGGTTTGTCGCACATGAAAGCACAATTTATGGTTTCTGCAAGATTTTTATTGTTTAATTTTTGTTGAAGTATCTTTGGAAAGAAAAAACCTTTCTTTGAAATAACCTTTCTTTTAAATACAATATATCTACTTTACAATATATTTACTTACTTTTACTGTAAGGATACCGCTAAACATGTTCACGATAATATGATTTAGTTGTAGTGACGTTGTGGGTCCGAAATAAACGTTGCTGACGAGTAAATTGAAATGAAAAAAAAATCAAAATGGCCGCGACATTCACCTACATATGAGCAAAAAACAAAATGGCTAAAGTTTTTATTGCTAAATTTGTGATTTGTGTGACTTGGGGTCTGAGACACACATTTCTAATGTTTATTTTTTATCGTCTGACTATATTTTATCGCAAAATCTATGATGGACGTCATTCTACCTATTTACAAGAAAAATAATGACCTCATTCTAAAAACTAAGGACATCAAAACATGTTAAAAAATTCTGTGCTTAAACGGAGTTTCGAATGCCTTGTAAGCTAATCTGCCGTATTACCCAGTATACCTAGTATTTTTAGATTTCCATTAAGTAAATGTTGTTTCTCTATATTAGAGTTCAGATGGATAAAAACGCATTTATTTAATTTTTGTCGGTAACAATTCTAAATTTGATGGTCAAATATAGGTAATTTTTATCACAAAATATGACAGATATATTTATCAACTCCAAATCATGCAGAAACCGAAAAATTGTGCCTTAATGTGCAACAAAAATATAGAAAAGATGTATTTTTTGCGGCCATTTTTTGTTTTGCTTATTTGAAGGTGAATGACACCAAAGATAGAATGTAATCCGACATATTCGAGCTCAGCACACCCAAATTATGAAAAAACAAGAGAAAGAAAAATCTGCACTCAAATGTCGAGCAAAGTTCAATGTTTTATATTTCAGCCCATGATAAATACAGACATTTTAAAAAAATGCTACAATATTCACTCATTTGTCCTCTTTCGATCTAAACTCCATTCAGTTTTAAGAATATACACATCTGGGTTCAGAAAACCTAGGTCAAATATAGATATGGTCATTAAATATGTTTTAATACGTTTTTTTTCATTGGCCATGTTGACTTTGTAATAAAAAAAATGTTTCAACGTATTTGTAGAGATAACTCTTTGTTTAACTGCATCATGCAATATATCATTGACCGAAAATGTAATTACCTTGTATATGGTATATTGCATGTATGTATGCTTACAAATGCGTGTTATTTATCATGCTTATATCTATAAATGTCATATATATACCTGCTGGTTCTCTAAAAGTTAGGTAAGTGTACGCACAAGTGTCAAATTTTTAACCCGCCCCCATTTCCGGCAATGTCATCAGCCAGATTTTGTATCTAGAGACCCCTGGGAACAATTCTAGACATGTGGGCAAATGTTGTACTGTCGGTTTAGGTACCACGAAAACTTGATCCCTCTGCTGCTGTACTATATGTCAACTGCCTATGATTTCCATTGGAAAAGTTAAGATAAATCTTACCTTTTCTAATGGAAATAAGATTAAGTCAAGATATTTTTATGATATTTAACGGGATGGGCCCCTGAGCGTAGCAACAATGATGAAACATATAATACTGCCAAACAAATGCAAACTACAGTAACTGATTACTTTTCAAGTAAGTAGGCCTAGTTACTTGCAGCAGCATGCAGGACAGTGATGCTGCTGTGCAGAGCCAAAATGCAGTAACTGCCTACTTTTCAAGTCAACATTTACTGCCTTTTGGCTTGACAGGGCAGAATTCTGTAATACCACTGCTTAATTGGACAGGGCTCCGCCGTATGATGATAATCCGGCTTAACTGGCATCATTGTCCTAACCACGATAAAGATTTCCTCAGCCGATTATTATAGATCATTATATCTCTGTATATCGGATCATTGATTTGTCACTTCAAGGACGGACCGTACCGAAATTACAGGTCGTGCAAAAATATACTGTCCCAGGATAAAGCGACTTCCAGTGTGATCACCAGGTGGGGCGGCAGGTACATCAAGCCCGATACTTAGCAAAAATCACATCGAGGTCAGGAAAGAAAAATAGTATGATTTGTAATGGTAATATTAATACAAGGAAGGCGAATGTTCTTGAAAAGTATACAGGCAAAGTAGAATAGGCAAGATACTTAAAATTATTGGTATTATACTTAGCTAACTCGGTTGATTATATTAATAAATGTAATTTCAAAACGTATTTAAATATTTGCCTTTCAATGCTGAACCTAATCTACCAAAATAAATGTAAGATCTGACGGAATCCACAATGCCTGATGTTGTGAACGGTGTAGAACACATTACGCTGCTTGATGGTTTCCCAGTAAACACGAATCATGTGTATGATATTTATACAATGGCGGACCAGCGTCGAAGACGTTGGGCCGACGTTTTATAAATGTTATACAACTGTTTTGTGTTAGCTGGGTTGTGATGATGATATTGAATTGATCCTTTATAATACATTTCATCAAGTGATGATACAGAAGATACAATAATAATTATTATATCATAAAATACAATTCAATCAAACTCAATATAGTTTGTTTTATCATTAATTAGTTTAGCGCATTGGATATGATATTTGAAAGTTTTTCCATATAAGAAATCTTGTTAGGTCAACGTCAGCATGTCAGGGCTCGAATGTGTTTATATTTGATGGTTGTTATCATTTGTATCCAATATTTTCGAAAAATAGACAAGTCAGCCATTTTTTAACAGTAATCGCTACCATAATGTGTGAGAACACTCGACAAGTAATGGTATAATATGAGGGAAATTAGATGGATTGTTGATGAGTCGATATTCACTACATGTAACTTTTTAACATTGCAATATATTCTAATGATATAAGCGCAGACATTTGTAATAGCAGTCTTATATACCGAGCTATACGCATTAACCCTTTAACCGCCAAATTATTCAATTTGAATTTTCACTCACTTGAAGTTGTGCCTCGCTGACGCGATCCACAACTTCAAGTGAGTTGAAATTATTCGGATTTGACAAATTGGAGGTCAACTGTTTTCAAATATTAGTGATTTATGTCACATTTTATCTTTAACATGTTTAAAAAGTGGTACTTAAAGTGCTAATAAAAAAGAAAACCCGAATATACGCGGCACCGGCGGTTAAAGGGGTAATCAATATTTCCCTCTTCCCATGTTCAACCCTCACACTCCCGATGCCGATCAGAATAAAACAGGCGAGGGTTAACCGATGAATCCCCGTTTTTGAAACAGTAAGACTGCTTTCATGATTTTTCACACTGTGAAGATATAAAAATGTTAAGTAAGAATTCCGCTATATTTGTAAATTTAATCTTGCTTTATTCAGCATACCTACGGAAAGCATCAAAACCTGAGCGCACTGATAATATATCAATCTGTGTTTGACAAGATAATTGACAAGCGTGGGCAACGTCAGCGTTTACTGCATTTTTGAAATGAAATGAATGTGGTTTTAGGTCACCTTTGTGCACATGTAGGCTAAACTGGATCACTTCACTGCATATACAGATACAGGGACACCCTAGCAAATACAAACCACTTACATAACATTTGTGCAACGTCAGCCCAAAATACTCCACGTTGGCCCACCACTGTACACATGTTATACAATGTTTTGCGTTTACCGGGATACTGAAGCTTATTCTACACTCATATGTGATCCCGAATGTGACCCGATCTGACAGAATGAGTCGTAACAGATTTAACCCTTTAACCGCCGATACAGCATATATTTTCATTTTTTATTAGCACATTAAGTACCACTTTTTAAACATGTTAAAGATAAAATGTGACATCAACCAGCAATATTTAAAAAGGGTTGATCCCCATTTTGTCAAATCTGAATAATTTTCACTCACTTGAAGTTGTGGATCGCGTCAGCGAGACACAACTTCAAGTGGGTGGAAATTCAAATTGAATGATTTGGCGGTTAAAGGGTTAACCCTTTTAGCTCGGGGACCGTCTTTATACGTCAGAATCTGATCAATCCGAAGGCTACGATATATCGTAACTTGTAAGAGAATACGGGATGAGCTTCGTAGCAGTTCCGTTGCTGGTGCAGTGGTTAAAGCTGCCTGCTTGAAAGTCGGAGATCGCGGGCTCGACCCTCCCCCCTTTGGCATTCAACTTTTAATGAAACTAAATGTTTCTTTCCCGCACATAGATGACCGTATATAAAATTATGTGCCTATATATATGCACAAAAGTGGCATACAACCGCAAGCTTTCCATTCATTCATTCATTCATTCATTCATTCATTCATTCATTCATTCATTCATTCATTCATTCATTCATTCATTCATTCATTCATTCATTCATTCATTCATTCATTCATTCATTTATTCATTCATTCATTCATTCATTCATTCATTCATTCATTCATTCATTCATTCATTCATTCATTCATTCATTAGGCTCCGCTTTAATCTTTGGAGTATCGAGCTGTATGGACGCAGTAAGTAGAAGGGCGCAGTCGCTTCACTGGCACGGCTCATAAGCAGTGATATCGACGAACAAATTGATCTTCCACTCTCCCACAGGTTATGGATAACGCCACCCTGAAGTGGTGTGGGACTGCACGGACCGGTGAAATGACGTCAATATTGCTCTGTAAAGCCAAAACATAGTAGCTTCTCACCTAGAAAGTAAACAATTACTGCATTTTGACTTGCACATTATAATACATCCGCAAACAATGCAGATACACTTTCTTGATAATCAGGTGATAATAATAATCGCAGCAATGTGAGGAGAAATGACAGGATTATGTTGATATCACAATATGAACGGCTGATCAGAACATAGATTCTTAATCTTCCATTGAATTATTTTTATTAAAACATAGAGTCATGAGGTGCATTTATGAAACAGAGGTTTAAAAACAGGATGTTAACGGGCTTCCAGCAAACACGATACATTGTTTGAATGTTGGCCCAGCGTTGCAGACATTACGCAAACTTCGTTCAAGGTATCGTAGGTACGTAGGATGTTGGCATTATCCCAGCAAACAGAAGACGCTGAGCAGATTTGATGATATAATGTTGGTCCAGCGTTGTAGACACTGAACTAACTTTTAATTAGCATTGGTTCAACGCCTTGTGTTCGCTGGGAGAGGCTGCTTATCGACAGCCAAAGTAGCGCGTACATGATAAAAAGCACGTCACGCACTTTATCATTGAGACAGACGCACATTTTAATATTTTTTGGTATCTAAGATCATCACGAAAATAGAAACGATCAACGACGATAGACGACTGTGACTAATTATGCGGTGAACGGCATAAAATATGAAAAATGCGTATACATATCCACGTTAGTCGTTGCAATGATCATACAACCACAGAAATAACCGTTGATCACGCTGGTGCTGCTGCTGGATTTATGTGAGCAATATTGAATACTACACTTGGGTGATGAAATATTTGTCTACTATTTACATATAGTTAAATAGGAGTATTGGGGAAAATGCAAACTTGACAAATACAGTCATACAATTTTTCTGACGCTCATCATACAAGATTTGGAATAAGAAAATACGTCCGTATAAACTACATGTTATAATACAGGAGGTCCACACATGAAAAGGTAAGTGTTGTTTTATCATGTTTATAACTGTTTGAATGAGACAATAGAATATAACGTGTTCAAAACAAAAACTATTCGACATTCTCTGTAGTTTGCAATAACAAAATTGCCAAGGATACTATAAAATGTTAAGTATGAGATCCGAATCTGGTGTCTTGCTTTTATTGGTGAAATGTGATAATTTGAAAATACCATGTACATAGCCGTATAAATAATCCACCGTCGTTGAGCATTTGATATCAATAAAAAATAAGCACACTTGCCCAGATTAAGGACGTTTTTTTTAGCTATACTATTTAGCTAAAATGATCCGCCTGGTGAACGGGTCTGTTGAGGTATTGTATTACTACTTTTGCAAGATTTTTACATTGATTAAAAATACAAGTATTTTAGCTATTCTCCTCGTGATGTAAAAATATGCATATTGCATGATCTTACGGGGGTAGGGGGGGAATGACTTTGCATATTGCCAGGACATCCTACAAGGATAATAATAGATTCTCAAATGTTGATTTATATAAACTTAGGGGTCTTGTCAAGTTATAAAAAATCACAAAAATCCGAGAATAAACTCGGAAATGGGTGGGTGGATCAAATCCCAACTCGGATTTTCTTGTGTGTTTTTGTTGCATTTTGTTGCATTTATTGATTTCGAGAAAGCGTTTGACTGGATTGACAGGAATCTGTTATTATATAAACTTTTGCTATGCCCAATAGATTGTAAATTTTACTATGCAATTAAATCTTTATACAATCAAACATTATGCAAGTGTCAAACTTAATGGGCATATTTCTAACTGGTTCGAAACGCATACTGGAGTAAGACAGGGTGACGCTTTGTCGCCTACGCTGTTTAACATATTTATCAACGATCTATCAAATGAATTAAATAGTCTTAATTTAGGTGTGAAAATAGGAGATGTTGTGCTCTGTCATCTACTTTACGCTGATGATCTCACCCTGATAGCCGACAATGAAGGTCATCTTCAATTACTGTTGGATTGAATGTGTACATAAATGGTGAGAAAAATGGAGAATGAATATGAAATGTCTAAAATCTAACGTGGTACATTATCGTAAGACGAGATCTGCTAAGAGTAAATACACTTTTAAATTAGGAGATGTGTGCTTAGGTACTGTTGATAGATATAAATATCTTGGGCTTATTTTCGCTGAGTACTTGACCTATGATTTAGGGGTGAATGATCTCTGTTTAAAGGGTGGTAGAGCTCTCGCCGCATGTGTATCTAGATTTAAAGCTTTTAAAGATGCTGGATTTATAACTTTTACTAAGCTAGATAACTGCATGGTTACCCTGTATGTGACTACTTCTCTGCACTCTGAGGGCACACCTCATTTCAAGAATCAAAAAAATTACAAAATCGTGCCATCAGGTATTTTCTCGGGCTTGGGCCACGGACTCCCATCTTGGCAATTCAGGGGGAGATGGGCTGGTTGAGTCCTACTACTAGACACTCATTATAGATTATGAAATTATACAGCTATGGAACAAGTTAGTCCAGCTAGATCACGCAATATTACCATATATTGTTTTCAGTTGGATGTCCACGACAAATGTTGGCTGGTTTCGCCGCATAACTGATTTGTTTAAGACATATGATTTGCACTGTTACATTGTAAATAAGGAAGTGATACCTCTAAGCATAGCTATAAACAAAATTGTGGAACACTAGCATGCAGTTGAAACCTACGTTAAGAACCTACATTACTTTTAAAACTATTTATGCAACAGAAATGTATGTAAAATCACTGTTTTCTGAAGCTAAAAGATCAATTTTATGTCAATTAATATGTGGTGTACTACCATTAGCTATATAAACTGACAGGTATGTACTATGTCACTATAATAAACAAATACAATACAATACAAATGCATGGTTTACGGTCATCAGAACATGTGAATTTCAGAATCGCGTTGATATAGATCTGTTTTTGTTATACATATACATACAAATGGAAACCTCAATACCATGTAAAAGTCTTCAGATATATACATGTATATATCTCTTATTAAATAATTGCTTTCCTTTAAATTGAATAATTGAATGCCACAACTTTACATTAGGATAATTATTAGAAATTGTTTTTTTTTGAACGGATTTGATTAAACCATTATACCCATTATTCACCCTCGCTGACCAGGGACTGTCCGAATGTGCAACATGTAACAAGCAAAATACACTGTGCAGTCAGTATGATTATTGTTTATACACATGGAATATTGAATCAAGTAATAATATTGTCAGTATTATAATCAACTCATCACTTTGACAGTTACACCTTTATTTAGATCTGAAGTGGTTCATGGCAGTATCAGTCACGACATGGAGTGGATTCCACGAGTTGCTATAAAATATTACCCCTTAACCATGTTACAGTGCTAGTCACGTTTCTCTCCCTTTTCAGCCTGATGTATTTGTCTGTCAAACCAAAAAAATGAAGTAATAATGAGGCATAAGCTTGCAATGTTTAGGTATTACATTATATTGTAGATTCTATGGTGATTGTGTAAAATAGTATAAATTAAGGATACAAATTTTAATTTCACAAATAAACAGTCGAAGGCATGTTTTTTTTTTCTTGGCACCCCTTCCAATATTGATAATAGGTCGGAAACTGTTATACATGTCCATGCCAAATTTGCTGTTGTATCTTTTTTGTGACGATAAATGATCTACAACCGACCACTCTGGAAAAAAAGTACTAAGAAAACCTGCTTAAACGAATCATGTGTCCGAAGATATGACCCGTCATATGATGTATGTGGTGGCTATATTGGACACCATCTTGAATTTGGACTTGTCATCTCTTGTGGTGTTAAATACGCATCATTAGCGAATTCCTTGACCCCGAAAACCATATGTAAAGACACCGAGAATATCAATACTTAGTTGTCTTTGTTTAGTTGGATGATATGTTGCTTTTATAAATCATAAAAAATTATTATAATCTCACACTCTGTGTGGTAGTTTTTATTATACGACGTATCGAAGTCAGAATTTCCTGTTGATACAAACATTGATAATTTTTCTCGGGATGTGGAAAATTGCGATTTTATGTAGAAGCGGATCCAGGACCTTAAGAAAAGGGCCGCCGGGGGTTTGGTTTGCCCTGAATTTTTGTGTAAATTTAGTCCAATTTACGAGACTCTTTAAGGTATTTGGAGAAGCACAGGGTGTGGGCTTTTGATGTCACATCACATAATATAAATAACAATGTATTGTTGTATGTTCTCAATTAAACGGTATATTATGATAAATGCTAACTGACTAGAGAGATATACATTAAAAAAGAAGCATGTTTTGTTTTCAACTTGTGAAAAAAAGTCACCAATTTATTAAACCGCATTTACATGCAAATTTGAGAGACAGGAAATAATATCACACCAAACATGCATATAAATATTTTGAAATACATAGGAAAAACTCCGCGATCAACGTCATTGGTGCTCGGTTGGAAACAACCAAAACACCACGTTGAAATGACGCCACGTGCCTGCTGGGATGTATGTATACACATGTGCATAGTGATTAGTATACATAATGTTAAACATAATAATCAGGCACGGTAAGCCAACTCAACGTTGCGTCAATGCTGCGCCAAACATCAGCGACGTTGGTGCAGGAACGGAACAAAACCGGACCAGCTAGTCTCCAATTTAAAATAATATACTGTGATTGTCACTAGTAATTACTTTATTAAATTTGATTGCAAACATCCATTAGTCTGTCCTCTAATCAAACAAATCGAAATGTCGCTCCTACAAGGCTGGATGAAACCTCAGCTACCTTGATTGATAACTTTTTTTAAAGGTTAAAATCCCCCACTTTAAAATACGTTTGTATCTCTAAAAATATACAATATATTAGCATTGAGATATAAAGTTAAATATCTATGTGTTTGTATGTTTAAATTTACTAAACTGAAATTATCTTACTTTTTTGTAATATAAAAATTATGTCTGTATACATGGTATTTGATGAGGGTTGAACGATCCCACGGTTATCACTTTCGTCCTCGATGATAATATATAAACAAAAACATTTATTTAGCGATACCGTCGATTTCTGTCGAAACTTCATTTGACACCATGATGACAAGGTGGGGGTACTGTGGTATTTTGAAACATATGTACAAACAAAAAAGACTATGCTGTTACATTTTATCACTTACATATATGCCGCGGAATACGGCACTCACTGTTCAGACAACAGAAAAATTAAATTATGGTAAAAAATAAAATATTCAGAAACATATAGACATTGACGCTCGGATTCAGCAAGCGCACAATAATAATAATGAGAACTCTCTTGTGGATGGCCATTGAAAACAAATTAAAATAGGGACATGTGAACAGGTGAACTGGCCTACGTGTGTCATCGTTGCAAGATATGAGGGGAGACAATATGTGGGGTGACAATACTGGATGTGGAACATTCGTTCACATGGCTAAGTATAGTGATTGACGATCTGTAACCAGCACACAACCCTTGTCATGCTGGATCGTCTTAATTGAATTTTTCGTCATTTGAAGCTGGAATTGCTAACGCAATTTCCAGCTTCAAATGACGAAAAATATGACTATTTATGAAAACTAAGCATGTGTGGAAATTATTATTTTGATTAGCTGAGCACCTATCACAAACTATTTTGTGGATTTCAGTGTCATTTTATTTCCTCTGAAACTTACTCGAAACCGGATATATACGGCTCCAGTAGCACAAGGGTTAACCCTTATCCTGCTAAATCAATGTATTAAAATTTACAACCACTTGATGTTGTGTTTGCTACCAGAAACTCATGTGGGTGAAAATTACTCATATTTGTTAAATTGGAGACCCATCATTTACAAATCTTGATGTCTAATCAGTCATTTCACTCTCAATAACAGTGGTTTAATCGGTTAATGTTACAGATTAAAGTTGACTATTGTCGTAATTAGCAGGCACAGGATTAAAACAAACGAAATATAAATGACCTTCAGATTACCGGAAAATAATAATATTTGTTAAATTGGAGACTCATCATTTACAAATCGTGATGTTTAAACAGTCATTCCTCTCCCAATAAAAGTGGTTTAATTGGCTAATAAAACGGATTAAAATTGACTATTGTCGTGATTTGCAGGCACAGGGTTAAAACAAACGAAATATACGTGACATTCAGATTACCAGAAAATAAAAATATTTGTTAAATTGGAGACCCATCATTTACAAATCGTGCTGTTTAAACAGTCATTCCTCTCCCAATAAAAGTGGTTTAATTGGCTAATAAAACGGATTAAAATTTACTATTGTCGTGATTAGCAGGCACAGGGTTAAAACAAACGAAATATCACCTTCAGATTGCCGGAAAAAAAATAATTTAAAAGTAATACACATAATAGATAATGAAATAAATGCAATGAAATAATAATTAACATGTTCACCAACCAGTCTCAAACACGATATCCGATCTTGTGACAGAAGCTTTATAATTAGGTATACAGTTATCAGTAATCATAATAAATGTTTATAAAAGACAAAACGTACATATTTTATCATTTTATGTGTAGTCCCATTTATTAGTGACGCAAAACACAATACATTCATGAATGAATATCGATCAGATCATATCTTGTTTCCAGGGAGTAAAGGCAAACAATAAAGTATTTATTTCTTTTAACCCTTCGAATTTTTACCCACTTGAAGTCAGATTTGACAAAATGGAGGTCAACTCTTTTCAAATCTTGCTGGTTGATGTCACATTTTATCTTTAACATATTTAAAGGTGGTGCTTAATGTGCTTATAAAAATGAAAACCTGAATATATGCGGCACCGGCGGTTAAAGGGTTAAGACAGGTTCCTCTACAGCGGGCGCTCAGTGAGAGGACCGAGCTCTATCCGGGATAATTCGGAGTGCACTGATGATCGCTGGAAGAACCTTTTTTTCTGCGCTTTCACTCATGCATTTACCAGACCAAGTCTAGTACTCCACCCCGACCAATCGAGGAGTGGTTCAACCTGTCACAAGCCCGCCATCCTTCAGTTGTTATCTGAAGGGCAGAATACCAGACTGGGACTTATTTCTCCATTCAATTCACTCACCCGTGTATAGTGTTCATCGTACACCGCACACGTATTCACCAGAATACAAAATTCGCACGGTCAGCCAGTCAATAACAAAACAGTTATAGCAGGTTAGGGTCTTTAGGCTATGACACCAAATATGGAAGACGCAGCGGAAAGCTGAACAGCAAGCACGAAACGCTGAAACAACGTCGGAGTAATGTTGGGCCAGCGTCGCAGACGATGGCCCAGCATTACTCCGACATTGGTACACCGTCCTGTGCTTACTGGGACACACTTGAAGCGGCACCGGGTGAGCTACAACGTTGATATATGGCATGGACATAGTAGATAACCATGATAAACAGATTTGTTTGAACAGAGTGTACTGTATGATATACCCAGAGTGCGCACATTATCTTAAAGGATTTACCTTCGCTGAAGCAGTGGGAAGGACAGAGCACGTAGGGACGTTTCCGATAACTAATAGGTGGGTTATTCATGCTGTATAATATTTAGCGTAGCCGAGAATATCAGTAGCTGGCTTATAAGTAAAAGTAGGTTTAAACCAACACCTAGATTCACACTGACATCAGAGTTTTTTAATTGAGCATGTTAAAGCTCACTCAAACATTACTTGAGACTTCTCTAAGATCTAATTTGGAAAGAGTCTTTCAGAGAGACCTATACTTTAGTTTAAATGTTTGTGAAATCACGTACTAATTTGACACGAATAGCTTTGTGTTTATATGGTACAGTAAATAGACATTTAATAGATAGCGTCCGTTGTTTGCAAGTTGGCCTACTGTGAATGCCATAAATACAGTGTAGGATTTAATTTTCGCGTTGGAAAGAGCTTTCGTGTCTTATATTGACATGATTAACGCGCATGAAATATATATTTTCATAAGCTACAAATTATACGCCTGATTCCTCTTTGTAAAAGATGGATAAATGGTGGCTTAATGTTGGCACACGGTCTGCGACGTTGCCCTAACGTTTAACCAACACTGGTTGAGCACCTCGTATTAGGATGTACTCGGTCATTGATTGGGACTGCAGTTTACTGAAGTTTATTTTATTTTGAACAACTTGTTGTATCACTGAAATTATTCACTCTTTGTTGTCAACCTTTCTCTTGGTGATGGGTACCTTGCAATGTATGTACACACTGAAAAATCACACACCTCGCCACGGCCTCAATTCCGTGTCTTTCACAGAAGAGGTGTGGGCCTAGGTGGGACGTCAAGTAAATACAGTTAATCTGTAAGCATAATTTATGACCATGATGACTACCCAGCAAAAAAAACATTTGTAGAACATTTAAACAACGTCGGCCCAACGTCTTCGACGTTGATCCAACATTATATTAATTTCATGCATATGTTTTTTTTGTTTACTGGGTAGACCAATGATCTGATAACAGCTCAACAGACAATAAATGACTAGCTCAGGCTAAAATCATCAAAAAGTCGGTGATTTTATTTTGGCTTATTACTATGACCATATGATGACATGGTTGTCCAAAATAAGAAATCAGGAGTTTCGTCTCTATATCGAGCATAACTGGTAAATGCGCAGCCCAAAAAATTTAAAAAAGTGTGGACATGTTTACATCATATATCCCGCATAGCCAAATATATAATACTTTATCCTAGCAATTATTGTATTTATATAGACACGTGGACCAGTCACACACTGCGAATACATAATACCAAGAATATATAATATATTCTTGATAATACCTACATGTACTACGTAACACCCACACATTTATATTTCCCCGAATGATTCAATGCTATCCCAGCAAGCACAAAACATTTGTAATATGTTCATACAATGTTGGACCAACGTCAAAGAAGTTGCGCCGACGTTGTATAAATGGTATACAAATGTTTTGTGGTTCCTGGGATTTATAATATTAGTGTATAAGTGTATATTTGTGTAATGATCTACCATTGTACAGTCGTTATTTGTCATGCTTATGTGCGGATGATACACAAATATTCAGACATTGCTGTTGATTTAATGTTGGGTCAGCGGAGTAGACGATGAACAAACATTAACATTGGTTTAATGTCTCATGTTTGTTGGGTAGGCGTATACTTTAAGATACCATTCGCGATGCAATACTTTTTATCGCTGTATACGAAACACATTATGGAGGGCGTAGAACGTTGACCTAATCATGGATACCAGCGTGGCGTAATTCTGTTTAATGCTGATCTACTATCGTCGACGCTGGTCCAGGATCAAAACAACTTTGGGTCAGCGTCACTCATGTGTTTGTTGATTACATTCTTGACACTGTACCGATCTGCAAAGTGTAAAGGCACTATCTGTTCAGTCAATCTCTTGTGATTGTTGTATTGAGTAAGTTACACAAAACTGTTTTTTTACAACAAAAAAGTGACTGAGAATGATCGAAATGTGATTTTGTTATCACTTATCCTGCTAAGTTAATTTATTACAATTTTTAGCTACCTGAATTTGCGTATCGAATTATTTTTGTACAACTTATGAAGACCAACAGGTTTTTTAATGTCTCAGTCAGCTATTTTCGCTTTATTTTAATACCTATGTTATTGGTATACAGCAATCATAAATAGTTTTTCCTTTCAGTGCGGGGATCGACATAGACGTCAAATTCTCAATCAATCAATCAATCGATCAATCAATCAATCAATCAATCAATCAATCAATCAATCAATCAATCAATCAATCAATCAATCAATCAATCAATCAATCAATCAATCAATCAATCAATCAATCAATCAATCAATCAATCAATCAATCAATCAATCAATCAATCAATCAATCAATCAATCAATCAATCAATCAATCAATCAATCAATCAATCAATCAATCAATCAATCAATCAATCAATCAATCAATCAATCAATCAATCAATCAATCAATCAATCAATCAATCAATCAATCAATCAATCGATCGATCGATCGATCGATCGATCGATCCATCAATCAATCAATCAATCAATCAATCAATCAATCAATCAATCAATCAATCAATCAATTAATCAATCAATCAATCAAGCAATACAACTTCTATAACTTCAATATCCTTAGGGGACCGAATTCAGCGGAGCACAAATCCCTAGCGTGGTCATATGTCATAATCGAGGCCAAAACAGGTTCTTCAACAGGGCGCCGGCCTGCTGATGAGCTAGGGTTGTCAAACTGGATCAAATAGGTGACATTTAAGTAATTCCCGTTATTTTAAATTAGTTTCCGCATTTGGTATTGGTACAGGCAGGGCGTTCCACAATGCTGGGCCAGATATAGAGAAAGCTCTTGACCCAGTGCTAGTTTTTATACGAAGAACAACAAATCTATTTGAATTTTTGGATCGTAGATATTTCGAGCATTTCGGACTAACAAGTAAGTCAGCCAGATATGCAAGCTGTTGTCTGTTAGGGTAGAAAAACTGATTATTATTGAATGAGGTTCTGACCTTGCCAGGAATGAGAGATTAATGGCTGGTGGCAATATTCCAGGATGGTTCTCATCTTGGAGCAATATTTCGCAATGAGATTTAATTTAATTAATCTCGAACAAATTAACAAGGCTTAACAAGGCTTGTTAAATATCCCTATATTCAATCACGAAGGTGTGACAACAAGAAGGTTGTAAATAAGACTTAATGAAACTTAATGGCTGGCTATAAATCTGCATTATATCAAATATAATGATGCTGTAATGATGTTTAATATTGAGATTAAGACCATTATACAATAGTTCTAGAGGATGATAATGTGTGTATACATCTCTGCTCTGCAAAGCCAAAAGACAGTATCTGCTTGTGAAGTTAGCATATACTGCCTTTTGGCTTTGCACGGCCGATCTAATCAGGATAACAATCTGGTAAAAAATGTTCCACTGCATGCATACATAATGTCTGCACTTACATAGTGTTCTCAATAATATTTATTTATACACTTTGTAAATCGACATAGTATATATAATTAAATTAATTAGTATCCAAGCCATATTCTGGTGACGTAGCTGCATTATAAATCAAATGCTATATTTGCTGTCATTTCTCAATCCGAAAACAATTAAAGCCCATGTGGTGTGGATGGTGTGAACAATTACTTTGAGGATATCCGCCCCGCTGGCAGGTTTGCATTATTAGGGACGCACCATTAGATATCTGGGGGGGGAGGGGGGCTAGAGTTTTTGTTGGTTGCAAACGTTTTTTTTTACCTCCGAGAGTAAACAATCTTTTTTTTTGGCAATCAACGTTCGAGAATTTATTTTTTGTCGAAGAAATGTTGGTTACCATTCGGAGTTTTCTGGTCAACATATTTTTCATAAATTTCGACAACGAACTTTTTTTTCTGCCCACATTTTCAACACACTTTTTTCTGACTTTTGCGGCGACAAACTATTTTTTCCAGCCCACCCCCCCCCCCTTCCCAGATATCTAATGGTGCGTCCCTTATAAACATTACCGTTTACGAAGCTAAATTAACACAGTATCTTTTGTCAGCATATCTTAGCGTATGACCTACTCATCTATCTTGCCCTTGTCCTCTGGTCAGCAATAACCAAGTACTCATCTTGACCTTTGATGTACAGATTTTCATCTGACTCGGAATCCTCAATTATTATCACATTGTGCTAGAATACAGACAGGGATACCGATGTGCTGGTTTGTTATCTAAAATAAGCAACCACCTTGATCAACCCTTCCAACACTCAGATATTTCTGCATAAACCATGGAAACCAAAGGGAACTTTGAATTTGAAATCATCATGAATGTCTTAGTTAGCTCTTTTAGCTCCATATGGATACCCATGATATTGGTCTAGTGCCATTGTAATTATGTAAATTCTTGCATTGCAGGAATCGTCTTTCGACGTCAGAATCTGATGTCTTTAGCCGTCAGATTCTTACGCTTAAAGGGTAAATTAATGTCCGGTGCAGATTTGGTGGATAGTATGGTGATTGTGAATTATTATCTGGCAAACACGACACGCTAAACCAATGTTGGTTTAATGTTGGCCCACCGTCTACGACGCTGGCCCAACATTAAACCAACGTTGGTTTAGCGTGTCGTGTTTGCTGGGTCACGGGATCGATTAGCACCTTCCATGCACAACAGGGTAAAATAATATCTCCACGTGCAAAATGGCATCATACATAACGGGCGGGGGCCATATGGTAGTGGTTAGCACCGCTGCCTTTCACGCCAGAGTTCGGGGTTCGGTTCCCGGACTCGGCGGTTTGAAAGAAACACAAATGTTTCTTCCCCATCCACGTGTGAAAGTCAGTATTGCGTGCTCGGCCTCAGACCGCCAGGGCTCGAATTTCGAATCCTGTGTCTGGAGGACAGTGTCATCTCAATCATCTCACCATCCTCAGGAGGCTCTCCTGGCACAGTTTAGCCTATATGTGCACAAAGGTGGCCTAAAGCCCGATTCATTTCATCATAATAACAAAAAATATAATAAGGAGGTTTTATCATTGTTTATTAATATAATATTATAATTTCACTTATATTTCATCTTGGTATTTTTATGGCAATTATGTCTCAAAGCGAATGAATTAAGTGTACCTGGATGTTGAAATGGTGAACGCTTTTGGATCGTCGATGTTTGCAAGTTACACTGTAGACAGGGACAGAAACACTTAATATAAGTGTATATTTAAAAGTTTGTACCACACTTGAATGATTCACAAGTGGTGTGGGGTCCATTTCAATGGCAGCTGCGTGTTCCAGCAACACTTCACATCTGGAGAGATTCAGTGTCCTGCCAGTAAATCATCATGCACCATGATGATCCAGCATCGAAACAAAGTGGAGTAAACGTTAGGTCTTAACCCTTTAACCGCATATATTCAGTTTTTTTTTTTTTTAATATGTTAAAGATAAAAGGTGACACCAACCAGCAAGATTTGAAAAGAGTTTACCTCCATTTTGTCAAATCTGAATAATTTTCACCAACTTGAAGTTGTGGATCGCGTCAGCGAGACAAGTGGGTGAAAATTCAAATTGAACAATTTGGCGGTTAAAGAGTTAAACTGTAAATCATTTTGTTTTAATCCTTTTTATTAGCCGTTTTAATTACAGTTATTAGGAACGAAATTTAGGTGAATATGTAAATAATTTAATTGAGCAGTTTAAGGATTTAGATTATTATTTGATTTATTTTTATCCGTCTCAAATTGTTCTACTTGTGATAATGCATATAACTTTAACACGTTCGATACTTTGAACATTTCCTTCAAGCTTAGTGCTTGAAATAAGGCCTTATAAGCCGTCGAAATTAATATGACAGTTATTGCCATGCGAATTCAATTTTAAAATGCCCAATTTTATCAATATTGTATTCTCCGTTGATTTTGATAGAACACCGTATTGCATGTTTCCGAGGTTCGGGGAATAAACGGTTTTTGATGAAGATATACTTATTGACAAGCTCGTTAGATAACTCTTGAATATGGTGAGTTGAGTGAAATGACACTGCACTCCAGACACATAATCCACTGGCGGTCTGAGGCCGAGCACGCTACCTCTCGGTCACGGATGCTCCCAACAATGTTGAATCTGTACGAGTAAGCGAGAAAGAAACATTTTTTTCTTTGAATGCCAGAGCAGGGTTCGAACCCGCGACTTCCGACTTTCCCAGCAGGCGGCTCTAACAACTAGATCAGGCCCCAAACTCCACGCAAGCAAATACATAACTTTGGTAATGTTCTCCAATATACATTATGTGACACATTATCTTTGGAATTGCTGAATTGTGATTACAATTATCTATAGGAATACGACCTGGATTTGACAAGGTGACATTCAAGTCTCGTGCTGTCAAATACCAACGATCTGTATCATAATAACAACCGAAATCTGCTACATGTTATCTTATAAATTATGTTGAATGACATCATTGTCTAGCATATCTCGTATTGTAGAAGTAGAGAAAAGCGCATAGCATAATCAAATATATAATTATTTATCGCATCCTAAAATATCTTTGCCCAGCCTTAACCACAAAATAAAATATTCAGAAACATATAGACATTGACGCTCGGATTCAACAAGCACACAATAATGATAATGAGAACTCTCTTGTGGATGGCCATTGAAAACAAATTAAAATAGGGACATGTGAACAGGTGAACTGGCCTACGTGTGTCATCGTTGCAAGATATGACGGGTGACAATATGTTGTACTGGATGTGGAACAGAGTTTTTGCTACCAGAAACTCATGTGGGTGAAAATTACTCATATTTGTTAAATTGGAGACCCATCATTTACAAATCTTGATGTCTAATCAGTCATTTCACTCTCAATAACAGTGGTTTAATCGGTTAATGATACAGATTAAAGTTGACTATTATCGTGATTAGCAGGCACAGGATTAAAACAAACGAAATATAAATGACCTTCAGATTACCGGAAAATAATACTATTTGTTAAATTGGAGACTCATCATTTACAAATCGTGATGTTTAAACAGTCATTCCTCTCCCAATAAAAGTGGTTTAATTGGCTGATGAAACGGATTAAAATTGACTATTGTCGTGATTAGCAGGCACATGGTTAAAACAAACGAAATATACGTGACCTTCAGATTGCCGGAAAAAATTAATAATAATAATAATAATTAAAAAGTAATACATATAATATATAATGAAATAAATGCAATGAAATAATAATTAACATGTTCACCAACCAGTCTTAAACACGATATCCGATCTTGTGACAGAAGCTTTATAATTAAGTATACAGTTATTTTTACACACTTGAAGTCAGATTTGACAAAATGGAGGTCAGCTCTTTTCAAATCTTGCTGGTTGATGTCACATTTTATCTTTAACAAATTTAAAGGTGGTGCTTAATGTGCTAATAAAAAATGATAACCCGAATATATGCGGCACCGGCGGTTAAAGGGTTAAGACAGGTTCCTCTACAGCGGGCGCTCAGTGAGAGGACCGAGCTCTATCCGGGATAATTCGGAGTGCACTGATGATCGCTGGAAGAACCTTATTTTCTGCGCTTTCACTCATGCATTTACCAGACCAAGTCTAGTACTCCACCCCGACCAATCGAGGAGTGGTTCAACCTGTCACAAGCCCGCCATCCTTCAGTTGTTATCTGAAGGGCAGAATACCAGACTGGGACTTATTTCTCCATTCAATTCACTCACCCGTGTATAGTGTTCATCGTACACCGCACACGTATTCACCAGAATACAAAATTCGCACGGTCAGCCAGTCAATAACAAAACAGTTATTAGGCGAATAGTATTAGGTTTTGAAGGGGAAAAAAATATGCCCAAGCTGAATTTTTCAGGAAACCTTCCAAATACCATTAGAAATAACATACTAAAACTCCCCGTGATTCCCGCTGGAGCCTTTTCCAATATTCAAGATGGCGTCCAAGATGGCCGCCAAAGTGTTAGCACAACTATATAGACGGGTTGATATACCACCTCACCCCCCAAAAAAATTGACGAAAGGTTTATAACGGTTTTCTGTCCTACTAGACATATAGTGAATGACAGTCGATCAAAATCTGACCCCCAAAAATGGATGTAAACCCCAAGATGGCCGCCATCGGCCGTGAAAATCGGTAAAACCACCCTAAATTGCATAAAATTTCACAATAAACCATAATTCTTGTTTTTATTCCATGTTTTTAAAAGTTGGGGAACTCATTGGAAGCAATAAAAGTCTTAAAATGGCGGTGAGGCTAGGTGGGGGGGGGGGGGGGGAGGGGGAGGTATGGCAAAAGCAAAGATCATGGCCAAGGTAAAATATGATTTTTCGACAAATGAAGGTAGGAACACGTGTAATACCTCTTTTTCGTCTAATTTTGATTGGAAAATCCATTTCTTATATTATTTTCATGATTCAAGGTCATCTTCAATGTCAAAAGGTTAATCTAAAGGTCAAATAATCGAAAATATGATTTTTACCAAATACAGTTAAGAAATTGTGTAATACCTCATTTGCATGGGATTTTGAGAGATAAAACCTATTATGATATTATGTTTGTGATTCAAGGTCACTTTTAAGGTCAAAGGGTTAACTTTAAGGTCAAATTCCTGAAAATGATATTTCAACAAATACAAATATCAAAAAACATCATATGTAATACCTCGTTTTGAGGTGATTTTTACTGGATAATCCACTTATGTTATTATTTTTGTGATACAAGGACTTCTTCAAGATCAAAAAGTAAATTCCGAGGTCAAAATGTATACAACAAATTGAAGATTAAAAGTCTTTAATGTCTAAACGTCAATTTTAAGGTCAAGTAAAAGCAAGTGTAATACCTATTTTTCGTGTAAAAAGAACTTCATCTTCAAAGTCGAAATGTCAATTTTAAGGTCAGATGAGTGAAAATATGATTCTAACAAATTAAAAAAACACAATGTAATACCTTATTTCAATTTGAGTATTTTAAACCAAAGTCTCATTCCAAACAACATTTTACACAAATAAAAATAGAAACAAGTGTAATCCATATCTTTATGTATCTTTGTGAGGTTTTAACTGCATTTCTTGTAGTACAATTTCGATGGTTAAATGTCATTTTTCGAATCCTGTGTCTGAAGGGCAGTGTCATCTCATTCATCTCACCATCCTCAGGAGGTTTTCTTGGCCCAGTTTAGCCTGCATGTGCACAAAGCTGGCCTAAAACCCCATTCATTTCATTTGTCATATTTATGGGTTTAAGGTTATTTTTTTTTTGACTGAATAAAGAGTTCTTCAACGCCTCCCCACCGTTTTTTATCTTTTTTCCGTTACCCTTTAACGCCACCAGATGCTCCGTAATTCCCGCCAATCGCATATCATCACATTCCAATCACCATTGAACGCCTCTCCGTCACCCTTCAACACTTACTCATCCCCTTTTGTTTCCCCTCCATCGCATTTTAGGCCATAGCATCACCATTTTTACACCTTTCCGTCGCCTATTAACGCCTCGTTGTCGCGCTTTAGCACTGCCTTGCTATTCTTTAACACCTCCCCATTGCCCTTCAACGTCTCCCTGTCTCACTTTATGCTTCTCGATCGCTCTTCAATGCCTCTGTGATGCCCTTTGCCGCTTTTTCGTTGCCCTTTAATGCCTTTTTGTTGCCTTTTAGCGCACCCTGTCACACTTGAACGCATCTTACTCGCCCTTTTATACCTCCCAATAGCCTTTCAACGCCTCTTCAGTGCCCTTTAACGCCTTTTCGCCGTCCTTAAACGCCTCCCAATCGCACTTTAACGCTTCTCCATTGCTCTTTAACGCTTTCCTATTGCCATTTACCGCTTCCTCGTCGCCCTGTACTGCCTTCCATACCACCTTTTAACACACCCAGTCGCACCTTAACGCCTCTGTGTCGTCCTTCAACGCCTTTACATTGCCCTTCAATGCTTTTTTGTCACCTTTTAGAGTTTCTTCATTTTCACAATGTTTTGTTGACATTTTCACCTTGAGCATGCTTAATCATTAAAAACCTAGAAGAATTATATTATGCAGTCAAAATCACACCTATACGAGGTATTATGCGTCTAATTTGTTGCATATAATATATTATGTTTTTCACCCTTCCCGGAAATTGAGAGGGGTGGCTGGTACACCAAAAGCATAGTATATAAGGCTCCTTTTTATGTCAGGGAAGGGGGTGGAAAAACATAAACACATGTTTTTAGTTTGATAGAAGAACTGAATAAAACGAAGGAAATGAATGATGTAAACACAATGTACATGTATTCTTTGAATTTCACCGTTTTTTTGTGGTATAATTCCCAGTAAATTATTGCTTTACGTCACGTTTTGGCACTAATGGTCATTTATGTGACATTGTAATGCGATAAAAATCAGTACAGACAGATGAGATGTACAGATGATGACGTGAGTTTGGGGTGATAGGGCACGGTGGATTGTTGAGAGCGTTTTCCTTCACTCGCCCGATAATATAGGGGTTCTGGGCATGTCTGGTGGATTTAACCCAGGCATGTCCATACGTCCAGAGACTCTGGTCGGATTGTCCCCAGAGTAACAATAGTGAAGGTAACTATTTTGCCGGTTTCTTAAGGCTACCACGGCCAACATCAGTGCCTCCACCGACATTGACACTTAAACAGTAGGTATACACTAATTAGCCATAGCAATTTCCTACTTCTAGAGTCATTGGCGGCCATCTTGGATTTGCCACTTTTCTGGTAGTCAGATTTTAAAAGACTTTCTCCTGCCATTAAATACATGTCATTGGTGACAAAACCTCTGGAAAACATCTTTGGCCATCTTTGGTATAATTTTCCGTGGTGTTCGAGTAGATGTTTGCATAAATCGACCAACTAATATCTCCGCTTGTAATAATCATAACTTTATGTTGTTTATATCAAAATCTTCCTTTTTACAAACGGATTACAATGAGACAGGCTTTGAGTTACGAAATAGTCACATATATCATTTATTTTCAATTTCTGACATTATGTTAATGATTGAAATAGTATTTAAAATGTCATACATATCAAAATCTTGCACTTTCGCTTATCAATATACCTTAAATTGCAAATAAATTATAGGCGTGACTATTTAGTGACTCAGAACCTGCTTCAATGGAATCCTTATGTGAATAAATGCACATGTAGACGTTTAAATCATAAAGTTATGTTGATTACAAACCGAGATATAGCGGTTTCAACATTTTGGCGGCCATCTTGGACGCCATCTTGAATAACGGAAAAGGCTCCAGCGGGAATCACGGGGAGTTTTAGTATGTTGTTTCTAATGGTATTTGGAAGGTATCCTGAAAAATTCAGCTTGGGCATATTTTTTTCCCCTTCGGCCTGATTACAGGTCTAAAACTATTCGCCTATATAGCAGGTTAGGGTCTTTAGGCTATGACACCAAATATGGAAGACGCAGCGGAAAGCTGAACAGCAAGCACGAAACGCTGAAACAACGTCGGAGTAATGTTGGGCCAGCGTCGCAGACGATGGCCCAGCATTACTCCGACATTGGTACACCGTCCTGTGCTTACTGGGACACACTTGAAGCGGCACCGGGTGAGCTACAACGTTGATATATGGCATGGACATAGTAGATAACCATGATAAACAGATTTGTTTGAACAGAGTGTACTGTATGATATACCCAGAGTGCGCACATTATCTTAAAGGATTTACCTTCGCTGAAGCAGTGGGAAGGACAGAGCACGTAGGGACGTTTCCGATAACTAATAGGTGGGTTATCCATGCTGTATAATATTTAGCGTAGCCGAGAATATCAGTAGCTGGCTTATAAGTAAAAGTAGGTTTAAACCAACACCTAGATTCAGACTGACATCAGAGTTTTTTAATTGAGCATGTTAAAGCTCACTCAAACATTACTTGAGACTTCTCTAAGATCTAATTTGGAAAGAGTCTTTCAGAGAGACCTATACTTTAGTTTAAATGTTTGTGAAATCACGTACTAATTTGACACGAATAGCTTTGTGTTTATATGGTACAGTAAATAGACATTTAATAGATAGCGTCCGTTGTTTGCAAGTTGGCCTACTATGAATGCCATAAATACAGTGTAGGATTTAATTTTCGCGTTGGAAAGAGCTTTCGTGTCTTATATTGACATGATTAACGCGCATGAAATATATATTTTCATAAGCTACAAATTATACGCCTGATTCCTTTTTGTAAAAGATGGATAAATGGTGGCTTAATGCTGGCACACGGTCTGTGACGTTGCCCTAACGTTTAACTAACACTGGTTGTGCACCTCGTATTAGGATGTACTCGGTCATTGATTGGGACTGCAGTTTACTGAAGTTTATTTTATTTTGAACAACTTGTTGTATCACTGAAATTATTCACTCTTTGTTGTCAACCTTTCTCTTGGTGATGGGTATCTTGCAATGCATGTACACACTGAAAAATCACACACCTCGCCACGGCCGCAATTCCGTGTCTTTCACAGAAGAGGTGTGGGCCTAGGTGGGACGTCAAGTAAATACAGTTAATCTGTAAGCATAATTTATGACCATGATGACTACCCAGCAAAAAAAAACATTTGTAGAACATTTAAACAACGTCGGCCCAACGTCTTCGACGTTGATCCAACATTATATTAATTTCATGCAAATGTTTTTTTTTGTTTACTGGGTAGACCAATGATCTGATAACAGCTCAACAGACATTAAATCACTAGCTCAGGCTAAAATCATCAAAAAGTCGGTGATTTTATTTTGGCTTATTACTATGACCATATGATGACATGGTTGTCCAAAATAAGAAATCAGGAGTTTCGTCTCTATATCGAGCATAACTGGTAAATGCGCAGCCCAAAAAATTAAAAAAATGTGGACATGTTTACATTTATATAGACACGTGGACCAGTCACACACTGCGAATACATAATAGCAAGAATATATAATATATTCTTGATAATACCTACATGTACTAAGTAACACCCACACATTTATATTTCCCCGAATGATTCAATGCTATCCCAGCAAACACAAAACATTTGTAATATGTTCATACAATGTTGGACCAACGTCAAAAAAGTTGCGCCGACGTTGTATAAATGGTATACAAATGTTTTGTGGTTCCTGGGATTTATAATATTAGTGTATAAGTGTATATTTGTGTAATGATCTACCATTGTACAGTCGTTATTTGTCATGCTTATGTGCGGATGATACACAAATATTCAGACATTGCTGTTGATTTAATGTTGGGTCAGCGGAGTAGACGATGAACAAACATTAACATTGGTTTAATGTCTCCTGTTTGCAGGGTAGGCGTATACTTTAAGATACCATTCGCGAAGCAATACTTTTTATCGCTGTATACGAAACACATTACGGAGGGCGTAGAGCGTTGACCTAATCATGGATACCAGCGTGGCGTAATTTTGTTTAATGCTGATCTACTATCGTCGACGCTGGTCCAGGATCAAAACAACTTTGGGTCAGCGTCACTCATGTGTTTGTTGATTACATTCTTGACACTGTACCGATCTGCAAAGTGTAAAGGCACTATCTGTTCAGTCAATCTCTTGTGATTGTTGTATTGAGTAAGTTACACAAAACTGTTTTTTTACAACAAAAAATTGACTGAGAATGATCGAAATGTGATTTTGTTATCACTTATCCTGCTAAGTTAATTTATTACAATTTTTAGCTACTTGAATTTGTGTATCGAATTATTTTTGTACAACTTATGAAGACCAACAGGTTTTTTAATGTCTCAGTCAGCTATTTTCGCTTTATTTTAATACCTATGTTATTTGTATACAGCAATCATAAATAGTTTTTCCTTTCAGTGCGGGGATCGACATAGACGTCAAATTCTCAATCAATCAATCAATCAATCAATCAATCAATCAATCAATCAATCAATCAATCAATCAATCAATCAATCAATCAATCAATCAATCAATCAATCAATCAATTAATCAATCAATCAATCAATTAATCGATCAATCAATCAATCAATCAATCAATCAATCAATCAATCAATCAATCAATCAATCGATCAATCAATCAATCAATCAATCAATCAATCAATCAATCAATCAATCAATCAATCAATCAATCAATCAATCAATCAATCAATCAATCAATCAATCAATCAATCAATCAATCAATCAATCAATCAATCAATCAATCAATCAATCAATCAATCAATCAATCAATCAATCAATCAATCAATCAATCAATCAATCAATCAATCAATCAATCAATCAATCAATCAATCAATCAATCAATCAATCGATCGATCGATCGATCGATCGATCGATCGATCAATCAATCAATCAATCAATCAATCAATCAATCAATCAATCAATCAATCAATCAATCAATCAATCAATCAATCAATCAATCAATCAATCAATCAATCAATCAATCAATCAATCAATCAATCAATTAATCAATCAAGCAAAACAACTTCTATAACTTCAATATCCTTAGGGGACCGAATTCAGCGGAGCACAAATCCCTAGCGTGGTCATATGTCATAATCGAGGCCAAAACAGGTTCTTCAACAGGGCGCCGGCCTGCTGATGAGCTAGGGTTGTCAAACTGGATCAAATAGGTGACATTTAAGTAATTCCCGTTATTTTAAATTAGTTTCCGCATTTGGTATTGGTACAGGCAGGGCGTTCCACAATGCTGGGCAGATATAGAGAAAGCTCTTGACCCAGTGCTAGTTTTTATACGAAGAACAACAAATCTATTTGAATTTTTGGATCGTAGATATTTCGAGCATTTCGGACTAACAAGTAAGTCAGCCAGATATGCAAGCTGTTGTCTGTTAGGGTAGAAAAACTGATTATTATTGAATGAGGTTCTGACCTTGCCAGGAATGAGAGATTAATAGCTGGTGGCAATATTCCAGGATGGTTCTCATCTTGGAGCAATATTTCGCAATGCGATTTAATTTGTTTAATCTCGAACAAGTTCGGCACAAGGCTTGTTAAATATCCCGATATTTAACCACCAAGGTGTGGCAACAAGGAGGTCGGAAATAAGACGTAATAAAACTTAATGGCTGGCTATAAATCTGCGTTGTATCAAATATAATTATGCTTTAATGTAGTATAATATTGAGATTAAGACCATTATACAATAGTTCCAGAGGATGATAATGGGTGTATACTTCTCCGTTCTGCAAAGCCAAAAGGCAGTATCTGCCTACTTGTAAAGTAAGCAGATACTGCCTTTTGGCTTTGCACGGCACTTTCAGTCAGGATAACAATCTGGTAAAAAAATACCCCCCCCCCCCACTGCATGCATACAAAATGTCCGCACTTACATAGTGTTCTCAATAATATTTATTTATACACTTTGTAAATCGTCATAATATATATAATTTAATTATTAAGTATCCAAGCCATATTCTGGGGGCGTAGCTGCATTATCAATCAAATGCTATATTTGCTGTCATTTCTCAATCCGAAAACAATTAAAGCCCATGTGGTGTGGGTGGTGTGGACAATTACTTTGAGATATCCGCCCCGCTGGCAGGTTTGCATTATTAGGGACGCACCATTAGATATCTGGGGGGGGGGGGGGGCTAGAGTTTCTGTTGGTTGCAAACGTTTTTTTCACCTCCGAGAGTAAACAATCTTTTTTTTTGGCAATCAACGTTCGAGAATTTTTTTTTGTCGAAGAAATGTTGGTTACCATTCGGAGTTTTCTGGTCAACATATTTTTCATAAATTTCGACAACGAACTTTTTTTTCTGCCCACATTTTCAACACACTTTTTTCTGACTTTTGCGGCGACAAACGATTTTTTCCAGCCCACCCCCCCCCTCCCAGATATCTAATGGTGCGTCCCTTATAAGCATTATCGTTTACGAAGCTAAATTACCACAGTATCTTTTGTCAGCATATCTTAGCGTATGACCTACTCATCTATCTTGCCCTTGTCCTCTGGTCAGCAATAACCAAGTACTCATCTTGACCTTTGATGTACAGATTTTTACCTGACTCGGAATCCTCGATTATTATCACATTGTGCTAGGATACAGACAGGGATACCGATGTGCTGGTTTGTTATCTAAAATAAGCAACCACCTTGATCAACCCTTCCAACACTTTCTGCATAAACCATGGAAACCAAAGGGTACTTTGAATTTGAAATCATCATGAATGTCTCAGTTAGCTCTTTCAGCTCCATATGGATACCCATGTTATTAGTCTAGTGCCATTGTAATTATGTAAATTCTTGCATTGCAGGGATCGTCTTTCGACGTCAGAATCTGATGTCTTTAGCCGTCAGATTCTTGCGCTTAAAGGGTAAATTAATGTCCGGTGCAGATTTGGTGGATAGTATGGTGATTGTGAATTATTATCTGGCAAACACGACACGCTAAACCAATGTTGGTTTAATGTTGGCCCACCGTCTACGACGCTGGCCCAACATTAAACCAACGTTGGTTTAGCGTGTCGTGTTTGCAGGGTCACGGGATCGATTAGCACCTTCCATGCACAACAGGGTAAAATAATATCTCCACGTGCAAAATGGCATCATACATAACGGGCGGGGGCCATATGGTAGTGGTTAGCACCGCTGCCTTTCACGCCAGAGTTCGGGGTTCGGTTCCCGGACTCGGCGGGTTGAAAGAAACACAAATGTTTCTTCCCCATCCACGTGTGAAAGTCAGTATTGCGTGCTCGGCCTCAGACCGCCAGGGCTCGAATTTCGAATCCTGTGTCTGGAGGACAGTGTCATCTCAATCATCTCACCATCCTCAGGAGGCTCTCCTGGCACAGTTTAGCCTATATGTGCACAAAGGTGGCTCAAAGCCCGATTCATTTCATCATAATAACAAAAAATATAATAAGGAGGTTTTATCATTGTTTATTAATATAATATTATAATTTCACTTATATTTCATCTTGGTATTTTTATGGCAATTATGTCTCAAAGCGAATGAATTAAGTGTACCTGGATGTTGAAATGGTGAACGCTTTTGGATCGTCGATGTTTGCAAGTTACACTGTAGACAGGGACAGAAACACTTAATATAAGTGTATATTTGTACCACACTTGAATGTACCACACTTGAATGATTCACAAGTGGTGTGGGGTCCATTTCAATGGCAGCTGCGTGTTCCAGCAACACTTCACATCTGGAGAGATTCAGTGTCCTGCCAGTAAATCATCATGCACCATGATGATCCAGCATCGAAACAAAGTGGAGTAAACGTTAGGTCTTAACCCTAATAACCGCATATATTCAGTTTTTTTTTTTTTTTAATATGTTAAAGATAAAAGGTGACACCAACCAGCAAGATTTGAAAAGAGTTTACCTCCATTTTGTCAAATCTGAATAATTTTCACCAACTTGAAGTTGTGGATCGCGTCAGCGAGACAAGTGGGTGAAAATTCAAATTGAACAATTTGGCGGTTAAAGAGTTAAACTGTAAATCATTTTGTTTTAATCCTTTTTATTAGCCGTTTTAATTACAGTTATTAGGAACGAAATTTAGGTGAATATGTAAATAATTTAATTGAGCAGTTTAAGGATTTAGATTATTATTTGATTTATTTTTATCCGTCTCAAATTGTTCTACTTGTGATAATGCATATAACTTTAACACGTTCGATACTTTGAACATTTCCTTCAAGCTTAGTGCTTGAAATAAGGCCTTATAAGCCGTCGAAATTAATATGACAGTTATTGCCATGCGAATTCAATTTTAAAATGCCCAATTTTATCAATATTGTATTCTCCGTTGATTTTGATAGAACACCGTATTGCATGTTTCCGAGGTTCGGGGAATAAACGGTTTTTGATGAAGATATACTTATTGACAAGCTCGTTAGATAACTCTTGAATATGGTGAGTTGAGTGAAATGACACTGCACTCCAGACACATAATCCACTGGCGGTCTGAGGCCGAGCACGCTACCTCTCGGTCACGGATGCTCCCAACAATGTTGAATCTGTACGAGTAAGCGAGAAAGAAACATTTTTTTCTTTGAATGCCAGAGCAGGGTTCGAACCCGCGACTTCCGACTTTCCCAGCAGGCGGCTCTAACAACTAGATCAGGCCCCAAACTCCACGCAAGCAAATACATAACTTTGGTAATGTTCTCCAATATACATTATGTGACACATTATCTTTGGAATTGCTGAATTGTGATTACAATTATCTATAGGAATACGACCTGGATTTGACAAGGTGACATTCAAGTCTCGTGCTGTCAAATACCAACGATCTGTATCATAATAACAACCGAAATCTGCTACATGTTATTTTATAAATTATGTTGAATGACATCATTGTCTAGCATATCTCGTATTGTAGAAGTAGAGAAAAGCGCATAGCATAATCAAATATATAATTATTTATCGCATCCTAAAATATCTTTGCCCAGCCTTAACCACAAAATATACAATGACACATGTTAATCCACTATAGTTCTACAATGCATGGGGTTTTAGGCCACTGTTGTGCCCATATAGGCCAAACTGGGCCAGGAGAACCGAGGATGGTGAGACGAATGAGATGAAACTGCCCTCCAGACACAGGATTCGAAATTCGAACTGTGGCGGTGTGAGACCGAGCTCGCTACTTCACGGTCATATATAGGCTCTCCACGCTAATTTTATTTACACCCTAGGCCACCACGAATAACTTTCCAATAGTTTACTTCTTACAATCGGTTCTATACAAGGCAAAATGGTCATACCTGAAGTAATGTGTTAGACAAAAGTGACCAAACGTTAAATAGTTAAACCTTTAACCGCCAGTGTCGCATATTTTCAGCCCATGTACAAATACAAGAAACAGGAAACATATACCCTATGCAGTTTCAATGGTAATTCAGATTCAAAAATGGGCGGTTTTTGTGTGTGAAGTCATGAGGTGGGAGATCCGCCCAGCCCAAGAGATGTGCACATTTTCAGTTTTTATTTGTCAAAATAACTGATAATTAGTGGACTAAAATAATCTGCTAAGTTATGAGATCATTGTGATATATACTTTAATTGTACTAATGAACTGAAATCACTTCACAGAGCCTTTAAGCACACATATTTTCGTGGAAATTGAAAGCAACTACATAATTTTTTTACGTTTTTATATTCAGATTCCACATATATATATACATTCTAATTACATATACAATACACAGTACATAACAAACAACACACGATTATACATAAGACATGATAAATCAAAAAAAAAAAAAAAAGAAAAAAAAAAATCAAACAAAAAAACTATGCTACGCCCTATATCTATGTTCAACGTTTTCAAGTGGTTATGAACTGATTAAAAAGCATTAAAAAAAAACAGAAAAAAAGAGGTACTATTATATTCATGATAATATAAATGTTGCATTTTTTTCGTCGTCTGGTTACCCAGCAAACAGCAACTACATAATTGTATATGTGATGTAAGTTATGAGCATCTCCCACAGCCACACTACAACCATTATTGTAATACGGGCATCTTCTGTGAAAGTTGAGCGCTATATATAATATAATCTTAGTCCGGGCAGATATTTTTTTAAAAAACTGTGAAATAATTTATAATTTAATTTATCAGCAGTAATCGAATAATCGTAGTTATAATTGATCACTTCAATTGGTGTAATCAGCGAACGATCATGGATTATAATCAATCATCGACCACATCATTAGTTGAAATTTAATTTTTGAAGTTGTGTCTCGCTACCGCGACCCACAACTGAAAGTAAGCGAAAATTATGCATATTTGCTTAATTTGAGATCAAACAATTGCAAGTCTTGAGGTTTCAGGACACATTTCGTTCCCAATAACAGTGATTTGATCGACTAATAAAATAGGCTGAAAACGAACAAAATCGTGATCAGCAGGATAAGGGTTTTGCATACTATTAGCTCCACGAAGGTTAAAGTCAGTGACATACTTTAATATTATCTGTTGCATTATGAACAGTTTTTAAAGTGCGCATAATTTCGTGAAGAACATGTTGAGTGCAGTCCTCAATATACGACAAGTCTCTGACTCTATCGGTTTGCACAGCTTAACGACGACAGCGAAGTCCAATAAGCAGATAAGTCCAATGTACTGTGATTTTTCAGGTGTGCATACCTTCACAATAAAGACTCGACGCAAAATGGAGTGACATACACGAATGACATGCACGAAAATATTATTCGTTTATGCGCTTATTCTTGCATTGTGATGTTTTAGGTGTGCATATTTAAATTCACCGAAAACCCATGAAGTGCAAAGTCCATGGCATACACCAAACTAGTCCGCTTCTATTGCTTCATTGTGGCCTTGGCGATCTTCTGGATTGTCCCAATTTCGTTCATGCGCACCACAAATGAAAAAGCAACCGTGGAAGATGCGGACTTTCCACAAGAGCACGTCATCAATGAGATACTAGTGGGTAAGTGTGTCATGCTTATTATGCTGATAGAATGGAAAAATATCTTCCAATTAATTTAACTTTTCACCTGCTATGAGTGATTTTCACCCACTAGAAGTTGTGGTTTGCGGCAGCGAGCCACAATTTCTAGTGAGTGAAAATGTAAATAGGATAATTCAGCGACCAAGGGTTAATAGCATGATATTTTGTACAAGATGGAAGAATTAAAAGTAATGATTATGCTAGTTTTTTTTTAATACCTGTTTAAAATGAGTACATAAAATGAAAAGCTTTATATCAACATGTTTGTTTGTTTGTTTGTTTGTTTGTGTGTTTGTTTGTTTGTTTGTTTGTTTGTTTGTTTGTTTGTTTGTATGTTTGTTCGATCGTTCGTTCGTTCGTTCGTTCGTTCGTTCGTTCGTTCGTTCGTTCGTTCGTTCGTTCGTTCGTTCGTTCGTTCGTTCGTTCGTTCGTTCGTTCGTTCGTTCGTTCGTTCGTTCGTTCGTTCGTTCGTTCGTTCGTTCGTTCGTTCGTTCGTTCGTTCGTTCGTTCGTTCGTTCGTTCGTTCGTTCGTTCGTTCGTTCGTTCGTTCGTTCGTTCGTTCGTTCGTTCGTTCGTTCGTTCGTTCGTTCGTTCGTTCGTTCGTTCGTTCGTTCGTTCGTTCGTTCGTTCGTTCGTTCGTTCGTTCGTTCGTTCGTTTGTTCGTTTGTTTGTTTGTTTGTTTGTTTGTTTGTTTGTTTGTTTGTTTGTTTGTTTGTTTGTTTGTTTGTTTGTTTGTTTGTTTGTTTGTTTGTTTGTTTGTTTGTTTGTTTGTTTGTTTGTTTGTTTGTTTGTTTGTTTGTATATACACAAATATATACAATAGTCGTACAAACATGGAATTGTAAGTAAAATTGTGTACACCAGGATGTCGAATAGAGATGACCAGCACCCTAATTAAGTGCGACATCCAGGATAAAATTTAAATACATGGCAATAAAACTTAAAAGTAAAATTAGGTAAAAAATATACTATACATCCTGCGGTAAAACCAGAGATAAAATAATTACATATTAGAATAAAAGTAGCAAAAAACCCTCTGGAAAGCGTACAAACGTATAAAACAATAACAAGTTGAGCAATTTTTTAAAGCATGCAACTTCATAATAATATCATTATTTTAGTTTTATAAAGTAGATATTTGCTTGACTGCTGAACAAATAGAAGTTGATCAGGGTGTCATGAGCCAGCATACAAGTTTAGTTCATTATGCACTCTACTTATAATAGGGCCAAATACCATATAATATCATACTATTGAATACTTTTTTTGTCTGTGCGCATGATTACTCACAAGCAATGGACATTTTTAAATATAATTTTACAACAGTAACCTCGTGTCAACGACCAATCTATTACATTTTGTGATTAATCCGGATTATGATCTGGTTCCAGGATCCGGATCTCACGGATTTTCATGAAGATTGTGTCTCAGGCCAAGGAGCAGTTCGATAACCCTTTAAGCCCTCACGATGCATTAAAGCATCATTTTACATTCCTGAAAACATACTTAATTCTTCTACGACCAAGGAGGGTTTAAGAATGAAATGAAATTTCCATGAAACTAGTTAA
The DNA here is from genome assembly GCA_964017125.1 of Flabesymbios commensalis. Lineage (NCBI taxonomy): Eukaryota > Metazoa > Annelida > Polychaeta > Terebellida > Flabelligeridae > Flabesymbios > Flabesymbios commensalis. The sequence continues at coordinate 18,802,167 of OZ024913.1, forward strand.
CCAATACATGACACTTTTCTTTAATTTTTAAACCACATCAAATCATCTTCATCCACTACAAGTCGAGAATTGCGACAGCAATTCGCGGCGTGTAGTGGATGAAGATGACAATGGTAAATTCAGGCTTGAAAGGGTTAATTTTACAATCCCTTACCGACTGTCTAGATAAGATTGTACATGTATTAACGTTATAACAGTTGTCTTTACTGATGTCAAATCTAAGTTTTAAAATAAATCTTTAGCAAACTTGATAAATATTTATTTTAACATTAGTTTAGTTTTTGAAACAAAGACACGGTCGAATAAAATTATAAAAATGTGTACTGTTTTGTCATTTATTAACGAAATCTCGCGCTTTAAGACGTAGAATGCTAAATTCATTAATAAATATATATATATATTTTACCATAATTTATGTTGTGTATTTCTGTACTTTTTTTATTAATTCATGTACATACAATCGCCACTGTTTCGAATCGCATGTACATGCCTATTTAATCAGTTATTTTGTGGTCACCTTAAAGGTATCTTCTGTGTAATTGTTTATTATAAATATTCATCTTTATTGTGATTTCCGTGTAAATAGGTTATATTGTGTTACATTGATGTAACATAAGTATTATAGTACGGCATAGATGTACCGACGATTCAAATAATAAGGTGATTATTCAATAAGCTTGGATATATATATATATATGTTTCATATTACACTTTTAGTATTTGAACTTGTACCTGCACTGAAGAGACATTGACATTAGCGTTGTACCTATTTGTAAATCCTCGTTAAATAAATATGCTTGCAGCAAACAGAATGTCATTACATAAAATAAGTTTTTTGCAAATGCTTTAATTTTTGTGTGGCGGATCACTATCTACAAAGAAATGTAAACTAATAACAACAAGTCAATTCAACAATGCATGACGAATGATGTGTTAATCGTGCTTCTGTGTCTACTTTATTTTAGAGGCCCCTGTGGAGACAAATTGGGGCGAAAATCTCTCGAAGATGGCTGACGTCAACAAACTAGTCTACAACAGGGTTCCTAAAACAGCTAGTGGCAGCGTAAACGACGTTATTAACAGACTGAAAGACAGGAATAATTTTACGTGGGATTCGTCCAAGGTTTTCCTGGAATACGCGATGCCGCAAGAATCACTGGTAATATTATTGTTGCATGCCATTAACCCTTTGAGTTCCAGGCCGGGGTGCATACCAGGATCCAGATATACTGGTGTAGGAGTTCTATTTTTCGTCATTTGAAGCTGGAATTGCTAACGCAATTTCCAGCTTCAAATGACGAAAAATACATAAATGTAGTATATATTTGACGAAAATTTGTGTCATTTTATGGTTACGTTCATTGACGAATGACGACGGAAATTTCCGTCATGTATGGTAGTGAAAAGGTTAAACACAAAAAAGTGTATAACAAGTGTGCAATGTTAGACACATGCATTGTACAAGTGCCGCATTGACAAGTGATACACTATTGTTTTGTGTTTGCTGGGTATGGAACTTACGGATTTAAACAGCAAAATGTCACATTAATCAGATTTAGTTTCATATTATTTGTACCACATCTCAGCAAATACAATGCTCCAATGTTGGCTCAATGCTGCAGACGCTGTTTGAGATACATTACTTTGAATGTTAACCCTTAAATCGCTAAATTAAATAATTTGAAATCGTCACCCACTTGAACTTATCTAGATACCGCGACCCACAGCTTCAAGTGGGTGAAACATACTCTTTTTGGTTTATTCTGGAACCAGATATGTGCAAATCTTGATATTTAACACACATTACGGTCCCAATAGCTCCGATTTAAACGGCTTATAAGACGGATTAACAAAGAATATAGTAGCGCTTAGTGGGTCAAGGGTTAATGATATGCATTGCACGGGAACGTTCAAGGATCGCGCAGCGCGGGTCCTGCGCGATATTAACGTCGATACACTGGTCTCAACCTTAGCCCGACGAGACCGCCATTAACGTAATCGCATAGTCACATTGTAGAAGGAGAAATAATGACGTTTATTTGGAGACCCCACACGGGAACAGCGGGGATCGAACCCGGGATGCATGCGCTCTTGCCATCGCTCTTCTTGCGCCACGTCCCAAGTCTCGTATTGTACCTCCTAATTTAAACAAAAAATGAATGACGTCGGTGATTGGCCGATCTCGTCATGTGACAGGCTGAACCACTCTTCTATTGGTCGGGGGTAGAATACAAGACTTGCACCGGAACGGATTGTCTTAGTGAATACAACACGTTGACGTAGTGACGATTTAATGTTGGCTTGATGCTGTCCCAATATTAAGACAACATTGACTCAACGCACCACGCACCGTTACCTGGTTACCTGGAAGTCATTTTTACGCCTCCTTCAAACTCCACTTCACTCAAGCGGGATGTTGCAGCGCTAAGGCAAACAGCCGTCACCATGGTAACTGGTGCTTTTCTTCGCAGGGAAGCATGGCTGGAGTGTTAAGTCCACAGGGTCCGTATTCTCGTGCAAGTTACGATATATCGTAGGCTTCGGATTGGTCGAGATGGCCATCTCGACCAATCCGAAGCCTCGATATATCATAACTTGTAGGAGAATACGGACACATATTGCGCTGAAGAGGCCATATGGATGTAGACGGCTCTTCTGGAAGACGTGGAAAAAGTGGGACATTGGACCCGTAGAAAATCAATTGAATTAATCTAGCCGTTAGAAATTGGAAATAAGCACACGTGTGAAACAATGCGTACAATGCACACTTGGGACGGCCCCTGTGAATGTTATTATTGGTGTTATTAGTTTGCACTCTAAACCAAAAGTCAGTATCTGGCTGCATTTTGGCTTTGATGACATGGTGACCAAATGTTCCCATATGAGGACATGTTTTTTTCACTTCCCACAATATTTTACTAATTTATATTGTTAGTTTTTTTCAATGTAAAAAACGTTGGTGTCCATTTATCAACAATTTATGTCTGCATTATTTTAGGAAGATAAGTTTCCGCTGATAGTTGGAACCTATATTTGTATGTACACTATTGTACAGGAGGTTATGTCAGATTTTTGGGACTTGCTGTAAAATCTGCCCATTTTTTTTGTTTCCTCGGGTATTATAGACCACCAGAGTACTTGAAATCCATGGGTGCCGTTATTTGTTCGGTCGCCATTTTGTATTTCAGAAATTGCCGCGAATTTTTCACTTTTCTTTTTGGAAATATCACTTTAAAGACATTTGTGAAGAAAATGCTACTAGTTTTTTACATTGTATTATGGGTAGAAAATAGTAAAATTAAATACACCTTTCTTAATAACAACACGCCACACGGTGAGCAACGCTGAACTGCTTTAATCAGGCAACTGTTACACACTTAACAATGACAACACGCCACACAGTGAGCAGCTCGGAACTGTTTTAATCAGACAATTGTTCACTCGTGCAAGCAGTCTATATGGTCTCCATTTCTCCGAGGCAAGCAGTATATTAAGGTAATTTTCGACAGAATAGAAGCAGATTCATGATTTTGGGTTTTCATGTGCGTACGACATAGTGGTGTGGTCAGAAAATACCCTAGACATTGTTTTGTGAGTAAAATTTAACAGTGTAGCCGTTCCAGCGTCCCCCCCCCCCTTTTAGCATATAGCGAGGTTACGTTGAAACTAGTTTCAGCTTACCGGGGGTAAGTTGAAATTAGTTATAATGTATAGTCTGGTTCCATTTCCACAAAATATAATACCAGAAATTAATTTTCTAGTCAAAATCACATCGAAAAAAGGTATAACACATGTTTTTCCTATTTGCATTTGATAAAAAAATATTGTTCTCAGGTATTTCACCTTACAATATTGACCTTTTGACCTTGAAGGTCAACTTAAATCACAAATATATTACCTGTCAAAATACTATAAAATGATATATTATTTGATTGTATAATTATGTTCTTATTTTATTTGATAAATTATACATTTTTGATAACTTGACCTTGGAATTAACATAAAAGATCACTTCGAATCATGAAAATAATACAAGAAATTATTTTTCTAGTCAAAATTACACAAATATAAGGTTTTACACTTGTCCCTACCTTTACTTATTAAAATGTAATATTTTACCTTTAAATTTACCTTTGAGTTTTCGTCCTTCCTCCTCCGCCATCTTAGATTTTTGACAATACCAAAATGTTATTGTAGCTAATAAGTTACTCAACTCTTGAAAAAACACAGATTAAACAAGAATCATGGTTTGATTGTAAATTTTCAGGTAATTTAGGATGGTTTAACTATTTTTCATGGTCAATGACGGTCATCTTGTAGATCACCCAGTTTTAATACATTTTTAGGTGTTAGATTTTGCTAGAATTCTTTTCTCTCATTCACTATATCTAGCATTATAATCAGCCATATGTTTAATTATGTATTATTTTTAACACTGTTGTCTAAAATGTATATATTTATTGTATTTTTGAAAGGGCCATGGCCTATCAAATAAACCAAATTAATAAGTCAGTAGGATATAAAGCCGTTAAATAAACCTTTTGTTAGAATGATTTTGGGGTCAGGTGATTTATCAACACGTCTATTTATTATCTTAGCCGTCGGGCAATCAGTCTTTGATGCTGGCCTCTTCACTGATTCACTTTCCCTATTGGTGATAGTCTCCATGATAAGCAGCCACCCAGCTCACTTTTCCACACCACTCACATCACCCACACAATCATGTGTGAGGTTGCGAACAGACACGACATATCTTCTCAATGTTGGAGCAATGCTGGGTCGTCATTGGGCCAACATTGGGTTGATCTGTAGTGTTTACTGGGTTGTAAAAAAAATTGTTGTGGAGAATATCTAAAGATTCACCTGACTGACAAATTCACACAACGTTTTATCAGATTCTGTCGTTCTTGACCTCGCTTTGTTTAACAATGTAGCATGGACTGACCAGCTGCGAAGCTTGAATTTTTTTTATGACGGTTTGTTAGTATGGACGTGTCTGCACATAGTTCAATACATATTTTGAAAGGTCATGATTCCAACTCGCTTATCCGTTTTTTACTGTCACTCTAAACAACGTGTGTGTGACATAATTAAATTTTGGGTTACCATCTTACTCCTTTCACCGCAGAGTGTAAAATGTTTTAAAGAGCGGTGTATTTAAATGTTCTATATAATATGTATTCATAAAAGTTATTGTTTCATATATGTTTGACAATATAGGTATAGCTTGCAGTCTGTAAACTATAATGTAGACCGTATACTTTGTTGATGGCTCTTGAATATGTAACAGGGGAATCAAGGTCAAAACCATTCCTATAACCATCAGTAAAATGAAATGAATCAGGCTTTAGGCCGCCTTTGTGCACATATAGGCTAAACTGGGCCAGGAGAACCTCCTGAGGTTGGTGAGATGATTGAGATGACTGTCCTCCAGACACAGGATTCGAAATTCGAGCCCTGGCGGTGTAAGGCCGAGCACGCTACCTCTCGGTCACGGAGGCTCCCCACAATACTGACTTTCACCCGTGGATGGGGAAGAAAATGTTTTCTTTCTTTCAAACCGCCGAGACCGGGAACCGAACCCCGAACTCTGGCATGAAAGGCAGCGGTGCTAACCACTACCCTAGGCAATGGATTATTGCTAATGAGCTCTACCTCAATGATTTGAAATAAAAAAAGTCCTACACTATGAACTAAATCCAACTTTTATTCTGCTTTTGATACAACAATCCTTGCTGAATACCATATAATTATTTTATCGATGGACACCGTTAATAAGGATAATTAAGTTTTTTATTGTTGTCTAAAATGCATCGGAAATCAGTAAAACCTGTCATAAACAAGTTACATTATTTAATAATAAATGGTGCCTGAGAGCAATCACCAACCCAGTGTCCGAAAAAAATGCCTAAAACTGTTTTAAGCCTTTAAGCCCTCACGATGCACTAAAGCATCATTTTACATTCCTGAAAAAAAAAATCTACAATTAAGTGTTTTAGAAGGAAAAATTCCATGAAACTGGTTTACCAATACATGTTAATTTTCTTTAATTTTTCACCCACTGCAAGTCATCTTCATCCACTACAACAGCAATTCGCGGCTTGTAGTGGATGAAGATGACAATGGTAAATTCAGGCTTGAAAGGGTTAATAACGTTGCGACACAGTTTCAATATTGTGATGTAATGTTGTTTAAAATAAACAACATTACATCACAAGATTGAAACTGTGTCGCAACGTTAATATATATATACAATAATATTGTAATGTAGTTTATTTCGTAATCAAGGCCTTAGCCCAAAGTACATAATAAAATAACACATTCTAACTAGTCAACGAGCATCTAAAATTCTGTGCGATTTTAATGAAGAAAGTAGGCCACCTATTTACATGATTTAAATGTTCTCAGCACATACCAAACAATCAGAAAATGGTTATTGGCACTCTGGAAAATTGCTGAATTTTTTATGAGCGTTTGAAAAACAAAAAAACAAATGCGACATTTTGCGTACGTTTGAGAAAAACAAAACCGAGCTTCCACATATAAATCACTGTAATTTTATGTCACTAGTCTCCTTCGATATATATGTTTACTCAAGAGCATAACCTAGGTAAGCAACACTGCAAATAATTTCTAAAAAACGCAAAAAAAACGAAAATCCAAGATGGCCGCCACAAAAGTCTTGTTTATATAGCTTTTGGACAGTTTGTTCAAATTGAATATGTGACACACTGTTTCAAATAGTTGTCAATTCCATTTTTGGCAACATTGCTTTGATTTGAGCCATATTTAGGTTGTTTGTGGGAAGGTCAAGGTCAAATTGAACTTTTAAATAGGCCTAACTTGCAGCGCATTCAGAAACATTCGGTGTCAGCAGCTATTGTTAATATTGAACATAGACGCAAAAGAAAGAGTTGATTTGATTGCACAACTCTAAACAGTTGTAGGCACAAAGTACGTAGGAGACAGCTAATGCCTATCAGCGGTCCGGGAATAGACAGTTTGTCATTTGATTACCAGTATTTCTTATTTTGGACATGCATGTCCGAAATAAGTAATCGGGAATCTCGTCTTTATATCTCGCTTAACTGGTAAAGCCTGATTGTGGAGCTTCAATACTACATTTTATGTGCACCTGACATCGGCTTCTGGTATATGAGAGGGTGTAAACCCATGTTTATTTGCAAGGACATTATGTCAGTATTATGTTTGTTTTCAGATGCGGTTGTCAAGAAAGATACAGAGTCAAACCTCGCTCTATGTGTATGATAGGCACATGTATTATGTCAACTTCACCAGGTTCGTATCGTAGTTTCAGTCCACATGTAACGCACTGGGCACACGACGTTGCTGCGACGCCAAATCAACGTCAGTGACGTCACAACAACGTCGTATGCCCAGTGGGATGCTGACGTACAACGCCAAAAGGCAGTATTTGCCTGATGTACAAGTAAGCAGATAATATATTATGGCTTTGCAGAGCAGTATACTAACCCTGCAGGTATCCGTGTCATGCTTATAACAATTATATCCATCAACTGTCATAAACATGATTTCATGTGGGAAGACTAGAGTCTGTTCAACTGGATTCAGCCTTTGTTTCATTTCCTATAATCGGATAATTTATCAGTGTGCTATGTATTTTACGTAAGCAGTTACTGCATTTCGGCTTCGCACGGCAGTACAGTAATTAACACTTTTGAGCCCCAACAACAACAAATGGTACAAAAACTATACTTCCATTTTTTTATCACACTTCATAATAAAAGAACACGTTTTTTATTGCGATATGACCCGAAATGTCTGTATATTTTCGGCTCCATATAAACCCGATAACCAGCAAGATAATACAAGGCAATACAAGTAAAATAATTTGTTAGAAATTTATTTGTCTTTTATACCTCTATAGAGTTTATTCTGCTTTATCTGCTCAGCTTTTCCATATTTTGTAATCCTTTACAAATAGTTGTATGTATTTTAACCCTTTAACCGCCAAATTATTTAATTTGAATTTTCACCCACCTGAAGTTGTGTCTCGCTGACGCGATCCACAACTTCAAGTGAGTGAGAATTATTCAGATTTGACAAAGTGGAGGTCAACTCTTTTCAAATCTTGCTGGTTGATGTCACTTTTTATCTTTGACATATTTAAAATGTGGTACTTAATGTGCTACTAAAAAATGAAAACCCGAATATATGCGACACCGGCGGTTAAAGGGTTAACCCTTAAAGCGCTTGAATATTTTTATACAAACCATAAGGACTAACTGTTTGTTACCATTTGAAATCATCATAAATGTCTTAGTTACATATAGGTATTTCCGCTTCATTTGAATACCTATGTTACGGCTATTATAATTTATTTAACTCTTTCAGGCGTGGATCGACTTTAGATGTTAGAATTTGACGTATGTAGATGTCAGATTATGACGTATAAATTCGATCACCGCGATGAAAGGCTTAATCTTCCAGACACGTATTGACACTTAGGTCATAAGCCAAGTTAATGGTTATCATGATTAATCTGAATAATCCATAATGTTTGTATCATAATTATACAGATAACGCGTCGTTATCAAAATGACATCTGGTAGATTCCCAGCTGAGAAGCATTGGTGAAGTGGCTCAAATGAGAGCAACCACAAAAGTTCACAAACTTGACCTTATACAATGGAGATAGCAAAGATCCCGGCATCACGCCTCAGCCTATAACTCACCGTTTAAGCACTAAACACGTCGACAATAGTCTTTTTTAATCCGTTTTATTAACCGAATAAATCACAGTTATTGAGGACGAAATGTGTGCTTAAACATCAAGATTTGCAAATGTTTTGTCTCAAATTAAACAAAGTCTCCAAAAGTCCGAAAAATGCCAACAAATTTTTAATGCAATCGATGTAGTATATAAACAGGGTGCGATTTAACGACGTGCGAAAAGTGATTTGCACTCGAAAATTAAGAATTCGCACCCGAAGTTTGATTTCACATACTGAACCACATTTTGTATTGCACGTCAATTTTCTAGCGTAAGCATACCTACGTTTTGCCAATTCCCGCAATGTAAGAGTAAATATATTTATAGTGATCGAAGACGCATAACATAGGTATTCAAATGAATCAGAAATAGCCAGCTAAGCCATTTTGAATAGAATAAATCCCTTTGGTCTCCATGGTTTATATACAAAGTATTCAGCGCTTTAACCATTTTAAGCCTGAGTTTACCATAGTCATTTTCATCCACTACAAGCCGCGAATCGCTGTCGCAATTTTCGACTCGTATTGGATGAAGATGATTTGAAGTTGGTCAAAATTGTCATGTATTGGTAGACCAGTTTCATGGAAATTTTCATTCAAAAAACCCCCAGTTCTAGGAACATTAAGTGTGTTTTCAGCGATGTAAAATGATGCATCGTGGGGGCTTAAAGGGTTAAGAGTTGATGCATCATTGAAACCTCATTGGCCTGAAGTCATCTATCATGCAATTGAATTATCGTGTTCCCTATCTAAAAACAGTTACTGATTATTACCTAAGTATCGTTATTCATCATTTTACAATACATATGTTATTATATTATTTTTTACAGGTTTATCCCTGACCCTGTTATGTATATCAATGTCATACGCGACCCACTGGAGAGACTGGTCAGTTGGTATTATTTCATCAGATTCAACCATCCTCGAGAAATGACGGACGAGATGCGCAAACAGGTCTGTTAAGCCATCCACTCTAAACTTTTTAACCTCCGGTCTCAATTATATATTTTTTATTTTTTTATTAGCACATTATATACCAGCTTTGAACATGTTCTAGATAAAACGTGACATCTATCAACAAGATGTCAATATTATTGACCTCCATTTTGTCAAATCTGAATCAATTTTCACTCACTTTAAGTTGTGGATCGCGTCAGGGAGACACAACTTCAAAAGAGTGAAAACACAAATGAAATAATTTGACGGTTGAATTGCTAACAATTTACCAATTTACACACAATAATTGTTCGCATACATAAATAGTTTTAAGCCTTTCCGTGCGAGAATCGAGATCATGACGTATATTGATGACAGAATCTGACGAGTCCACGGTCATTATAAATATACATGTTTCTCTTTTAGTGCGGGGATCGAATTTAGACGTCAGAATCCTAAGTTTGTACTGTAGACGTCAGATTTTGACGTTTAAACACGGCCCCGCCGCTGAAGGAGTTAAACGCCTTTTTAACAGTTTTCTTTTTCCACGAGAATAAAAATAGCAAATTAAATGAGGTCTATTTTTTAAACGCAGATTTATTTAGCATTCATAGCACCAGACCAGATGTTGAAGGCTCATGCAGAGCTTCTAGAATTTACCTGGCAGTGGGATACCAAGCATGTTATTAGAAATATATTGTAACTAGCCTACAGAGTCTAAATGGTAAATATTGACAGAAATGAAATGAATCGGGCTTTAGGCCACCTTTGTGCACATATAGGCTAAACTGGGCCAGGAGAACCTCCTGAGGCTGGTGAGACGATTGAGATGACACTGTCCTCCAGACACAGGATTCGAAATTCGAGTCCTGGCGGTCTGAGGCCGAGCACGCTACCTCTCGGTCATGGAGGCTCCCCACAATACTGACTTTCACACGTGGATGGGGAAGAAACATTTTTTGTTTCTTTCAAACCGCCGAGACCGGGAACCGAACTCTGGCGTGAAAGGCAGCGGTGCTAACCACTACCCTACTATTGACAGACATCGATCAATATTTAAAGTTCGTCAAGATGTTCTTCACCATGCTGATGATTAACAAAGGATAATAACTAAAATAAGTGTATTGTTTTCGTACTGGCATTCCGCCAAGACCTTTATTATTTGTGCCTTTTATGAAATGAGAGGTGTTTTTTTAAATGACTGTTTTAACCCGTTAAGCCCTCACGATGCATTAAAGCATCATTTTACATCCCTGAAAACAAACCTAATTTTCTTACAACTAGGGGTTTTAGTATGAAAATTTCCATGAAACTGGTTTACAAATACATGGCAATTTTCTTCAATTTCCCAACCACTACAATTCATCTTCATCCACTACAAGTCAAGAATTGCGACAGCAATTCGTGGCTTGTAGTGGATGAAGATGACAATGGTAAATACAGGCCTGAAATGGTTAAACCCGCGTAGGTATGCTAGGAATGAGAACACATACTAAAGTTTAATAGCCCTTACACAGTCATATTACAGCGCTGGGATAGACTTTAGTCGCCAGATTCTGACGTCTATCCCCGCGCTGTAAGAGTAAATTTATGGTGATTTAAAATTTAAAAAGACCTTTGATTTTCATGGTTTATGCAAAAACTGTCAGCGCTTTAAGGGATTTAATGCCTCTTTTCAGACATACGATGAATGTGTGGCACGAAATATGTCAGAATGTGTGAGCAAGGATAATTACTATCAGCTGGTGCCTTTTTTCTGTGGGCAAGATGAATTTTGCAGGCAAGTTATTATGTATTTACTTAGTTTGATTGATAATATAAAGTACATAAATTTAAATTATCAACTACAAATCTAAAAATCAAAAGTGCAGATCAATTATTACAAAATCATTTGTAAATGGTTATGTTATTAGAGCTTAAATTGAAGCATGTGGACTTATGACCCTTTGACAAATCAATATTGTGTTTTTATCAGCACCTGTGATACAATGATGCAAGACATTTCTCCTTCAAAATAAAAAAATCATCTGTTATTTTCCCATGGGTATAGTAAACGATGCGTTGTTTGGTTGAACAGAATTCCGGGTGTTAAGTCATTGAAGCAGGCGAAGGAGAATGTGGAGAAGCACTATTCAGTGGTGGGACTTACAGATCTCCTTGGAGATTTCTTCAGGGTGCTGGAGCATCGCTTACCTCAATATTTCAATGGAGCTTCCATTATTTTCGCAGCAAATGGTAAGACTAAATCCCAAACCAGCTTTTAATGTGTTAATTAAAGATAAAACGGGACATGAATCATCAAGATTTCGAAATCACCGTCATCTATTTTGTTGAATCTGAGCTTTTTCACTCGCTTGAAGTTGTGAATCGCGTCAGCGAGACACAACTTCAGGTGCTTGAAAATTCCAATATTAATTTCTGACGTACTCAGTCGACAAACAGCAGTAACTGCTTACTTGCAAATCAAAGTGAGCAGCTACTTCCTTTCCTCCTTTCCTTTTGGCCTTGCACATATATACTGGTAAGGTATTGGAAAATATTAGTTAAATTTTGTAACATCTTTTGCTGTTGAATGCAGACACTGCTAGGACTAATCATGCTAATAATCATGACGAAGTTGCTATTTTATCCATGCCAAAAATTGTTTCAGAAAAGAAAATGCATAAGTCAACGCGCACATCTAAGAAATCGCCAGTCAACAAAAACACACAAACAGTCATGGAAGAACTTTTGAGCTATGACTATCATTTTTACTACTTCTGCAGACAACGTTTCTACAAACAGCTATTGTTAGTCTCGGGGAATAGATAACGAACTTCTTGCCGGGGGGAATCACATATACTATGCTATTTAAATGATTGAAAATCATGATAATCTTAACAGTTCTTATTTGCTTCACTCTAAATGCGCTTTTAAAGCCATATAATTTATTTTTTCTCTCACGTGAAGTTGTCCCTCGCTACCGCGATACACACCTTCAAGTGGGTGAAAAATATGATATTGTATGCAATATAAATGATTTAAAGATTTATAATCATGACAATCATGATTATGTTGTCATTTGCTTCGGGCTGCAGTATTAATACTTATCGAAACTAATCTAATAATGCTGGTGAATCCTTATTTTAACATATTTAACCATTTAACCGCCGGTCACAAATTTACTCGTTTTAGTGTTATTTTAAGTAGGACATTATATACCAGCTTTTTAACATGTTAAGGATAAAACGTGACATCAATCAGCAAGATTTCAAAATCACTGTCCTCCATTTTGCTAAATCTGAGTTATTTTCACTCACTTGAAGTTGTGAGTCGTTTCAGCGAGACACAATTTCAAGTGGGTAAAAATTATAATTTAATATTCTGGCGGTTAAAGAGACATTAACGTGTGATCATTTATGTATGCACACTTTTTTATTACTAGTTGATATATACATTTTCATAATGTGGATGAAAACATGAGCAGTCCATAACAATATTGACAATTATTGTTTTATACCCATAGTTAATGCAAGACGATTAATAATTATAGATAAATTCATTTCAGGTGACTGGTGACTATAATATGATAAATGTTTCTGGCTGACTAAATTGATAAAACAGTGATTGGTGGATTTTTTTGAGGTGTAATTTGAAACATTTACAGTACTATACCATGACAGACTTCTATAGCATTGTAAATGTCGCTGAAGAAATACTACCAAAAACGTATATAAACCTATTTTGGCGCATAAACAAAACAAATAAAACGAGATACATGTATATCTAATTTTCAGCTAGACGAACAAATGAAACAAATTTATTCAGGTTATTATACATGTTGCATACAATATCAGTGTAGGCTAATATTGTTAATTCATTGTTTTTTGACAACCCACATAATATAGAGGTGAATATTATCCACCAATAGCGGTGAATACACAGCAAACACGGAACATTGAGCCAATGGTGGGCTAATTGTTGCCCAACGTCTACGACGTTGACCCAGCATGGCTTGATGTAGTCACAATCGCTATGGCTAAACTATTGTGTTTTGTTAGCACTTACAATAATGTGTAATGCGGTTTAAAACTTTAATATTTTTAAATTCGTAAAGCTGATCAATACTATACGTCGTCATGTACATTTCAAATGCGAAGTAATTTATGTATATGTTTATATGTTGTAATTCCACATGAGGTGCTTCAATTCATTTTAGCCTAATAGGTATACACTTCCCTGCAAAGCCAAAAGTCAGTAGCTGTTTACTTGTAAAGTTAGCAGTTACTTTCACCTTCGTACGGAAGTGTACGTAGGTGACAACATCAACGTACACGTAATAATAATAGTCAAAAGTGGGATTCTTGTTTAGACCATGCCAGTAAAATACTATTTCAAATACTTTATAAGTAGTTCGTATCCAAATATCACTTGACGGTACAAACTAAAATAATAATGTAGCCACGTTTTCTCTTTTCCGTTATTTTTTTTCACCCACTTGAAGTTATGTCTCGCTACCGCGAGCCACAACTTCAAGCGAGTGAAAATTATTCATATATGTTGGGACAAAACATTTACAAATTGTGATGTTTCAACACTCATTTCATTTCCAATAGCAGTGATTTACAGCGACACAATCAGCCTAAAATCAAAACAAATCGGTGATTTTATTTTTGCTTCTTAATATGACCATATCATGTAAACATGTCGATATATTAGAACTGCCTAAGGTTGTTTTTGTTGTTGCGCATTTACCAGCTAAGCAAGACATACAGACGAAATTCCCGTATTTCTTATTTTGGACAAGCATGTCCGAAATAAGAATAGGCCTGCTTATTTTTTGAGGATTTTAGCCTGATTGTGTCTTTTTAACCTGCCAATTAAACAGATAAGAAATTATAGTCGTGCTTATAGCGCTCAAAGGGTTGCGTATCCCGGTAAACAAAACATGTGTACAACATTTGTACAACGTCGTCCCAACGGCTTCGACGTTGGCCCAACATTGTACAAATTAATGTTATATAAATTTATTGCGTTTGCTGGTTACTGTATTTGATGATGTGACTTATTACACTATATTCAGGCTCTTCAGGACGAGAACACTTTTATCAAGATAGGTACCTGAGAATGTGTATAATACATACCCGCTACCGCTAACATTTAACACAAAACCTTGATCAAAAGTTGTTTCTACAGGGAGTCATTAACACCATGTTGTGTCTATGTGTGCCCACCGTCTGCGACGCTGGCACAACATCGAGCCAGCAATGTATCTATGTTTACATGTGTGTCTGATTTTTGTTGACTGCGTCCAGTTCAAGCTTCCATTGCGGCCACTCATCACCCGTTTTCTGTCCTTCTGGTTGAGGCAGGTTGATCAGAAGCCGCGTGTACAGGGGTTCGAGTGAGACTGTGGCGTTGTACTCCAGATCATGCAGGCCGTCCCTCAGTCGAATGCGTTTCCTGGTGTGATACCACGTAATCATTCGTGTTCTACAAAACAACATGTGATAATCATAATAGTATTGCAAATAGAGCTGATAATAATGTCAAAGGTATAATACGTGTAAAAAGTGTTATAATTATTATGTACAAGTGAAATAAATTATTGCGTAATTGTTGTGATTTATCATGAAGTTGATTTTTAGAACATAATGATTAGTAACAGACTGATTCAGATGAATTAACTATTCTTAACTCTTTGTCCCGCTGAATTGTTTCAATTGTATTTTTCGCCATTTTAAAAGCTGGAACTACTAACGCAATTTCCAGCTTCAAATGACGAATATTTATATTTTTTTTTTAAATATATACATCTTATAAATTGAGTTACTTGACAACTACCACAAACTATATTATCCATTCCAGTGACGTAGGCTATCATTTAGCTTAGGATATGCTTAAAACAGTATCTCTTTCACCCCTGATGGTCGAAATTCGACCTAGCGCCCATCGTATTCGCTAGGTGGCGTTTTCTTCGCACACTTGTTCAGCTCACTTGGGCTCACCTGTACCCCCTCCACCCCTTGGGATTTTTCTAGACCATATATTTTTTCAACCTTATCATGTACCAAGTTACTTTAAGGTGGTCTGCAGATTTTACATACATGGACAAGGTCACAATGGGTCATCGAAGTATGGTACCCTTGACCCTTGGGGTGTATGATAATGTGTCATATGCACACTGTCAGTGGAAATGGGTTTTGCTCAAAAATATTTAAAAAAAAAAAATATTGGACCAGCATTTCCAATAAATTGGGCGGAACTCAACCTAAGTACACATGGTGACATGGGTTGGTGTTGGGTTGTATATCCCTGAATTATTCAAAGGTCAAGTTAACTAAGGCCATCTCAAGGTCACTGCAAGGTCAAATCAGCTCAAACAAAGTGAAAATAGCTTGTTTTTTGTTGGTAGAAGTATGTCCACTTCAGATGTCTATGATGGCTTTAAACATATCTAGATCACAACACGGACCTATACCAAAACACCCTAGAGAGGTTTCAGGTACAACATTTGGAGTTGGAGGTTTTTCACCCTTGTGTCAAAAATGTCTCATATGGCAGAATGGGCCAAAGAACACATCAATAATTGATGTTATATTTTGGCCAATGACCAATATACAATAATTACATCCGACAATGCCCAACCCAAGTAAACCTGGTGAAATAGGTTGGGGTTGGATTTCACAGGGTTGTAGCCCCAAATCGTGGCAAGGTCATCTCAAGGTCACGGCAAGGTCAAATAAAGATAAAATAGGTGAAAAGAGTTTCTTGTTTTACAATTATGTTCACTTTAGATGTC
>OZ024913.1:18823637-18893637 GCA_964017125.1 Flabesymbios commensalis
CCAACGTCTTCGTTCAACACTTTATGAATGTTGCATCAATATTTTGTGTTTGCTGGGATAAACTGCATTACATGAGCACACCACGCCGCTTTATCGTGTTTATGAGCTAGTATTTAAAACACACCACTACATTATTTGATTTGTCCGACCACTACATTCTAGGCCGGGAATGAAGAGTTTATGCAGACTAATTATCATGGTAGGCCCAATGGTGCTATAATCAGTCAGTGTGACCGAGCTGTTGATAATGGGGGATCCTCATTTTGGTCGGATGTTTTTTTTTAAGTCAGTTTAAACTCAAGGAGCTCTACATTTCTAGCCGTGGGAAAGGCCATGGCTTTTTTCCACAGCTAAGAATGTAGAGTTCCTCAGGTTTTAACTGAATTAAATCCCTTCTGTTTCAAGTAAAATAGAAGATACACTTTTTTAGACTATTCTGTTTCAAATCAAATAGAAAATAACCCTTTTTTAACTCTTCTGCTTCAAAGCAAATAGAAAGTAACACTTTTTTAATCTCTTCTGCTTCAAATCAAATAAACTTAAAGGTAACTCGTTTTTGAACGGCTATTGGAATCAATTATTTCAACATAATATCTACCTTCCCCAGAGCAGAAGTCAGAAAGTGAAACGCGTCGTCCACTGTGAATCAGCAACCCAACAAGCGCGAATAAATGAGGCAATATTATTTCCATGTTGGTCCACCCTCTACTATGTTTCAAGCTATAGGAATACCCGGGAATAATATTCCCACGACGCGTTGTTAAGAGATTATCATGATTAGCGGCACCTAGTGAATAACCTGATAACTATACATACGAGTATATTAAGAGTGTATTAAGTGGCTGTGAAATATTTTTGCAAGGTTAAAACAGGCACTAGGAAACGGAAAATGTGTGTTATGTCACCAGAAGGCTACTGTTTTGTCCCGGTGTTTTGTTGAGAACTCTATTTTGTTATTTTTCAAAACATGTGTCACCTATTTAAATTATTGTCAAAACACCGGTAACTGTATAAATCAAACCTCTATAATTTATAACACTGAAACAAAACACAAATCTGATAAGTGTTCATTTTGTAGATCCCCTATTGTGAAGTTCTTATAGTAGGCCTAGAGGTGGGTTCATAGATTTGTGATTGACGATATTGAAGTGATCTTAATTACATACAAGCTATTATTATCCCAGTAAACATGGTAAACACAAAACATTATTATAAAATTTATACTACATCATTGTATAAATGCTATACAAATGTTTTGTGTTTACTGGTATATCACTGTTCATCACATACATTAACATAATGATTTATTTTAATTATTCATGTTGTCAATGATTGATAAAATTGTCATGTGCTGTATCTTGTTTCCTTTTTATGCAAAATCCGAGAGTGAGGATTCATATTTGAGTCTACACACGAAAGAAATGCGAATTCAGAGACGTATATGCTGTTACAGATAACAAAATGATTGTTTTTGTATTTCATATTGTCAATGTGTGACAAATGGACCTGTGTTGTACATGTATATGTATCTGTTGGTACAAAGCATGTGAGTGAAGGTTCAAATTTATGTCCAACGAGCAAAGAAATGGTCAACGAGATACATGAACTGTAGAACGCGAGTGGCTTCTGAGATTCCGTAACAGCAGTGAGACGTTCAGCTTGCCACAGACACGACTTCGCAATCTCTAAAATATAACGCTATCGCTAAAAACATAACGTGACTGAAAACCCAATCATTCTGGGTTAATGTTGGTTCAGCGTCGTAGATGATGGACCAACAATAAAATTAGTAAAAATTAACCTTTAACCCGCTATGCGCGACGATAGTCGTTTTTAATCCGCTGTATTAGCCGGCGAAATAACTGTTATTGGGACTAAAATGAGTGTTTTAACATCAAGATTTGCAAATGTTTGGTCTCAAAATAAACACAATTTATGAATAATTTTCACCCACTTGATGTTGTGGGTCGCGGCAGCGAGACACAACTTCAAGTTGGTGAAAATTTAAATTATTTATTCCACGGTGTAAGGGTTGATATACCAAACTAAACTATGCACAATAACCTTCCGAACCCTAAAAGTCAACTAACCTGCATATTTGGCCGACTTACTTATTCGGCCGAAATGCTCAACGCCCCACAAATTCAAATAAATGTGTTGTTCCTCGTATAAAACCTGAGATTGGGTTAAGAGTTTTCTCTATGTATGGCCCAGCCTTATGGAACGCCCTGCCTGTGCCAAAAGGTCATGCCAAAACAATTTTAACATTCCGTAAATTACCTAAATCTCACCTATTTGACCTGGCTTTCCCACCCTAGCCCCTCAACAACTCGGCATTTTGTTAACGAACCTGCTTTGGCTTCGATTATGATCACGCTAAGGATTTGTGCGCTTCTGAGCTCGGTCCGCTAGGTTGTATTGATTGATTGAAGTTTTATTGATTGACATGCCCCAATGATAATCCAAATGATACAATGGACAGGACCCACTGTATTTTAGTCACTTAATTTTAGTTTTGATGTTTTTGTTAATGACATCAAGATCAAGTTTCCATTTTGGCCATTTGCCACTGGTCTTTAGATTTCTTTCTGGTTCAGGCAGGTTGATGAGGAACCGCGTGTACAAGGGCTCAAGTGATACGCTTGCATTGTACTTGACATCATACAGACCGTCTAGGATCCTGATGTACTTCTTTATAAAACCGGGTGATAACATCCTATTTCTGCAAAAAAACAACCATGTCGTCATATGTTACGTGTCTGACAGTTTTTTTTCAGAGAGTACCTATACAAAGTGAAATAGGTGTCTGCTCACGAAATATTGGCATGAAAATGGACCCTGATTGCTTTCAAACACTCCCTCAGCTAAGCCAAAAGACAATATCTACTCACTTGTAAAGTAAGCATATACTGCCGTTTGGGTTTTTACGCCATCTTGAAAAATGGAAAAGGCTCCAGCGGGAATCACGGGGAGTTTTAGTATGTTGTTTCTAATGGTATTTGGAAGGTTTTCTGAAAAATTCAGCTTTGGCATATTTTTTCCCCTTCAAAACCTAATACTATTCGCCTATAGAAACTGTCTAGTGTGTCATCATCTTCTTTCAGTAAAAAAATCATAATGATTAGCATAGCACAAACTCATCCACATAAGCATGGTAAGGGGTGTTTCAGCAGCCATTTTCTCAGAGGTACACTGACCCAAGTCAAAAATGTTCCTATATAAACTGATGGACTTCGATCACTTTACCATTGACGAAAAGTATCAAGTGAAAAAATATATGTTCATTAATAGGTCCTCATTTTTTTACGAATGGCTCAGCTATTTTACTATATTATTTTCTATATATTTAGCTTTGCCAAAACGACATAAACAGAAAAAAATCAAATCTTGGACGTGAATTACTTTACCTCTGAACCATTCAATTTGAAATCACTATAATGCCTTAGTTAGCTCTTCCGACTTTATTTGAATACAGGTCTATGTTATGTGTCTACAACCATTATATTCTTTCGTAATTAATTACGCGTCGGATGGAATTGTGGTATTGTTCTGGCTGATTTCACACCATCAAAAATATACCCTCTTAGAACCTTATGTTGTCCCTAAACTAGACACCAATAGCATGTGCGTCTCAAATTGCCGACAACTCACTATACAGGTGTCTGTCTGCACCCACCCCTTCCCTATATGAGATGTTGAGTGTTATGTAAAATTAAAACAACCTATTATATATAATATATAAAACTAAATCTACGCCACATAAGGATGTTTGTCTGCAAAACACTTTATGATTTTACGAACAAACGATTTAAACGATTATCACGATGTGTCTTTTTTACGAAAACTATGATTAGAAATTAACCCTTCCCTGCTGAGTTATTTTATTGAAATGTGCATCTAATTGAAGTTTTGTGTGACTGTGTGATCACTTAATGCAGTGAAAATTACTCATGTTTGTTTAATTTGTGACCAAGTATATACATCCTAATGTTTAAACACACATTTCGTTACCACTAACAGTGATTTAACCTAAAACATTAGCGATGAGTTGGTCTGGTCTCCATCTACGATACCTCTTCTCTGGATAGAATTGAATGGCTTTATGCAATAATCTGTTAAGTGCATGTTTTTGAGAAAAACGACTTCAAAGTTTAAATGCAATTTTTTTCACTTTAGAGCTTTTGAGTAAAATATGTTTGTTTAGTAATCATATCCAAGACTTAAAAAAAAAATAAACTAGTATTTGCAAAAACGTTCAATATCACATTATATTATGGTAAATGACATTACCATCTTATTGCTTTATGCGATTATTTTCAGAAATCATGGATAGCTATTAGATATATGTGAAAAGTGACTTCACATCTATTTATCTAAATACTTTTGCACGTTTAAAATTAGTATTGTTGCCATTTGTAAAACCATGTTACGGGTGCTTACCATTTCTGGTTTGTGATTGTATTAGTTGCAAGAACATGTTTTTGAGCTTACCGGAACGATTTGCTACATGTTATCTGGTAATGTTTACTGGTAAACGCACTTGATAGTTTTTTCATAGTGAAATTTGTTTCACTAACAGCCGTAAACATGTACTTGCTTCTGAGAAAAGTTCTTTATAAAGATTGTAGAGCTAATATTGTTTTACGACAATAACCTTCCCTACCTCAGCACCTCAAATCCCTCGTTATCAGCAAGAACCTTTAATGGCGCTAAACCTCTTGAGTGCCAGGCCTATTGTGCTCCCCTGTGCCACGCCACATAAGGCCAACACAGGGAGTTTTAGGGCAGCAATCCTCCATGTGAATTATATTTGCCCACAGTTGATGGGCCCACACCTGGCTACAAACTGACTTGGGTTGGGGTTAGACTTTACAGG
This sequence comes from Flabesymbios commensalis, assembly GCA_964017125.1. Taxonomy (NCBI): domain Eukaryota; kingdom Metazoa; phylum Annelida; class Polychaeta; order Terebellida; family Flabelligeridae; genus Flabesymbios; species Flabesymbios commensalis. The sequence goes on from OZ024913.1 coordinate 18,828,514, forward strand.
GGTACTACCCCAAGGTCATGTCAAGGTCATGTCAAGGTCAAACAAGCTAAAATATTGAATAAAAATATTTTTTACAGTTTTTTGTTGCAAAGGAGTGCTCCACAAGGCTGCAGCTGACATATTGTGGCTGGGAAGCCGTCCAACACGCATCCTAGGGGGTACAGTGAATATGTTGTAGCTTGGAGGGGTAATACCCCACTCTTATAGCCCCTGTCCCCTCTTATATCACACCCTCTACCAACACTAAAATCAATGCAAAAAATGGTCAATTAAAGTTTTATGGAACATGGGCCTGAAGTCACAAAGCACCTGAGGTACCCACACCTGGGTACTAAAGATGATATGGGCTGGGGTTGCCCTTTGCTGGGGCTCTACTGTAGGGTCAGGTCAAGGTCATGTCAAGGTCATTTCAAGGTCAAACCAGCTATAATATTGAATAAAAACATATTTTTACAGTTTCCATATGTTTTTTGTTGCAAAAGAGTGTTCCACGAGGCTGCAGTTGACATATTGTGGCTGGGAAGCCTTCCAACACGCATCCTAGGGGGTACAGTGATTATACGTGGCTTGGAGGGGTAATACCCCACTCTTATATCACTGTCCCCACTTATATCACACCCTGTACTAGCGCTAACATTAGTGCAAAATAAGGTCAATTGGAGTCTTGTAGAACATGGGCTTCAATCATAAACACCTGAAGCACCCACACCTGGGTAATAAAGGTGTCATGGTTTGGGGTTGCCCTTTACCGGGGTTCTACTCCAGGGTCGGGACAAGGTCATATGAAGGTGATTCCAAGGGCAAACCAGATAAATTATTGAATAGAAACACTTTTTACAGTTTCCATGTATTTCTGGTAATTGGTGGCCATATTGTTTTGGACCTTCGGATGACATTGGAACGTAAAAATAACCATTCCACTGAATTCAGTGTATTCAAATTAGTCGAAAATGAGATATTAGATTCTAGGGCTATTCTGTCAAAAGTTAAACAAATTCAAGATGGCTGCGATGACAACCATCTTGATTTCGACCTCTAGATGACCTTGAATCGTGAAAATAACCATACCAATGGAATCAGTGTCCTCAAACTAGTCAAAAATGAGGTATTACTTAAGATTCTGGGAATTTTCTGTCAAAAGATACAAATTCAAGATGGCCGACAGAAGCCATGCAATTATGCAAATAAGCATATCAAGGGGGGGGGAAGTGTATCACATGATCCCTGTGTGATCATGTGACCAACGCAGTGATCATGTGACGCTAAGCACGAAATCCCCGCGAATTCCCCACCCTTTACTCTGAGGCAGACATAAATGGCATTAGGGGGCCTACTCGTGCCAGGGGTGTATTGGTAAATACTTGACAAATGACGACTTAAGTCGTCATTGCGGCACAAGGGAGCAACAAAAGTATGACGACTTAAGCCGTCATAGTGTAACTCATGAGGTCAACAGGTTATTGCATAGAATCTTTCAATTGTGATTCCGTGGAACAACATCAACCTAATTCATGGCATATAAGCCTTCACAATATCACTCTCAGGGTGAATATTATTGTAACTGTATGTACGCTTGTAATAAGAATTGACAATCATCTAGGCAAGATATATTTTATTGAAATCATTTGTTAGTGAGCTTAGTTCTAGGTATCCATGTTCTATTTGTTGGCACCAAGGATAAGCTTCAATAGAGGTTCTTTAGCATTATTTTCTAGGAATGTTTTCGGCTCAGGCAGATTGACCAGAAGCCGCGTGTACATGGCTTCGAGTGACAAGGTCACATTGTACTGAAGATCATACAGACCGTCCCGCATGCTAATACGCTTCTTTATACGACTGGATGATAACATCATACTTCTGCAAAACCACATAATAATGATGTAATACTATTGTATGTAAGTTACGCCGATTTCTATGATCAATGTAACACTGTCAGTTACAATTCTGTGAAACTCAATGACCTTGACCTCCTTTGTTTACACCGGGCTGGCTAATACAAAGAAGTATGGGGGAAGGTTATTATATAACCTTGTTTTCACTGCGTGACGCTACTACGTTTCACAGAATGAAGTATGGGGGAGGGGTTTATATAACATTGTTTTCACTTAATAACGTCACTGCGTTTCAGAGAATAGCCTAGATGTAGCTGAAGTATTTAAGCAACATTAACACTCACAGCGATCGATTTTAGATGTCCTAATCTGACGTCTGTAGACGTCAGGCTCTGACGTCTAAAGTCGATCTCCTCACTGAAAGAGTACAATATTCAAAATGGCTGAAGACCTGTGGTATAGGTATTCAAATGAATGAGCTAACTAAGACATTTTTGATTATTTGTAATGAAAAAAAAACGTTTGGACTCTATGGTTTGCATAGCAATATTTTAGCACTTAAAGGGTTGAGAGTTAAGCAACATTATTTTGCATGGAAAAGAAGAATCTGGATTGTCGGGAAGGTTGTCGTCTTGTGAATAGAAAGTAGGCCCTAGTAGCTTTTTAGAAGGTAGTTGACAACGAGTCATTTAAAATAATGCAGATTTCCGGCTCCGGCGACACGTTGACTAGATGATCAAAGTAAGCATATGTCACGTAAAACCTAAATTTGTTTACGAGCAGATTCTTGATTTGACGGCATACTCATGTTAATGTCAAACTCGACATACATGTAATTTGCAGGTGATATCATTACGGTATTGGCATGGCTATGTTCGTATGCCTGTTACAGATATTCAACGACATGTGTATTTTTCGACAATAATAACGACCTGACAATAATAGCGAACGAGTATTTATTGACAACTATAAGGGTCACCGTTTTTGCAAACAACAACTGAAGATGTCCCCCCCCCCCCTCGCATTAAGGTTGATAGCTGATAAATGGCTCTGACCTCCCATGTGCTTTACATTTGCCATGGCAGAAATATTTTCCATCATAATTTGTAGGGGTTTTTTTCTGAAACATGTGATATTTGGGACATATGAAACACATGGGACATTTGGGGCATTTGGGACACATAAAACATTTGGGACACATGGTACATTTGAGGGGGGGGGGGGGGCGGGGGCCCTAGGGTAGTGGTTAGCACCGCTGCCTTTCACGCCAGAGCTCGGGGTTCGGTTCCCGGTCTAGGCGGTTTGAAAAAAAAAAAAAAATGTTTCTTCCCCATCCACGTGTAAAACTCAGTATTGAGGGGAGCCTCCGTGACCGAGAGGTAGCGTGCTCGGCCTCAGACAGCCAAGGCTCGAATTTCGAATCCTGTGTCTGGAGGACAGTGTCATCTCATTCATCTCACCATCCTCAAGAGGCCCAGTTTAGCCTATATGTGCACAAAGGTGGCCTAAAGCCCGAATCATTTCATTTCATTTTTTGGTACATTTGGGATACACGGGACATTTGTGACATATGGGACATTTGAGCCACATGGGGTTTTGGGCCACATAGGACAATCGGGCCATTTGAGACATATGGGATATTTAAGACACATGGGCCATTTGGGACATTTGTGAATTTGAGACATTTGGGACACTTGGGTATTAAATATGCGACACTTTGGACATATGAAATACATGGGATACTTGAGACACTTGGGCTATTTGGGGGCATATCCCCTCTGTAATTTTTCTTGTGAAATGTAGCATGTAAAAGGTTTCTACTATCCAGAATTTTGTTTCAAAGCTGAGCCATTCACTGCGATGCTGGCCTGTCACTGATGCTTTATTGGATAAATACTTGGCACAAAAAGTAACGCAACAATAATTATTTTAAAATGCACTATTTGGTAATTCACTCAAAAACTTTCGATTGATTTAAATAATGTTGGTGTTTATCCGCATTCTGTGTTTTGACCTCAATAACGGACAAATGACCTTCATATCGAAGAAACTCGATTTTGAAGGTCATGGGCCTGCTGACCATGATCCCAATATGCGGATCATCTGAAATTAGGCAATTATGCGAGCTGGCGTGAGAGAGCAAAAAGTCCTTTTCAGAATAAGGTAAAGTTAATTAATTCTGTGCAAAAATGTTGGGTTGATGAAAATGACTTCTTTGATAATTGTGCAGCGTGAGCCTTTTTCTCCATGTATTGCTATGGTGGAAGTAGGTTTGGTCAAAGCTCAAATTGCCAGAAAACAGGCTAGCAATATTGATATTTAACACCAGATTTCCAGACACCAAATGACTTCTGATAAGCCACAATAGGAAAGATTGGACAAATAATGCACTGAAGATCTATGTGCCGTAGAAAAAACGTGTGTTTCTGTGCAGACAATAACGTTACGCATTCAGGCCAAACGCCAAGGGAAATTAACATACGTCAATGGAGGAACGTGTGAATCAACTCTTTTTGGCAGTGCAACATGCAGAAATGGGTCATACGCACTACTGTGGGTGACCCACTTCAAAAAACTTTCAGCTATTCATTTTCCATAACCAAGTAATGAGTGGTATATTTCAGTTTCTTAAAGGATATGAAATATTTTGAACTGTATATCAATAAGGTGGTGTTGCATTTTAGCTATCAAATTTAAACGTTGGTGAAAGGGTCAGGTCAGTGAGACGCCTAAAAGTGGTCCCGTATCCGCTAATGTTGGCTCAGCGTCGTAGACGGTGGACCAACATCAGCCCAGCATTAGATCAACGTCTCGTGTTTGCTGGGGCAGCCTCCACTCCGCCTGCACGATAGAAACCGCTGGACTGGCGGACGGACACACTGATCAGACAGAGGTAAGTCAGTATGTCTCCACCTCTGTCTACAGGGGGGGGGGGGACTTCACACGGTAACACAATACTGGGCTAATGTTGCCTCAGCGTCGTAGACATTGTGCTAACATTAGCCCAGCATCAACGTCTCGTGTTTCTGTGGCCAACTCCGCGGCCTCGCCTGCATGATAGAAACCGTTGGACAGACGGACAGAACGCGATAGGGAGACGGACAAAACGCGACAGACACACTGAGCAGACAGAGGTAAACCAACATGCTCCTACCTCTGAGTACAGAGGGGAATACGTAATAATAACGAATTGACAATAATAACGAATGGGTATTTCTTGACAGTGCTTGCTTGTTTAATTTAACTTAGATCTCTACTAGTGAGTAAACAGTTTTACTTTTCCCAGTGTATAACTCATTTGCAATCCAGATTTTGGTAACAGAGGCTTTCATACGCAAATTATATGTTTGCACCTGGAACATATTGCTGACACAAATATTGGAGCCATACTGTTCATATTAAGGAAATTATGTTTCATGAGATAAGAGATGTATTTATCGATGTCCATACTGTACCCCCCCCCCCCCCGCTACCCAATTACAAACACTTACATGTACTTTTGATTTATAATTTGTACAATACACCCCAGAACGATGGGGTTCCCATCCATATCATATCTATGATTCCAATACAACTGTGAGTTTCAAAACTTTGTGTGCCAACAATCAGCCGAGTTGTTCAATCCATAGCGACAGACTAAAACATCAACTAATGGATGACTAGAGATTGTGAAGCCATTGCAATATGGCAACCATCACGCTGAGCGACCAGAAAAACAAGAAGTGACTCAAATTTCAAAACCATCACCACTACTCTTTTCAACAAAATTCAATCACTACTTGACAACTAGCCGTGGACCAGGCGACTCGCTCCGCTCATCCGATCAGCGCTACTTGACAACATAATGCATTTCGTGTAAAATAGACAACCTGGTGGATCATTTTCATTTTCAGACATCACACCTTTATCAGATGTGATAGAAGGGTATAGAAGAAAGGAATTATCCGATAATATAGAAAGGTATTGGGCCAGTCTTAGTTTTATACGATGAATTTGCAGTGGTCCTTCAACCAGGCAGATATCCAACATTGCCACATACACTAGAGTGACACTTGTAATGACAGCATCTCAGCGAACACAAATAAGTTAGCAAATACTGTTTTATTGTTGGGCCAGCGTCGTAGACAATGGACCAGCATTGGAACAGACTTTGCAAGAGAAAATTATTGGTAACGTTTATTGACAATTTTTACTGATACTCACAGAAATAGATTGATGGGATTGCCTTGGTCTCTCTCGTGGTGCATCATTACAAAACGGGCGATACTTTTGGGATATCGCAGAATATTCATTTTGTGGTGCTCAACCCTGTATAGCAGAAACACAAAACGTACTTATTAATTTTACCTTATTATTATATACGACAACACAGTAGATGTATCCCATTTAACACTGTATTGGTCCTTGTTGAACATGTTTTTGAACCGGGGTTTTGTCAGGTTAAAAACTATCCAAAATTCCGAGAAAAACTTGGATTGACCAGAAACTACCGACCTATCCATTTTTTTGGAAACATGTACACGAAAACCAAAAAAACACACAAATTCCACACAAAAAACCCATCCGAGTTGGGGCATGACCCACCCACCCACTTCTCGGATCTTTGAGCTAAGGACTATTATCCATTGAATGAATGAATGAATGAATGAATGAATGAATTAAGGAATGAATGAATGAATGAATGAATGAATGAATGAATGAATGAATGAATGAATGAATGAATAAATGAATGAAGGAATGAAAGAATGAATGAATGAATAAATGAATAGATGAATGAATGAATGAATGAATGAATGAATGAATGAATGAATGAATGAATGAATGAATGAATGAATGAATGAATGAATGAACGAGATAAGTGTGTGAATTAAGTCTGTGAATAGTTTGAGTAAATAAACTGAGTGAGTGAGTGAGTGAGTGAGTGAGTGAGTGAGTGAGTGAGTGAGTGAGTGAGTGAGTGAGTGAGTGAGTGAGTGAGTGAGTGAGTGAGTGAGTGAATATATAGGATAAAGACATACTTTATTGCATAGGACTAGGAATAAAAAAAATTGTTAATGTGGTTGATTGGAGAAAAAAGCATGTCCTTTTGTCAAAATTATAATGATTATAATATTGTAGGCGATCAAAATGTTGACACTGCATTTAAATATAGCATTTCAGTTATCATGGTTACAAAAACAACACGACAAAGTAATGTTTTATGGTGATGTTCCGAAATCCAACATACCTTTTTCCCATGTCGTCGTCTTCACCGCCCCAACCATAGAACCTGTTTGAAAATCCATTGACTTTTTCAAATTGGTCACTTGTAAAAGCAGTGGCTGCACCAAACATCCAAGGATACTTCAATCTGCGAATGTCGAAATCACGGTCATGATTAGTTGAATTTGACACGGAATGATATGCAATATCCAATACGGGATAAACCGTTATTTATTACTGCAGATCGGGAAATTTTCGCGTGTTTTGTTTTTCGCGAATTTGTAATTTTAGGACTTTTTACAAAGTCTAGTAGTATTCGCGAATTATCGATTTCGATGATAGGTAGCGCTATAAAAATAATGTTCGCAAATTTTTAAATTCGTGAATTTGTCTTCCTCACAAAATTCGCGAAAATTTAAACCGCATAAATATTAGCAGATCCACAAATGTAACACGGTATTATAATATTTACATGTCTAGATACATTATTAAAGCAGCTCCCTGGGATGACATGATTTTTCGTTTTTAATTTTGTAGTGAAGCAGTGTATCCCACAGATCATGATTTTATTTTTTTTTCGATTTTCTAAAATTATAAAAAAATATTTTTATCCACATTTTTATGAATCCGACCGAAACCAAAACAAACTTGTTTATACATAAACACCTGCTAATGGATGTTTGAATGTTCCTACAGCATTGGGCCACATGTTGATGCCGTCGGCCCAGCGTTGAGTAGACATTTGGTGTTACGGGGGAACCCCCATGATCAACCCGTTCCCACAGCAATTAAGGGCGGCACCTATTTATGTAACTGTGTGGTTACTTTGAACATGCCGTCTGAAATGGTCTGTATTTGCTGTTTATATTTTGGTAAACTGTGAACAATCTTGTTTACATCACAATATACATCTTGGAAATAAAGCTTGTTTCGTCGTTTTCAGTGCTTTAACATTTTTTTTTTTAACATTTAACATTGTATTTTATTTAAGCTCAGTAGGTAATATAGCTTCATATAAATTAAACTTTCAAAATTTACAAAATTAAATGTTCTCATCCCAAGGTGCAACTTTGAGACAACATTATTTTGGATGATTCTAAGAGGTAGAAATAAGGAGCGATGGGTATTTCCATAAAGTGAAAGCTAATTATTTCAATGAAATGTAAGAATAATAAACACTATTCAACCAAAATATAATGTTATTATACATAATACATACGTGAAGTTAAACTTTTTCATGTACGCCCCGACATGTCTTGGTTGATCAGCACAGGTGTAAAAATTGAGATCATCCAAAGGAATTACATCAACATCATGAAAAACAAAACAATCGAAGTCATCAAATTTCACTGACTCATTGTATCCGGCATTCATTAGCATTGCTTTATTAAAGACTCTCGGCGAGTTTTGCTCGGCCACTATTATCCTATATTCCAGTTGTTGTTTTTGTAACACTGTATGTAAGACAGAGAGGAGATACAGTAGTTGTTCTCGTCTATCGCGATAAGGTATGATAATGGCTACACGCTGGACAGCTGTACAATCTGGTGGCTGCCATGCTCCTCCCGGCAGCACTTCGGGGTGTTGTTCTTCAAGGGAGTCCAAAGCTGGAATAGCGAATTTATGGTGAATGGGACCTTCTGAAAACAAAAAATAATATTTTATAATACTTGAATTTCCAAGATTGGGATCTAACAGAAAGCATCAATCTTGTGGATATTACCAAGTCTAGTTTTGAAACGTGAGGAATTTTCCAATGATTTCACACACGAAATTGTGTCATATATAGCGTCGGTAAATAATTCACATGATTAGCAAATTGTAGGAAGTATTACAGCTCTGAATGTAAATTACTGTTCACGGTGTATTTTAGCATATACTTTCTCATTGCCATTACTCTTTGACTTTTCACCTTGTGCAATATTACCACCAAATTTTCCCCGATACGCGTCTCTCCATGGTGCTCAACAGAATCCAAGAGCAATAGTTGAAATGTATGATGATAAGCAGACCACTGAACATATTAAACAGTAGATGATAGTTGGATGGTTCTATTGTGTCCATTTTAAACAACTGGTAATACATTTAATTAATGTGATTACTTCAGAGCGTCAACACCCCCCCCCCCCCCAACGAAAAACACCACTTAATCTGTATGCTGCTAATACTGCATATATACGTGTCAAAGTGAATTTCAAACTAAATAAAATACCACTAAAATTTGTAACATTTCTTGTGGTAGATACTCAAGTAATAAATTAATAAACCAATTAATAAATATATGTCTAGCTTTCATCAATACTATTATTTTTCTTTTATTTGAAGCTGGACATTACGTCAACAATTCCTGTTTCAAATGGAGAAAAAAATACTCACAAACAGCACAAGGGTTATCGTGTCTTTAGTCAGCTGAAACGAACTATATCTTTTTGTGTCCACTATGACTATGTATTATGCTTAACAAGCGCGTATCAGTGTAATGCAAGCGTATGTAAAAAAAAAGGGGTGATGTGTTTCAACAGCTATTTAAGATATGAACGCTGTGAAATATTTTTGAATCTCTCATTCACTCACCAGGTGTCCTATCGTTTTTCACGCGTGTTTTAGTTGATGTATCATTGATTGTACGCTTCATATAGTTTACATTTAGTATGAACAAGTACTGAACACTATTCTTTAATCATGCGCAACCTTACTATTTATCCCCTCTTACCTGGATTATCCAGGTTTTATATTAAGGGGTCTGCATGATTATGTTGACATGTCAAATTCGAAAAAACAACAATTTATAAGAAGTTATTTGGTTCAGAACAAACAACTATACTAGGTAAAGCTGCATAACTGTTTTCTTCATTTTGACAGAAATAACATATATTGTACAAAACAATCATTCATATTTTTAAAGGCCTTATAAATGCACGAAAATTGGGTAAATGTAGCGGAATTAGTTCACCATGCGATACACCACCAAGAATTAGGAAGTAGTGAATCAGTGTGTGTACAATTTGTATGTCACAGTGGTCAAATTATTTGACACTATATTTATGTTAGATTGGCCAACATCAAACCACCTTAATAGCAACAAGAGACGTTGAACCGGCCTAGCACCGCAGATGAGGGACCAACATTAAACTGCCAATGGATCAATGTATCATGCTAGCTGAGGTTCGACACCTACATAACCAACCTACATAACCAACCTGAGACGAGGTCAGGACACCTGTGGTAATCGGTTACTACTGTAAATTAGTATGCAATTTTACCGCATTTCGCAATTTATCTCACTGCATGAGGCTGTTGCGATAGCTGTTAGGCTGTTGCTCTCGGATCTTATTATTTGTTTTTTTTATAGCCGGTTAGGGACGTTTCCGTCGTCTTTGTATTAGACGAGGTGGGGCCTTATGGAGGATTTTAGAGTTGCTAAGTAATCTGATTTTATCTATGAGGTCGGGAATGTTTTTCTTCGTTTGTAACTCCGGGTATGCGGCACTAACTAGGTCGTGATTGAAATGGTATGAATTAAACAAAATAGTGAATTAAAATCAGCTGTAATGTTCATGTGTGAGGGCCATGTCCTGTCTGAATGGCACCAATAACTAATATCCGTCATTATTACTGTTATTACGTCGTTAAGTTTGCACCACTAGTCAATATCAGGGTATCTCCGAGCTCATAGCGACTGTGCTTGCATGGTCACATGTCTCGGATCTACCTGTTTCGCGGATTGCCACATTGATTCTACTTGCATGATATAATATTTGATTTTTAAAATATCATGTAATTTTTAACATTGTCTTAATACATACTCCAATTACTGTAGCATAATTATGCACTTGTACATAATTTAGGTTTATACGCTTTCCAGAGTGTCTGTTTTGCTACTATGTAATTATAATTAGCATGTCATACATAGTAGCTATTTTATCTCTGGTTTTGGTGCGGGAAACAAAATGATAGACCCTATGTTATCTTGGCAATGCCATTCAATTTTGTTCTAAGTAGCAGTCAGTCATATTATCGGAAAACCCAGTGTTTTTTTATGGCAATGCTAGTTAACATGATTTTAGTTGTGTATGTCATACTATGTATATTGTCATATGATTTTAACAAATTAACAGTGTTGTATATAGATGTACATATGACAAATAAGTCTGGGTTGACTTTCTTTTTGTCAATAAAATATCTGTCTGTCTGTCTGTCTGTCTGTCTGTCTGTCTGTCTGTCTGTCTGTCTGTCTGTCTGTCTGTCTGTCTGTCTGTCTGTCTGTCTGTCTGTCTGTCTGTCTGTCTGTCTGTCTGTCTGTCTGTCTGTCTGTCTGTCTGTCTGTCTGTCTGTCTGTCTGCCTGCCTGCCTGTCTGTCTGTCTGTCTGTCTGTCTGTCTGTCTGTCTGTCTGTCTGTCTGTCTGTCTGTCTGTCTGTCTGTCTGTCTGTCTGTCTGTCTGTCTGTCTGTCTGTCTGTCTGTCTGTCTGTCTGTCTGTCTGTCTGTCTGTCTGTCTGTCTGTCTGTCTGTCTGTCTGTCTGTCTGTCTGTCTGTCTGTCTGTCTGTCTGTCTGTCTGTCTGTCTGTCTGTCTGTCTGTCTGTCTGTCTGTCTGATAAAATAACATAAATTATGATTATGTCTATTAGCATTTTTACTATATTTTGAAATACCTATGATATACCGAATAAAAAACGGCAAATGTTTTTTCAGGAAAATCACGAAACTTAAAATAGCAAAAAAGATTATTTACGTCACTGCATTTGGTGCTAATTCCTGACTACACGCTCGCACGGTCAGGGGAGAGCCTCTTAGTGTCGGGTCAAAGGCTCAGATGCTGGCCCACACTTAAAGGCACCATGCAAAGAGTAGATTCTTATTTTCCAAGTGGGTGACTTTCCCCGCACTGGGTCGGAAATTAAACATGACATTATATGCTTGTCTTATTCATATCACACAAAGTAATAACTCATAGATATCACTAAATGACATGACAAAATAAACAGTGTACAATAAAATGCATCTATCATCACATCATAAACAAAAGAATACTTTTGAACGTGTTCCGTCCTTTAATAATGATGTTCGTTATCTGTCACTTGGTACTTTGAATTTTGGTGGGGCAGCATTGTTTACAAAATTAATTATCGAACCTAAATAATTAATAACCGGATGAGTAAAATAAAAATTAAAACACCATTCTTTAATAAATATGTGTGTATTTAACCCGGGCTTAAACCTTAAACATAGACCTTAGCTCGGCGTCTTAGTATATAATTTGTTATCAAATAGGTTTTACATAATGTGGGTATGTGGGTACTATTATTATACAGCTATTATTATACAGCTAAGCATGCAAACAATGTTATGACTTATCTGTTGTAACTTAATAGACCAGTAATAAACGATAATAACGAATACATTTAAAATATTCTTCCGAAAATGAAGAAAAAACTAAATGTTTTTAAAAGTAAATGCCACCTCTTTTTTGGATTTGTCGCACAGGAATGCTATATTTATGTTTTATGTTTATGTTTATGCATAATTTATGGGGGGGGGGGGGGGGTCGAAAGACTCATTTTTGTTTTTTCATTTTCATCGTCTGACCTAAATTTTATCGTAAAAGCCGTAAAAGTACATGCAAGCATATTGGAATATAAGGTACTTGAACATAGTTTCAGATGCCTTGTATCCTTATTTTTCGTATTATCATGGTCTAGTTTTCTAGATTTGTCTTTTTAAATGAGTTTTATCATATTATAATTCAAATGAACACAAACACTTCTATGTGTGTGCTGGCGGTAACCATTCTGGTAGTGGTATTCAAGGATTGACCTAAATTCAAGGTCATGCAAAAGTCAATTCTAAGGTCAAAAATGTCAAAATATGATTTTGAACAAACGAAAATAGCAAAATAAGTATAACACCTCTTTTTGATGTCATTCTGACTGAATAATCCATTTCTTCTATTATTTACAATGTATGTACTTGGAGGTCATTTTGAAGGCTAGTTTTTCAAGTTTAGGTAAGCGAATATATGATTTTGAACAAATAAAGCTAGGAATTTGTGATCGTGTGATTTTGTTTAAAAAATATGTTTCTGGTATTTTTTGTAATTTGAGGTGATACTATAGGTCAAAAGGTGACTTTCAGGGCTAAATATGATCATCTTTAACCTCTAAAGTTTGATGAAAAGTCATTAATAGCGACAAAAAAGGCGCAACAGGTCAACGAAGAGGCTTGAAAGGCGACAAAGAGGCGTTGGAGGGCAATGGGGAGGCGACAAAAGGTGGAGACGAGTCGCTAAAAAGCGGCCCGAAGGCGCTAAAGAGCTACTCAAAGGGGTTGAAAGGCAATGATGAGGCGTTGATGAGAAAGGAGAAGAAGTTGAAATGAAACAGGGAGGTGTTACCAAGCAAAGAAGAGGCGTTAAAGAGCGACGGGATGCGTTGAAAGTTGGCTGGGTGGCTGAGTGCTCAGTGCGCTTTACAGACTAAAAGTTTGCATTACATTGCATTGCATTGCATTGCATTGCATTGCATTGCATTGCATTGCATTGCATTGCATTGCATTGCATTGCATTGCATTGCATTGCATTGCATTGCATTGCATTGCATTGCATTGCATTGCATTGCATTGCAGGTGGAGACGAGTCGCTGAAAAGCGGCCCGAAGGTGCTAAAGAGCTACTCAAAGGGGGTTGAAAGGCAATGATGAGGCGTTGAAAGGAAATGAGGAGCCGTTGAAATGAAACAGTGAGGTGTTAACAGGCAAAGACGAGGCGTTAAAGAGCGACGGGATGCGGTGAATGGTGGCTGGGTGGCTGAGTGCTCAGTGCGCTTTACAGACTAAAAGTTTGCATTGCATTGCATTGCATTGCATTGCATTGCATTGCATTGCATTGCATTGCATTGCACTGCATCGCATTGCATTGCATTGCATTGCACTGCATTGCACTGCACTGTATTGCATTGCATTGCACATTTTCGGTCCCAATAACAGAGATATGATCGGCTAATACAACCGATTATTTCGCACTTTCCATCAATGTGAATATTATGTCAGGCGAAGCGGGCAGCGGGCGCATCGCGGGCGTGGGCACAGCGTGATCCGGACAACACCCCTCCCCCCCCCAATTAAAAAAATCCTGAAATAAACCCTGACTTATTAAAAGTAAAAAAAATATACCAACACCATGTACTCACCCAGCTCATCTGGTACACAATCACATCTTGGTAGATCACTGTTGATATGCTTAATCATTTCTGTTGAGCAGTATGCCTCGTAAGTATTAATAAACATCTCAACGCTCATCTCAGGAGTTAATTTCAATGTCACTTCCTCAATGTGTACATCGTCCCATCGAAAGAGTTGCAGAGCTCGCGAGTTGCACTTCATGACGAGAAAATGTATGAGTGCAAGCCACGAGATAAAAAACAGTAGGCCTGCGACGAGGCGTTTGCCGCACAAATATCGTAGCAACACTTTCTTCATGATGAGTTCGTTTGTTCTTATCACGATGACTTAATGCGAAGTACAGTTGAACATAGTGACTACACTAATTGACTTGAGTTTTTGACTTGAGATCACTAGCTGTATTTTTTATTAAAAACATCGCTACACTGATGTTATCGTGGTTATTTTAAGCAGCCGTCTTGACCTGAATTGACTGATTCAGCTGTGCTAGGCTATGTATCCCCATATCAACAATATTTTTATACACATGGGGTGAGGATAAAACGTTATCAGCTATATATAGGCTCATATCATATAGATTGTTGACGAAAATAATATTACACTATTCTGTAATAATTATTGTATTTCTCTGTGAGCTGTGTAAGATAAAAATTAAGTTTTGTTTTGCATGGGTTGTATTACCACACCCCATTATATATTTTATCACAATAAGCCACACAATAGTGAAATTTATACCACAATGGAGCTTAAACGTGTGTTTTTTTCATCCACAATAACGACTATAGTTATTTATATTATTTTATTAGTACTATCATGTTTAGAAACTTGCAATTATGGTGGATTGTATTATCAGGTAATGTAGTTATGTTTCATAGTAAGTATACTTATTTGCTCTTTATGTTAATAATGTAGTTTCATATAGATCAACGCCTGGTTCAAGCTAGTGCACCTGTAACTGCTGCACATCTGGAGGTTTCCCATAGAGTATGCCTCCAAATGCTCTTTGACCCTTTAACCGCCGGTACCGAATATATTAGGTTTTTCACTTAATTATTACCACATTCAGTACCGCCTTTTAAACATGTTAAAGCCATAATCTGACATCAATCAGCACGATTTGAAAAGAGTTGACCTCTATTTTTCTCCAATCTGCATATTTTTACTCACTCGAGTGGGGGGTAAAAGTGTACACACTTCTATTTTAATGATAATAACCGGCACCAATACTACACAAGCATTTATATACAATTCACTATTATTAGATCATCACCAGCGGCTGTGCTACTTTTTAACGCATAAAATATAATTTAACGCATTGCTCAATTCCTCATTATTTATATGATTATTAAACTATTCATAAACGTAATCGTCAGTCTGTGTAGAGATTCATCTTCAGGGTTATTTGAACTTTAGAAATACCCAAACAATTCATTAGATGTTAAGCTTAGCGATAACATGCTTACCAGTGTTTCTGATTTTGTCTAGTAATAATTCATTGTTGATACAAAAGAGCATCGTCTACATTTTTCTTCAAAATATTCTCCGTAAATGAGTGATCATAATTGTTTCTACATTATGACATAGGGCCTTTCACTTAACATATTAATTCTACATTCAACTGACCCATCTTGTGTATACATCTGGTGAAATTATACCATTTACCAAAAAAGGGTTGAGATATTTAAACAGTTTCAATTTTATTTTTTTAGATTAACGAAGACTTCATTGCTGCAACTGTCTTCACAAACTTGAGAATTCACGTTGAGGCAGACACTGCTATTATCTAAATAAACCACCCACCCTACAAGAGAATAAGTGGATGTCATTGTCATTCATATACCCGCTCATACATTTATGTATCTGTGTACTCATTCAGGTGACATTCATGGAGTTTGTCATCAAATAATTATGTATAGTGCCAAGAAATCGGGGCTTTTGGACCGGCACGTGTGAATAAAAAGGTCACTCAGAATAAATTCACATTCTATCCTCCCCAAACGAGGACCGTAGACAAGTAATACCATGTCATCACCCCAATTGAAATGATGCAATTACAAAAAAAAATCAAGCTAATATTAGCCAATTTATTATTTTTCTTAAATCAGACCATGCACCGTCGGTAATCTATGATGCCATTTTGATTAATTTTAAACACAAAATAGACCAATGAGTGTGACGTTATCAACTGTTATTGTATTGATATCAATGCATCACCATTTGTAATGAATATTAATCATTTACAGAAGGTGGTCCCGGCGCTAAAATGATATTGGGCTAAATAAGATTAATATTTCTCAAAAAGGCCTGGGGATGGTCTGAATGCAATTACTGGCCACAAAGCTAGTTGATATAGGCCTGGGGCTGTTTCCAAAAAAATAGAAATTCGCTGCACCCCCCCCTCCCCCCTGCGACATAGGTTTCATGGTTTTTCCTTATTCCTGGACATATAAGCTTTAAATTTAAGAACAGTACCCAAAAATTAAAGTGTCCAAAATATGTCATTTTAACCGTTTTAACACCAGAGCATCAAATATAACTTGTAACAATTAATATGCAAAAATCGTCTCGCAAAAAAATCGACCAATATATCTACGACAGCTGTGTAGATGATGCAAAATCGAAACAAAAATAGACAGAAAAAATGAAATTTGCAAATGAAGCATTTTAATGAAATTGTTTTTGAAAAATGACGAATTTTAAACTTTGATTTCCTTTAGTTATACTGAACTTTAGAAGGAGTTACGTGGTATTTATTTTTTTATTGTTTGCAAATAAATAAATTTATTTTTTAGAACGATAAATCAAACATTGGGGTATATAATGTACTCAATTTACAGTATTTGTATGCAGTACCGGAATGATTTTTTTGATTTTTTCTATCCATTTTATTTTCATCGCCATATTATATTTTAATATAGTAGTTTTATATTTAAATGAAAGATAAATAACAATTATAAGTAATTATACCCAGATAGCGAATTATTAAACAAAAATAAACATTTATAACACTTTTTTTCGTAGTAATATGACATATAATACTTGTGAGCCTACTGGCTTCTATTCAAAGTCTGAATAGTCATCAGAATCCTGAATCACATTTGTTGCATCAACTTCTATCGCGTTATCACATAGAGATTTACATCCACATACACTGGTACATTTCAGGCTATTACGACAGCATGTAATATTTTATCTTTGCAACTTTTGCACTTACAGCTAAGACACTCCAGAACAAGTTTGAGGGAAGGTGTGTTATTCATCTAGTCTATGGAAATGCTGTTTACTTTCGCCCTCCAACAATGTCCATGTGGGGTCAAGTAAACTCCTGCGCCATATTGCAGCTTGATAGTTAGACCACTTAATATGTGTATATGTAGCATCTTGGCATGAGGGCAGACGTGATGGATCGTTTGTGAGCGATCCAAATGGATAATATCTCAATTAATTGACATTATGCTGTTATTTATGCTCATATATGGCACATATACCTTCTCTTAACAGTTCGTTGGAAATGTTGAATGCTGTGCCAAACTGCTGCATTGTTTTTCAAAATGAAAAAAATGCAGGTTAGTTTGAATGCGATATGGTATTATTACTTATTGAATTTAAGACGAGCTGTATAAATCGACTTTTTGTTCTCAGAACCATGGATAAACACATTTCAGATGGTTCACCAATTATTTAGCAGATCTTGAACCCTGATCCATCGTTTCCTGGCCCTCATCTTGTAGGCTTTGCAATACTATGTAGATATCCCACCTGATGTTCATTCTAGTAATATAATCAAGCAAGTGAAAATTGCAAATTTATTGAATTTTTCCAGGGACTTTGTCTTTTAAAAACTGTTGTATATTTAAGGAACAGCCTTTGATTGACTTGCGAGTATTATAGGCCTGTATTTGTGGGAAATCCCGTATATAAACGCATGCGATGTTTGTTTTTTCGTTGAGATCTAATACAACCCCAGAAGCTCTCATCTAACTTGATAATATGGTTAACTTAAATAAAATTAAGATGCAGAACTGTGACTGCTCTTTGTGTACTTATGTTTCAAATGAAATTGCTGAGGGTGTTTTGTAGTTATTCTCAACAATACATAATATTGCCAGAAGCTGGGACGGAAATTCAAGCCTCATATGTTAAAGCAGCCCCTTGGGATGACATAAATTTTCGTTTTTAGTCTTGTAATGAAGTAATGTATCACCCAGATCAAGATTTTATTTTTTTCAGAGTTTTTAGATTTTTACAAATATTTTTAATCAACATTTCTATGAAACCAGAAGGAACCCAAACAAACGATTTGTATACCTGAAGGACGATTGAATGTTTTCACAGCATTGGGCCACATGCTGATGGCATCGGCCCAGCTCTGGGTAGACAGTCAGTGCTGCAGGTGTGTCCTCCCGTGTCCTGACTATAAGAGACCAATTAGCGGCGACTGCTCTGATCTTACTGTCTGATACGTGGGAATATGTGATGTAAAGTGCTGAATATTGCTGACTTGTTCTGTTTACATGACAATATACGACCTGGAAATACAACTATTTCACTTTTTTTCGGTGCTTTAAAATTGTTTTTTGACTTTTTCGTATTTTTAGATCAGTAGGCTATATAGCTTCATATAAATCAAAAGTGACAACATTGAAAATGTCTCATCCCAAGGGGTCCCTTTAATATTTTATATGATCCAAGGTGAATAAAAAATGGTACTACCATCATTGATACTTTAATGCAAGACTGTATTTGGGGAATACTCAAAATTCTTGTAGTCCATGTGTGGCATTGCTTCGTCATTTTGTTTATCTACTTCTCGTCTTCAGTTAACGCCAAGAACATTACCACAATTATCAGGTAAATGTGTTTGGTGACAGTTTGTTCAAAATAAATCTTGTTTCACCAGATAATAATATTATGTGTACTTAGTAAGTATAACTGAGTCGATATGTAACATCAGGAGGCCAACATGTGCACTTCCGGATGAAAGCATGAAAACTTGCATATAGGGGGTTCGGAGCATGCTGAATCCGATTAGGACCGGATCCACGCTGCCAAAATGAGGGATCAGTCCCAAAATCGAAAAATACAAAATGGCCGCCATCGAAATAAATGCAATTCTATTTTTGGTTGTACCGTTGTTATTTTTAATATATCTACGACAGCTGTGTAGATGATGCAAAATCGAAACAAAAATAAACAGAAAAAATGAAATTTGCAAATAAAGCATTTTAATGAAATTGTTTTTGAAAAATGACAAATTTTAAACTTTGATTTCGTTTAGTTATACTGAACTTTAGAAGGAGTTACGTGGTATTTATTTTTTTATTGTTTGCAAATAAATAAATTTATTTTTTTAGAACGATAAATCAAACATTGGGGTATATAATGTACTAAATTTACAGTATTTGTATGCAGTACCGGAATGATTTTTTTGATTTTTTCTATCCATTTTATTTTCATCGCCATATTATATTTTAATATAGTAGTTTTATATTTAAATGAAAGATAAATAACAATTATAAGTAATTATACCCAGATAGCGAATTATAAAACAAAAATAAACATTTATAACACTTTTTTTCGTAGTAATATGACATATAATACTTGTGAGCCTACTGGCTTCTATTCAAAGTCTGAATAGTCATCAGAATCCTGAATCACATTTGTTGCATCAACTTCTATCGCGTTATCACATAGAGATTTACCTCCACATACACTGGTACATTTCAGGCTATTACGACAGCATGTAATCTTTTATCTTTGCAACTTTCGCACTTACAGCTAAGACACTCCAGAACAAGTTTGAGGGAAGGTGTGTTATTCATCTAGTCTATGGAAATGCTGTTTACTTTCACCCTCCAACGATGTCCATGTGGGGTCAAGTAAACTCCTGCGCCATATTGCAGCTTGATAGTTAGACCACTTAATTTGTGTATATGTAGCATCTTGACATGAGGGCAGACGTGATGGATCGTTTGTGAGCGATCCAAATGGATAATATCTCAATTAATTGACATTATGCTGTTATTTATGCTCATATATGGCACCTATAGCTTCTCTTAACAGTTCGTTGGAAATGTTGAATGCTGTGCCAAACTGCTGCATTGTTTTTCAAAATGAAAAAAATGCAGGTTAGTTTGAATGCGATATGGTATTATTACTTATTGAATTTAAGACGAGCTGTATAAATCGACTTTTTGTTCTCAGAACCATGGATAAACACATTTCAGATGGTTCACCAATTATTTAGCAGATCTTGAACCCTGATCCATCGTTTCCTGGCCCTCATCTTGTAGGCTTTGCAATACTATGTAGATATCCCACCTGATGTTCATTCTAGTAATATAATCAAGCAAGTGAAAATTGCAAATTTATTGAATTTTTCCAGGGACTTTGTCTTTTAAAAACTGTTGTATATTTAAGGAACAGCCTTTGATTGACTTGCGAGTATTATAGGCCTGTATTTGTGGGAAATCCCGTATATAAACGCATGCAATGTTTGTTTTTTCGTTGAGATCTAACACAACCCCAGAAGCTTTCATCTAACTTGATAATATGGTTAACTTAAATAAAATTAAGATGCAGAACTGTGACTGCTCTTTGTGTACTTATGTTTCAAATGAAATTGCTGAGGGTGTTTTGTAGTTATTCTCAACAATACATAATATTGCCAGAAGCTGGGACGGAAATTCAAGCCTCATATGTTAAAGCAGCCCCTTGGGATGACATAAATTTTCGTTTTTAGTCTTGTAATGAAGTAATGTATCACCCAGATCAAGTTTTTATTTTTTTCAGAGTTTTTAGATTTTTACAAATATTTTTAATCAACATTTCTATGAAACCAGAAGGAACCCAAACAAACGATTTGTATACCTGAAGGACGATTGAATGTTTTCACAGCATTGGGCCACATGCTGATGGCATCGGCCCAGCTCTGGGTAGACAGTCAGTGCTGCAGGTGTGTCCTCCCGTGTCCTGACTATAAGAGACCAATTAGCGGCGACTGCTCTGATCTTACTGTCTGATACGTGGGAATATGTGATGTAAAGTGCAGAATATTGCTGACTTGTTCTGTTTACATGACAATATACGACCTGGAAATACAACTATTTCACTTTTTTTCGGTGCTTTAAAATTGTTTTTTGACTTTTTCGTATTTTTAGATCAGTAGGCTATATAGCTTCATATAAATCAAAAGTGACAACATTGAAAATGTCTTATCCCAAGGGGTCCCTTTAATATTTTATATGATCCAAGGTGAATAAAAAATGGTACTACCATCATTGATACTTTAATGCAAGACTGTATTTGGGGAATACTCAAAATTCTTGTAGTCCATGTGTGGCATTGCTTCGTCATTTTGTTTATCTACTTCTCGTCTTCAGTTAACGCCAAGAACATTACCACAATTATCAGGTAAATGTGTTTGGCGACAGTTTGTTCAAAATAAATCTTGTTTCACCAGATAATAATATTATGTGTACTTAGTAAGTATAGCTGAGTCGATATGTAACATCAGGAGGCCAACATGTGCACTTCCGGATGAAAGCATGAAAACTTGCATATAGGGGGTTCGGAGCATGCTGAATCCGATTAGGACCGGATCCACGCTGCCAAAATGAGGGATCAGTCCCAAAATCGAAAAATACAAAATGGCCGCCATCGAAATAAATGCAATTCTATTTTTGGTTGTACCGTTGTTATTTTTAACTAAAATTTTAATTTTGGTTACAAACTGTAAGTTTTGGAGACCCTTGGATATAATACTGTCACACACAAGTTTCAAAATGGCCGGCATTTATTTAAAAAAATTGGAACAAAGAAATTATATGAAGTATTTATAGTGTTAACATGGGTATGGCTAAGTTTTACATTAAAGTTTTGTCACTCTGTCACCACATAACTGATCCATTAATATGTGTAGGCCCATGTGATTCTACCTTTCGAGCTAAGAGTCTATGTATGATTTAAACATTTTTAAGCAGGCTGTACAACTCAAGCGCAAGGTTAATTAAAAGTCAGCATGGTTACAATATATCGGGTTAACATAAATAGGCCTATGGCTAATTTCTACACCAATTTTTTTCACTCTGTCACCACAGAAATGATCCATTAATATGTCTAGGCCCATATTATTCAACAATTTTAAATAAGAGTCTATGTACTAGCATGTCTAGCCAGGCTGTACAACTCAAGCCTAAGGTTAATTGGATGACATCATGCACAAGTGGGCTAACCCACATTTTGACGATTTCGAGAAAAATCGCGCAGCAACATGGAGTACAGGATAAAACGAAATACAAATTACCACAGAAAGATAACAAAATCAGTGAGCAAATGGTCTAACCCTGAATGTGAAACTCGTATATTGATCAAGTTGTTGCTATCAATGACATATATTTTCATTGTTTTTTTAATGTGGGTTAGCCCACTTGTGCATGATGCCATCCAATTAAAAGTCAGCATGGATACAATATATTAGGTTAAAATAACTATGGCTAAGTTATACATCAAACTTTTTTCACTCTGTCACCACATAACTGATCCATTAGGCCTAATGTGTGTAGGCTCATGTGATTCTACCTTTCAAACTAAGATTCTATGTAGTATTCAAACATGTCCAACCAGGCTGTACAACTCAAGCACAATGTTAGTTGAAAATCAGCATGGTCACAAAATATCGGGCTAACATAAGTATGCCTAAGCTCTCTACATCAACGTTTTTTTTTCACTGTCTCATCACATAAATGATCCATTATTATGTGTAGGCTCATGTGACTCTACATTTCAAACTAACAGTCTATATATTTAAGCATGCCTGACCAGGCTGTAAAACTGAAGTGTAAGATTAATTACAAGTCATCGTGGTTACTATATAATTACCTCTACATATCTGTCTACTACTAGAAACAGAGCTGACGTGTACATGAGAGATTGGTTTAATAACAATGACATCTTTCAGTGCAACGTTTTTTGCAGGCACACTTGATCAGTTCTCTGCATCCTTGTAAGGCACCTATTTGCCCTAATTATCTAGTTTTCAGAACTTCCATGTCTGCATCTGTCACCGCTGTTGTGATAATCTTTGAAATACCTAGTTTGCAGTGCTGCAGAGAATGACTCTTACACCTCCCATGCTGTTTTCTTGCAAGCTGAACAGAATGAAGATTCATATCACATCCAGTACGTGCGTGCATGAATAACTAACCTCAGTAATGAACACCCAGTAATGAACATCCATCTCGATGGCGATAGTATGAGCCGCAGCATACCCGAAATGAAGACCATGTCCAAAAGCCAAACAAATTTCACAATCGTCCATCACAATGCGAGCACCAGAGCATCTGTGTCAGTGGCATGTATCTTTTTTTCCTTCCAAGCTTATAGGCGTGGAAGTAATGAAGCATTTTTCTATAATCTACAGCTTCATGAAAGCATGGCTCTAAATCAGATGTATCCAGTAAGGCTGATGAGGCTACATTTTTGCCTTTGGTTTTGAATAAAATCTCTGTCCTCTCTGGCATGTGCTTTAAGGCTATCACTCATGCAGGTAGGCCTACATGTATCCCAGATAATACCTATCCTTTTTACATAGTCAAGCTGTTTATTTAGATATGGGACAAACACGTAATCGTGATAATTAGCATAGTCTCTGAATATGTTTCGACATTTGTTGTCGTATTGTATTCTTTAGATCTAAGATATGAACAAGAACAGCCCATCATATATTTTTACCTCCACTGTAGGTGCTAACTCTAGACGTAGGGTTCGAGTTTCCAAACATTTAAACAAGTTCGATTTTTCAACAAAACGCATTAAATTGTTTTCGGCTAAAGATAGTGGCCAACAATGGTTTTCGTGTTCGAATTCATATCACCACTTGTTGTTTGACAAGCGATAGACATTCTTAAAAAAAAGGTGCAGGCCAATCTTCATGCTTTTTACTTTGTTTTTATACTTTGCTGTTGACGAATTTTTCCATTCACTTGATTTAAATAATTGAAGAGTGTTTTTTCTTAATATTATCATTCATTGAATGGTTTATATAAAGAGGTGTGATTCACAAAAGTCTCATACTGTTTCCTTCCCATGGCCTCTGCTCTTGTAATATTGTCTATTGCATTTTCAAACAAGATTACCTTTGTTTCGACAACTCATTGACTACCTTTGCGCATGATAGCCGCTGGTCGTCATAGTCTCCTTAGATTATTCTTGTATGCATGTCCCTTTGTTGTGTTTGGCATTGGAATATCATTCGGAAATGTGGCGGGCGGCACGAAATTGTTGTCAATGATAGGTGTATTACGTAGTTATGCACCTGCAAATTCATTAGTAACAAAGTGTGTCAGTGAAATGGCTGTTCCATAAAATGACGTTTTTGATGATGTCGATGATGGGTTATGATCTATGTTGTCCAGGTTACCGGTTATGAAGAGGTATTGGAACTGTTGGACATACTACCTCAGACTGTTCAAATGTAATTGCACTGTTTGCTACATCTGTTTGAAGTTGTAATATCAGGTCATAATATCAGTCAGAGCGTCTTTCATCAAATAAGATATCTATAAAATCACGTTTCCTAGTTTTGTTGTAAATAAGTAGCCCAATATGTAGAGGGAGTCTAGTTCCTCCTTTTTATGCTGTGTCTTGTATGTGTGGAAAGAGATTTTCTTCTGCTACACCTAACAGCAATAAAAGTTAAAAGTCAGATATTGATAGAGCAGCTGTTTTGACAACATGGTTATTTTCCGTCTGGGTTTGGATGTTTGTGCCACCAAGGATCATCTGAACTAACAGAGTAAGAGAAGCTGGCTTGTCATAATGATATTCTTCTGTCAAGGATCCTGTAAATTTGCATTGTTTTTGAAATATCTCCTTCCTGTCTCTGTTTCCTGCTCTAATAAGAACAGCAGCATCACTCACTTGATCCCGAGCTTTGACGTCCAACAATGTTTCACCAACGTCATATTTAAAGGGCAGCATGATAGCATATTTGCCTTTATGTGCTTTCAAGTCTGGTTATTGTGTGAGAATCTTCTCCTTCAAACGTGTTGCATGTGTCCTTTCTGACATATTGCCACCAAGCTGTTCAAGTTTTGACCTACATAGTTGCACTAGGTTCGAGAGCATAAATATGTGTTCAAATTGATTTTCTGATTGATGTGTTTCTTCAATGGCATCAGGGGCCAAGTCTAAAATTTGTTTCAATTCGGTCTGTACTCGATATCTATCCCTGAAATGTGCCAGGCACTGTTTATGGCATGCTGCATCAATAATTGCAATCATGTCTCCAACTGATAGTTTTGCTAAAATACGTGTATCACGAAGTCATGGCGCCATCTTACGAACAGTCACATCAATTTTAAAACAGTCTTAAATACTAATCTTGATACCAGGACACAATGTCTGTGAAAAAATATAATAATTGTATGCAAGTTTTCTTCTGAAATAAAGAAAAAATATGTGTACCAGAAAAAGTGGACCACTTTTTAAATCGCGGTTTTGAAGAAACACACTTTTCTTTATTTAGGGTAATATAAATAATCTTATTTGTGTTTCCGGATATAATGTTTAGCTGATCTTATTGCATATCCTATTCAATTAACACAAAATAAAAATGTTTCCAAGTCAAAATAGCTCAAAATTGTAATCAGGTATAAAATTAATTATTTCAATGGCGGCCATTTTTATTTTTTTTATTTTGAGAGTGATCTCTTATTTTGACAACGTGGATCCGGTCCTAATCAGATTCAGCATGGTCCATACCCCCTATATGCAAATTTTCATGCTTTCATCCGAAAGTGCACATCTTTTTGACATATCGACTCAACTAGTACTAATTATGAATGGGTATAGCTTATTGCTGTGCTTTAAAAATAATGGCTGGGGATAGTTGAACATGAATTGCCATTCATAGTGAATATACATAAGAGATGCTGATGCTACAGCATCATCTTCTTTAAAACGCAAATAAGTAGACCTATAATTAGCCAGAGCCACTTCTACTTCTAGAAGTATATTAATAAAGCTACGACAATGCCTAAATCGTGGAAATGTTGAATAAGTTGATGAAGCTCATGATATTTGACGTGTTGCCTTTTCTCAAATGAGTAAATATAGCTGTCTTCCTTGTGTGAAACATAATAATTAACATTTCTGCACTGATGCAAGCTTTAGTTTCAATTTGTTGCGTTATATCAGAACATTTTTAGATTCATAATCACTGAAATTATGTACTTTAAACAAAGTATGATGGACACCAACTGAGGAAGTAAACCTCAAAAAATACATCCTTGCAAATTATTTATGTAGCTGTTGCTGGAGGGAGTGCATCTTCAGGTGTTATGACATATACCGGGCCTTTCAGACAATGTGCTAACTTTACATTTTGCTGTTTATTTTACCTTTGTGTAAATTACACCTTCCGTCTGTGTAATAAAGATAGCAGCTTCAAATTTAAATAGATCTTTTTTTATATATTATAACCTTATTTTTGTATAATAACATATTTAAAAAAAATATATATTTAAAACTTTAATGCACATAACGGTACAGATTAAATTTAATATGCTTTCATTTAAATTACTTATATAGGGCCTAACGCCTCGGAGGAACGAGCTCGGAGGTGTAGTAATCCATATCAGTGTCCGAAGAAGTGTTCATGCCATTGTTTATGGTATTATAGCTAAGAGTCCATTCCGAAGACATCATCATACTTCAAAATATTTCAGGGTTTTTGATAAAACGTTTTTTTATTTTCATTTCTAAATTGTAATAACTTTATTTTTTTATTATTATTATTAGGTCCTTATTATTACAAAAAATATATGTAAGATACTTCACGGCTCACGCTATGACAAAAGTAATTGCAATTATATTGTCAGAAAGTGATAGTACATGATGAAATGAACGACAGCCAATTTTGAGCTCACATTAATTAAATAAACAGTGTTTTTTACGTTTTATGTGGTCTTTTTCTTTGAAATATCTAACAGCAGTAAATTATATGTCTTAGGAAGGTTTCTTAGGTTTGTATTAAGGTATATTATGAAGAAAATAATGTTCATTTACAGGGAAATGCGACGAAAAATATTTTTATATCGGCGGCCATTTTGGATTTTCTGGAAAAGCAGAGCCAAAATTAGAAGTCTTAACGACTAAATTTCATCATTGCCCCTAGATACTGTGTACCAAATGCGGTGCTTTTGTCCGCCCGATAAATATAATGCTAAAAAATGACGTTAAAGAACTAATAAAAATCCATTCGGGTATGGTCACAAAACACTTAATATGACACATTTCGGGATTTTTTATTTTGTGTTAATGCTATCAATTTTACTAAGTGATCATATATGTTTACTACACATTCGTATAAAACTGTACCATTAGCGGGAATTTAGCCAAATCAAACTTACAAAAAATGAAATTAAAATTAAAAAAAAACACGTAGTATGTTTTGCTAAAAATGATCTGAAAATAACAAAGAAAATAACAAAAAAATACATGTATTCATAATTTCGGGAGTACATGCTGTAGTCATGGGACCTGGCATAAATAAGAATACACATCAATTATTTAACATTTTCTTCACATAATTATGCACTTTCTGGTTCATATTACCAGGGATTACGAAACAGAGTGTAGTAGTAAATGTATAATGTGAAGTGGACATTTAAATGACCGACCTTTGTGTGAATAAACGACACCAAAACTGTACTGATTAAGGAACCTAGTAGAAATTATTTTTGTTTGTTGCCAAAATTTATCACATGCGTTTTTACAGAAATTCTATAGTCAGATTCACATTAGATTCATCAACCAGAACTAATGAATTTTGCGGATTTCTCAGTCAATTTCTCAACCAATTTTCATGACATTTTACACACACTAATTTCCATTAATGTCGTAACTAGTTTTTTTAACGCAAAGTTTGATAAGTATTTCAGAAGTTGGACCATTTGACATGTAATACAATTCTGAGACGAAGCTAATGGGTTTATAGAGGGCAACATTTTAATTTACTTACTACATGTCAGATGGTCCAACTTCTAAAATATTTATCAAAACTTCGCGAAACCTTTTGGGTAGACACGACATAAATGGAAAATAGTGTGTGTAAAATTGGTGGCGAATTGACGGAGAAATCGGCGAAAATCATTCACCACGGTTAATGTGAATTCAAACTAAATAGCTCCTGACGCTGAGCACTGTTGTTCACATTCCCAGCAGGCACAATAAGTTGAATCAATGTTGGCTTCACGTTGACCCACGGTCAATGACGCTGGACCAACATTAAAACAACATTTAGTCAAGCGGCATGTTTTTAATTGTTTATTATTTGCATTATTCAAGTTCCACCAAGTTGTCGACCACGACAACACAGTATTTCCTCCAATATGTACTATTTTTAGATAGGACAGTTTGATTGAAATAAGTCATATTTTTCACTGAGGGTCATCAGCGAAACCGACCAAATGATTGCAAGTAGCAGCATGTTTCTATTTAGACAGGTTGATTGTTTAAATAACAACATTTTCAAATGTTTGGTCCCAAATTAAATAAATATCAGTCATTTCCACCCAGTGGAATATATGGATCTGACGTCTTTAGACCGTCTTTATACATCAGGATCTGACGTCTTTAAACCGTCTTCATACGCCAGGATCTGACGTCTTTAGACCGTCTTTATACGTCAGGATATGACGTCTTTAGACCGTCTTTATACGTCAGATCGTCAAGATCTGATGTCTGTAGACCGTCTTCATACGTCAGGATCTGACGTCTGTAGACGTCAGAAGGACGGTTCCCGCACTGGGATAATTAAAATATTTCCAATGCCCGTGGACCCATAACATAACTGTTCAAATGAAACAGAACAAACTAAGCCATTTATGATGATTTAAAATTGAAAAAATATATATTTGTTTTGCATGGTTTATACAGAATATGTCAGCGTTGTGGGCGGTAACCCTTTCACCGCCAAATTATTCAATCTGAATTTCCACCCACTTGAAGTTGTGTCTCGCTGACGCGATCCACAACTTCAAGTGATTGAAAATTATTCAGATTTTACAAAATGGAGGTCAACTGTTTTCAAATACTGCTGATTGATGTCACATTTTATCTTTAACATATTTAAAAGATGGTACTTCATGTGCTAATCAAAAAATGAAAACCCGAATATATGCGGCACCGGTGGTTAAAGGGTTAAGGGTTAAGCATGGTCGTATTGATACAATTAAGATACTGTATATATGTACGGATCGTCACCTAAGCATAATTTGTCATTCAAACTCCTTGGGGTCTTAACAAAATATAAAATGTTCAGACTTTTAGACATTCCATTTCACCACCAAATTAGCGTAAGGGATTATTTTATTATGTAATGTATACATGTCTCATGTCGATACAACAATAAGAAAAAATAATTATAAATAATACGCCTTTATTCATTTTATTTTATATTCAACAAATAGTCCACTGTCCATGCAACTGATAATCATACATAAGGTAATTGCATAAAATGTAAAAGTGAATTATGTTTTCTTTGTTAAGTCGTTCAACACGTTTAATCACACAATTGTGTTATCCCCACAGCGCAATAAATTTCCAAGGGATGGTTGCTTTGTTTTTATTATCGGTACTTTCTTTGTTATCTACAGCTCGGGTTATTTTGCATACCATGCGTACTGCTGTTAAAACCCAATTATTATTTAAATGTTTTTACATTGCATGCAGTATGTACCGCGGCTGAGCTATGTCATTTAATTATATCACAGCTTCTATAATTTACTATGAATGTAAAACCATCTAATTTATATTTAAAAGCACAAAGAAGATTTTTCACACCTTATACTTAATATCGGTATGAATGTTTATAAACTATTTACATCACTTAACATCCAGATAAAGTAATCTTAAATAGCATGATAGGTGATGTAAATATATATTGTGTTTCTTTCAAAATACAGCTTGGGTGTAGGAACTTGTGCTGGAAGGATGACATTCATGAGAGCTCTACAGTTCTGCTTCCAACTTCAGCGGGAATTTCTTCAAGGAATGCAGTAAAATCGACTGCAATAAAACAGAACAATGACATAAACAGATAAATTTACTTTGAAGTATTATCGACTGAGACATGTCAAAAGAAAAACTGACTGGGTGTTGCATATTACAAGTCATTTCCAACAACAATAAGCACGCTTACCGGACATGCCGCACGTACATGTGGTATATAACGTATATGCTTCTGATATATAATCGTACATACTAGTACGTTTAACGTTAAAATACCCATGGCCTCTATGGTTTTCAAAAAACAAATTCCAGCGCTTTGAAGTGTTAAATTACAAAAATCATAATCATGTTAAGAATCATTGCCCAATCTATGGAGTTAAGAGCTAATCAATATACATTTTATTTAAATTTAACATTCACTTAAAGTTTTGTACCGCTACCGCGATCCACAACTCTAACTGACTGAACTTGTACAATTAGATCATATCGTGTTAGTCATATCGTTTGCGCCCGAGACTTCAAATAACATTCACTTCTAAACCTGTTTGCACAAGAAAAATCACAAATATACATTTGCTGTATAACTATAGTCGATAACAGCGAAGCTGTAGAGGCTAACGTTTTATTCCCATTAAAACACACCACTACATTATTTTCTTTGTCCGACCATTACATTCTAAGCCGGGAATGGAGAGTTATTGTTGATCAAGTACAGACCAATTATCATGGTAGGCATATGGTGTTATAATCAGAGAGGTGTGACCAAGCTGTTGATATGAAGGATCCTCATTATGGGCGGATGTGTATTAAGTCAGTTAAAACCCTCCGAGATCTACATTCTTAGCTGTGGAAAAGGCCTCGGCCTTTTCCACAACTAAGAATGTAGAGCTCCTCGGGCTTTATCCTGTGCATAATACGCACCTGAATCGTGGCATGTAGCGACATGTCCATCCTCTCTTGCAGCACTGTGCTTTCCCACAACACGTTCCGGGGCAAAATTTTCCGGAGGCACATTTTTTGACAGAGCGTGTTTGAAGATCCAGAGCCCTTTTTAGTGCATTTCTGAAGCAGAGAACACGTATGTAAAGCCACTATGTCTTTTTCTCTGTTTTAGATGAGCGCGCGCATTAGATTTAT
This sequence comes from Flabesymbios commensalis, assembly GCA_964017125.1. NCBI lineage: Eukaryota > Metazoa > Annelida > Polychaeta > Terebellida > Flabelligeridae > Flabesymbios > Flabesymbios commensalis. The sequence goes on from OZ024913.1 coordinate 18,859,874, forward strand.
GAAGCACATTATCAAATAAAACATGTGGTTTTTTTGCCGAGCACGCGCATTAGATTGTTGCCGCTTTCCGATAAAAAACCGGTGACTTCGGGAGAAAAAATAAACATTCGGAAAACAAAAACAAGTTTATTTCAGGAGATAAAAGAACATTTTTCCAGCTATGTTTTTTTGCTTGTTTTTTTTCGCCGCCCTCATTAACTTTTTCAAAATAGGTCAAAAGTTTTTCATTTGGTCGCCCTCATTAACTTTTCTAGAAAGTTGTCAAATGTTTTTTATATGGTCGCCCTCATTAACTTTTCCAAAAATAGGTTCCATGTTTTTTTTTCCTAAATATTTTTTTTTTCGCCCTCCCTTATTAGATTTTGGATTTTTTTCTGGTCTAAAACAGAGAAATAATACACAGTGGCCCAAAGCAGCAATATACCATTGATTGTGCAAATAATCTGTTATTTTGTAATGTCCAGGAAATATTCTTACGAATACTAGACCTCACTATAACAACACCCAGAGCAACTTGAAATCACTACAAAACCGAGAATCAGGTCTCATTATACTTATGTAGAAATATGTTACAAATAAACAATATTACAAATAATGAAAAACGTGTTTGAAATGCTGGTGTATGCACGGCCACTTATTAAGACACACCGCTACATTAGTTTCTTTGTCCGACCACTACATTTTAAGCCGGGAATGGAGAGTTATTATTGATCAAGAACATACCAATTATCATGGTAGGCCTATAGTAGGCCTACTATAATCAGTCAGGTGTGACCGAGCTGTTGATTATGACGGATACGCATTATGGTCAGATGTGTTTTAAGTCATTTAAAACTCTCGGAGCTGTACATTCTCAGCAGTGGAAAAGGCCACGGCCTTCGGCCTCGGCCTTTTCCACAGCTAAGAATGTAGAGGTCTTTGGGCTTTATCCTATACTAATCAACACTAATGTGCAGGATCTGCTTACTTGTTCAAGTAAACAGGAACAGTAACTGTCCCGTGGCATTTTGGATAGAATAATCGTTAAGCTGAAGTTTGGTTGAGAACGAGCAACTTACGATGATTCAGGGAAATCAAGACCATCCAACGGCAGCATTGCACCAGCAGGTAGCTGATCGTCCATGTATTCTAAACTGTAACATAAAAATTAAATGAGTGGGTTTTACGCCACCTTTGTGTACATATAGGCTATAAAACTGGGACAGGATAACCTACTGAGGATGTTGAGATGAATGATATGACACTACCCTTTAGACACAGACTTCGAAATTCGAGTCTTGGCGATCTGAGACCGAGCACGCTACCTCTCGGTCACAGAGGCTCTCCATAATATTGAATTTTACGAGTGAGCGGGAAATGAAACATTTCGTTTCTTTAAAATTGAATACCAGAGCGTAACATAAAAAGTGATGCACCTACCGATTACACATAAACATAAATAAAAAATATTCATACAACGCCGACCCAACGTCGAAGACGTAGGGCCGACGTTGTATAAATGTTATGCAAATGGGCAACCAAATACATGCATACAATGTAGACCAGCAATGTTCTTCATAACTTTAAATTAAAAAAACATAATCGGTTCATTCATATCGGAGATGATTTACCGTTTATTGTTTGAAGCATAATTTCGACGATATCACACTAAGCAACAATTCACTTACATTTTGAATAGACTGAGAGAGTGGAAAACTCCGCTATGAATCGTTTAAATCAACTTTAATTGATATGTACAAGTATTCAATGTTAAGATATAAGAGCCAAGTACTGTTTTCAGGCTGTAGGCACATTTTATTACACAATAAACTATTGTTGTCGCTAGGTTGTAACCTGCCTTCTCTGATTGGCCACATGCAGACGGCACAATAGTCAGATTTCAAATTTGCTTTTAAAATCGGACTATTGGGGTCTTTTTGGGCTCCTGTTTCATAGCTAGTCATTAGTACATGAGTGCTAACACTAGGTTATGAAGGGTATTTCTTATAATGTCATTATCATGACCATAACGTCATGATGACATTTAGACACGGATAACAATAAATTAAAAGTGTTTTTTGTCGAAATAGCGTGTATTCCAAATCACTGCAGACTGTGATGCACAAAGTTCGAGTGAATTTACGTAAACCCAATGTTGTTTTGATGTTGGGCCACCGTCTACGACGGCGGCCTAACATCAAAACAACATTGAGACAACGTATTGTGGTGTTACTCACTCCCAGTTATGCTCTGCCCGCACTACACTGGTGATGACCATAAGCAGCAGCGCCATCATCAGTGATGATACCATCGTCATGTACAGAATACTCCTCATCCTCAGGCTTAAAGGAAAACAATTATAAATGGAGGTGGTGAAATATTGTTTTCTTAGGGTTCTGGTTCGTCGAAAATCTTGTACGAAACATAGCATTAAGCATAGTAATGTAAATGATAATTATTACAGAAAAGTCAATTTTTTTTTTTTGCTTTTATTATATATTATATTTCCCATATATTAATTATAGAATGCTATTCCCGGGCTATGAAAACTGAAAACAAATCCAATCATAAAATTTAATCTGGTCAAATTGACTAATCTCATACATACTATTTAGTTAAACAAGACAAATTCCTGACGGGCGTAATAAACATGAAGCACATTTGTGGAACAACACCATACAGAACATAAAATGACCATTGAATTGATAGCCAAACACCAACGAATGCTGCTCTTTCCGTGTCCCATCGGACTTATCTTGCTTATAATAAATGTTTTCCTTCTATCCGGACAAACGTGACCGGGACATAACAACGCGCTTGGATTTGATCCCACGTCTTATAATATATCGTCACCTTGGATATGAAAGGGTGTATCTGCCACTTTGCAAAGTGGCAGATACACCCTTTCATATCCAAGGGGACGATATACTATTCCTTTTTTTGCCAGATAAATATTTCATTAACCAACCCTTTAAACCCACACGATGCATCAACGCTTCATTTTGCATCTCTGAGGAATGACTTAATTTGTATACATTTTAGAATTGAAAATTTTCATGGAGCTGTATTATTAATAATAATATCTTTTTTTTTCATTTGTCACCCACTTCAGATCATCTTTATCCACCACAATTTTAGGAATGCGACAGCAAGTCGCGGCGTGTAGTGGATAAAGTATACAATGGTAAATTTATTCAGGCTTGAAATAATTGGTCTCGAAAATGCGATATAAATATATAATCGAAATCTATTTACGACGGGCTTAATGCGTTACTTTACTATTGGATGTTCTGTTACATAATAATAATGTATTTCACCACATGTACACATGTAGTCATGCAAATCTAAACGCACGAATTATTTAATTAATTTAATTACTTAAATTGTCGTTGTGCGAGATTACAATTCAATTGTTATTCTGATTGTTGTGTCACACTCCCTGTCAGTAATGCAGCCCTTCCAGCGCGGGACCGTCTTTATACGTCAGAATCTGACGTCTGTTGACGTCAGATTCTGAAGTCTACAGACGGTGCTCGCTCTGATATAATTGAACTATTTATAATGACCGTATGTATTCAAATGGAGCGGACACAGCTAAATCTGACATTTATGATGACTTTAAATTGGCTTGAACAAAAATAATTCAGCGTTGTAAGAGTTATTGGTGAAGCAACGCTGTAGACGGTAGACCACCACTGGTATAGTTGTAACAACACTAGCAATAATCTTACCCGGGCGAGTGTTTTAAAAAGCTAAATCCTTTTCTCTCAGCAGTAGGCCAACTTTGGTTCTGATATGCTGTCTCTCTTCGCTTGCTCTCAATTGCTCTTTTGAAAATGCAGTTTCGTGGTGGTAACAGCGTCATATAAAGCCACGAGCCACCCACTCCTTATTCTGGCAGCCAATGTGCAATTGGCAAACATGGCGCAGAGTGGGAGGGGCTCTGCTATAGGCAGAAATAAACATAATGTAAGATCAGTATAGAGACTACTTTTATGAGGAATTATTGGAGAACTGGAAATACAGAAGCGTACAACTTCACTACCATCATTAGTTTGTAAAAAAACGTACACTCATCAGAGAGCACCACACAGGACCAATTGCCATTGGTGTTCCAGTGCTGAATTATCTTGGACCAACAGATGTGATTCTGCCGTTTTTGTTATGAACCGTTAGATATTTTTCTTGCCACTAGGCTGAATAATTATGTCCCTTGTAGTCGTTATCTAACAGTTGTTTATGCCAAATGCGTACCAAAAACGTGCTCCAGTCAAAAGATAACTCCGAGGTAGTCTTCTAACATCCCAACCTTGACAGCATCTTCAGACGTCTGCCTTCAGGAGCTGACGTCTTTTTCCGACGACCATGCTAGCGTCTTTTTTCACTCCTGCCTGATAGTCTGTACCTTGCTCTGAAATTACATTATTTAAATCCCATTACATTTGAACCGTATAATTTAAATTTGATTCCCACTACAAATGTCCCCACTGGAACCCATAATTACAATGCGCAGACATAATTTTGCATGACAATGTGCAAAACATATGTGGATAGCATGTGACACAGCTTAAGAGCTTGAAAATCATGTCTGTATAGTATATAAGCTGGCGGCTCAGTGGTGATTAAACAGTGGCTTGTGAATGAATTGTGTGGGGGTGAAAAAACGTATGTCCAGTGTGTGTATGAAGGTCGTAGAAACATAACATGAGTAGGTCTATTCAAATAAAGCGGAAAGAGCTAACTAACACATTTATGATTATTTTAATTTGAAAAAACAACAACTTTGTTTTTTATAGTTTGTATAACAATATTATAATCAAAGTCTTAAGGATAATGTTAATTGGCACGTATGTAGCCATAGCATTCTATATCATTTTTCTACCTGTACGCTTTAAATGTAATTATTGGCCAGTTTAATTGTGACAACGATTTATTGAATGAATTTTATACTTTTTTATATCTTATATATTTTTTTCACCGATTAAATGCACATATGTAAATCTTAGATTAGTTCTATTAAATGAGGAGGCAGTTTTATGCGAAATCTATGTGGAGTAAAAATGAAGATATTTACCCAGTAAAGAAAATAAACCATTTGTATAACATTTATACAACATTGTATAAATCTTTTACAAATGTTTTGTGTTTGCTGGGTAATCATAAAGATGAAAACTAAATCACGTCCAATTTTTCAATCGAAGGCTGAGCCACAGAATGTAATCACATCTATTTAGATTTGGCTTGTGATTGAATATACCCCATGTAAAAACTAACCATGTTTATAATATCAGAGAGTAGACACGAACTCCTTTATCGAAACATAAATTTCAACACGTTGGCTGTTTAGTTGATGTGATATACAAAACAAGTTGAAAGGCATGAAAACTAGGAACGGCATGTAAACTGCTCACTAAATTAATATACATACAGCGTGTAGACTCCCATAGGGGACAACAAACAAACAAATGAATAGTGAGTTAGATGGTACTGCACAGAGACCTAACACGTTATTGTTCACCCATACGTGATGTGACTATCCAGCCAAATTCACAGCCAATACGAGACGCCCAAACAATGCTGGTTCAATTTTGCGCCAGTATCGTCGACGGTGATCCAATATCATTGCGTGAATGTGATTGCGTGTTTTCTCCACACCAAACGCACTGAGGTATTTTTTCATTTTGAAGCTGCCAGTTACGTGAGTTTTGTTAGCTTCATAGGAATTAAAAACGTAACATAGTTATAGTAAAATGCCGTAAAGTAAAAGTTTTGGTGTCTGTATTATTTTTTTGTTTTTATTCGAAATGCGGTGTTAATAGGTTATTTCTCATTATCGTGTTTATATTTATCACATGGTGATGCATTTCAACAATTGGCGTCACTGATGTACGGTTGTGTTCAACTTAAACTATCCCAGCTGACAAGGGCATTGAATCAACGTTGGTCCACCGTCTACGACGCTGAACCAACATTGATTCAACGCCTTGTGTTTGCTGGGCTCCATTCTGAGTCTGTACCCCAGGGACTTACATCCCCTTTTGGACCAAGGGACAGGAGCCATCTTGGGAATTGTGCTGTCACGACCCCACCTGGCGAGCACCCAGCAAACGAGACATTCAAACAAAGCTGCGTTAACCCTTTAACCGTCGGTGCCGCATATATTCGGATTTTCATTTTTTATTGGCACATTAAGTACCATGTTTTAAACATGTTAAAGATAAAATGTGACATCAATCAGCAATATTTGAAAACAGCTGACCTCCATTTCGTCAAATCTGAATAATTTTCACTCACTTGAAGTTGTGGATCGCGTCAGCGAGACACAACTTCAAGTGGGTGAAAATTCAAATTGAATAATTTGGCGGTTAAAGGGTTAATAGTGGGCCAGCGTCGTAGACACTCGCCATTAATACCCACACAATAAATCTGCGTTTTATTTATTAATAATATAAATATTATTTTAGCTTGTGTACGCAATGGTGGTTTTGTTAATATACAAACATTGTCGGCCAAAGCAGTGTTACCTTCGGTGACATGTGGGCCCACATAAAAATGACGAACTATGTTATTAACCGATTCATCTATTACTAAAAATGTCTGATAGAAAAATAAATACTGTAATAAAAAAACATTAGACAATAACAATATGACAAATAAGGCAATAGCATTATTCTTATGTATGGCTTTAGTAACCAAACATAATATACATAATATACATTATTATAATAAATTATACTGAGCCAAAGAGTACGGGTGTTAAAGTGTTAGTAACAGATAGTCAGACAGACAGCCATAAATTGTATTGATAATAAAAAGTCACAACTGGACTTACAAATAATTTAAGAAAAATATAAATAAAAATTATTATTATAAAGCGTTGAACATATATTATGCAAATAAAGTGATATAATTTGCTAAAAAAGTGGTATAGTGTGCAAATAAAAATTGTGCACACGCTTGAAATCACGCTTCTATTTTATCAAGACATTCTCCAAAAGCTTAATAATAATATATTGCTCTTGGGAAGTTAAAAGTATTACAATTTTAAAATTGGATGACATAATGTGAAATATTCAATTCAATTATTTACTTCGTTAAATAAAATATATCTTAATTTCCTCATCAAAATAACTACAATGGATAAAAAAATGTACTTCGTCATTAACGGCATTGTAATCACATCTTGTACATATTCTATTATTTATAGGTGTGGAATTATGTCTGCCAAGCTCAATCTGTAATGAATGTGATGATTGTCTAACCTAATGTTGAAAATAAAATTCTTCTATATTTTTTAATAATAATTAAATATGGTTCAATATGAACAGTTAATTTAAAGGTTGCATAGATACGTGATGTGGGTACATGTTTTGGTAAATAAAGTTTTAATATTATGTTCAACATCTATTCTAAACGATTTGATTTAATGTATTTTTGTGTTTTCCAGCAAAAAGTTGAATATCATTTAGCAATGACGTGTGACATCCACTTTTGTTTTCCTGATCGATTAAACAAATTGTATTCTCCCGATTTCTTTTGTTTGCGTTAGATCGTACATTAGCTCTGTACAACACTATAAAATTGGAAACAATTGATTGTTAAACGTTTTTGTAATGCTAATCTGGGAGTTAATTTACTAAGTGTCTCAAAACTACAATTTTGAATTGCAAATATTGCCTTAGACGCCTTATTAGAAAGATGTGCAAAGTTATCAGAGAATAATTTGTTTTTGTTTGAACATCATACTCCGAAATGGGTATATGTGTTTACACTTTCGATAACTTCGTCACCATATTTAAAAACACATTTTTGCGAAGCGTAAGCAGATTTTTCTATAGATAGTTCATTTTTTTTGCAAACTGTTCGCGGAATGGGAAAATAAAATTAGGTCATCTGCAAATAAAAAATAAAAAAGTAACTTTCTGTCTAGGTTAACTCCGCATGCAGTGTCTAAGTAGTCGGCTATGTCACTTAAAAAAATCGTTAAACAATTGCGGGCTCGGAACACCTCCTTGAATTACGCCAAAGCAGCATTTAAAAGGCATGCTAAAGTCGTTTCCTCAATTCACTATATTTTTTTTATTTTAAAAACATACTTTTTATTAGGTTTAAAAAATCCCAGCTGACATTTTCTTTAAACAGTTTGTAGATTAAGGCATTACGATTTATATGATCGAAGGCTTTGGCGAAGTCTATGAAACATACAGTACATAAGGATTTTTCAGCTTTTTATACTGCTGAACAATAGAATTGCGAACAAATATATTTTCTGTGGTTCTACTGTTTGCTTTAAATGCCGCCTGGAATGGGTCATTATCAGAACAAACAATATTGTCAAATTTTAAACGATTTTTCCAAACTATTTCCAAAAGTTTACCTGATGTAGCGCCCGTTTTCATGATCAGTTTTAGAACCACTTTTAAATATTAGGGTTGATACCCCATATATTAAACGTTCTGGCTAACTTCACGACGCACATATACTATAAACGATAATAATGGTATCAGTAATTTTATTACCGCACTTGCTCGAGCAGCAATGAATATTATTCATGATAGGACATTCACTTATATCGATATTGCACTTTTAAGCATGTAATGAATAATTATGTAATGTTTTAGACAATATATGCCGTTCTCTAATATGGCAAACATGTATTATGTGTATTTTTTAATCAAGACAGCAACAAAGGTAAACCATGACAAAGCAGGTGAAACTGGAAGACTTGTGATGTATTTTTTAAGAACATAACATGAGTAAAAAACACTGTTATCAGTCATAATAAGCAGATTAAGCAGTATGTGTGGGGAAGTCCCAGCAGGCCTGCCACGTGGAATCCACATGGGAAACTCTTGGGAATTCGGTGCATAAGTCGTCCCTTTAGATATGAGAGGGTGTATCTGCCACATTACAAAGGGACAGATACACCCTTTTTTATCTAGGGGGAGAGGCGAATATAAAGTATAAACCTGGATTTTTTACGTGACGTTTGTGTGTACTACATAAACATACTGATAAACATCAGAAAGTTTGAGATCTGTTTTTGTTTCTGAGATATTTGTATATTCTAAATGACATTTACACATACACTATTTGTTTCTCTGTATCGCGTACATGTACCTTTATCAGGAACTTCGGACAGATTCAATTTGGGAACTATGACAATCTATTTAAATCAGTCCATGACTCGCATGGCTTTTTATTGGCAGGCTGGTGTATGCGCGCGGCAGCGGATTGGTAAGTGTAAAACACCCTGGTCTAAATTAGATTGCATTAGATCGAATTATTGACATGATTGAGTGACGAAACATGACTTTTACCATCCGCAGATACCCCCTGAACACAGACGACAATACTAATATCGCGCTGCAGTGTTGATTTAACTGATCCATGCACGCAGCACAATGCAAAATTCATTTTCCAAATCTGACAACTTAACATGTGTACTCCACTGTCCACAGATGACTATGGCACAGTGTAGATTTAATTGGCACATGTTCAACCCTCGGGCAACTGGCCCATTTCTCACGCTAAGCGATTTTTAGACATTTATAAATGAATGAAATTCTAAATTAGCTGCACAATTTATTTTTGCCGGCCTTTTGCAAACAAAAATCCAATGAGTGAGACCGGAGATAAGAGGATAGCGTCCAATAGTTTGTTTAACCACTAGCATATCGTTCTATGGACCCCTAGGACAAAAAAAATAATAAAAATAATGATACTGAGAAAAATATGGGATCTAAAGTGTTAGTAACGATAATAATGTTAAATTGCACATCAAGGTCCAGATAAAATGTATTTATTTAAATTTCGATTCCTAATTTTTAAAGTAATAGGGATTTCACACTAGCGATATGATAGCCGTCATATTCATGATAAGTAAATACCAATATACTACTAATATATATATCGAAAAGAAGAAAGAACTGTATCAACATGATAAAAATTGCAACATGATAAAAATTGCACCTCGCTGAATAGAGATAACAATACCTTGATATATTTGTAAAATGCCAATGTGCTTTATCCTGTAGTCTTCAGTTGTATTCGCTCTCACTCTGGGAACTACACCCTGCCCGATGACAGAATGATGTGTTTAGGATCAAATGGGAGTTAAAATATACAGAAAATGTGTTATTGTGTTAACTTTTTTGTTAGTAGTGCTGTACCAACGTGCTCCGTGTTTGCTAACCCTTTGAACCATCGATTCCGATTATATTCGTTTATTAGCACATAACATTATCATCAGTTTTTGAACATGTTAGAAATAAAAAGTGACAACAATCGGCAAGATTTGAAAATATTTGACCAAGACGTTGTCAATTCTGAATAATTTTCACTAACTTGAAGTTGTGGATCGCGTCAGCGAGACGCAACTTCAAGTGGGTGAAAATTCCTGTAGAATAATTTAAGAGTTAAAGGGTTAATGCTAATTTCAAAAGGAGTTCGGGATAACAAACCAAATTCGGCCAGTTTGAATAATTATCCACCAAATAATCACCACTTATATTCTGAGTTCTAATGACATACTCACAGCGGTGTGATTGAGCAGGTAAAGTAAGCCGTACAGGGCTAAGCACGACTCTTTTTTATTTTGTTTTATTTGTCGATCAAATCACTGTTATTAGGAATTAAATGACTGTTTAAACATCAAGATTTTCACATGTTTCGTCTCAAATTAATCAAATATGAGTAAGTGTCACCAACTTGAAGTTGTGGATCGCGTAGATACAACTTCAAATGGTTTAAAACCTAAATCATTTAATTTAGCGTTTTAATGGCTAGCCCTCTATCTAGCCACACATTTAACATCAGTAGCGTTAATCTATATATATTACATTTGTATTAAAATGTTGTCCCGACGAATTGACGTACCAAACCATTTTCTCTGTTCAATATGAGTCCAATAATACTGTCACGGATTATTTTGTAAAAGATTACCTTCAGATATATCCCGATTATATAGATGTACAATTCAGCCTAAATTATTTTCAGCGAAATTATTTAATAAAATTTTCAACCACTTGAAATTGTGTCCCACTCACGCGATTCACACATTCAAATGAGTAAAAATTGTTCAGATTAGACAAAATCGAGGTCAACGATATTGAAAGTTGTTGATTGCTGTCACGTTTTATGTTAACATGTTTAAAAGTTGGTATTTAATGTGCCAATAAATAAAAAAAAACGAATATATTAGTTACCGATGGTTAAAGGGTTAAACCACTATGCACGACCATAATTATTTGACCTTCAAATGTCTATCACAATGACCTTGGTGTCATCTTACAACATTACTATGACACATTAAAGCCTTGAAAGTTACAATGTTCTAACAATATCGAAGACATTGGGCCGATGTTGTACACATGTTATGCAAATGTTTTGTGTTTGCTGAGGTACAGCTATTAGAAAATTATGCTGCGTTTAACCCTCTAACCGCCGGTGCCGCATGTATTCGGGTTTTCATTTTTCATTAGCACATTATGTATCACATTTCAAATATGTTGAAAGATAAAATGTGACATCAATCAACAAGATTTGAATAGAGTTGACCTCCATTTTGTCAAATCTGAATAATTTTCACTCTCTTGAAGTTGTGGATCGCGTCGGCGAGACACAACTTCAAGTGGGTGAAAATTCAAATTGAGTAATTTGGCGGTTAAAGGGTTAATGCTTATGTGGGTCTATTTGAAATATTGCATCACGATTTTAAAAAAATAATCTCGGCTTAAACAGTCATTGATTAAAATGTCACAACTGTAATTTCAACATGAGAACTGTTCACAACTTTTAAAATAAGTTTTGTCATGTTTCCTTATTATTAGTGTGTTGGTGGATGATCTAGCGGAATGGCCTGACCACTAGGTACACAAATGACCAGTCTATGAATAAATAAGGATCACTTTAACATGTCTACCATTGACACGTCCGCCCGTGGCCATCTAGATCGCCAATTGATTCTATTATCCCTCCTGTCACCTCAGCAACTGTGCATCCCCCATCAACAGAGCTTTCTCAGCAGGTGTTAATTATTGAGATCATGGTAAAGTGTCTGGCCTGTTCTATTCTCGTACAAGTATCACAGGCTTCTGATTGGTCGAGATGACCATCTCGACCAATCAGGAGTCTACGATATATCGTAGATTGTACGTGAAAACGGGTTCTGAGAAGTACTTGCCTCTCTGGTGGGTGGACTGTAATGCCTTGCAGAACTTAAAAGTTCAAGTAAACAGTTACTTTTGCTTGGCTTTACACAGCAGATCCGTCCGTTTAGCTGACAGCTTGCTATTAAAGGTTGATTATTTTTTCTAATTCAAAACTGTTCCGATTTCTTATAATTTTGAAGAATATCGAACAGATTTCGACATTACCCGGTCGCTGTTTTCTAAATGGTGTAATTGATGGTAAAATTATCATTTGTGGGTTGATGTATGAAGGTGGTTCTGCCACTGTTTTAATCATTTCACGTCCGAAAATCATATGGGCATGATGACCAGCGAAGGTTACACTCAATGAATGTTATCATTGAGTGTTCCAAAAAAAACAGACCTAAATAAAGGAAATTGTGTTAATTTTCTCCAACGATGTTTCAAGTGATGGGTAATCTGTAAATTAGTAATAGGCTTACAATTGGTAAGTGACATTAGAAAATGTATTTAGTGAATGACAAGATAGGTTTGTTAGAAATGTATACCTAAAAACATGTCATTTGACCTTTATTTTGTTATTCCGCATACTTTCTGTCTTGAAGATGGAATTATTGATTCAATCTAGCTGCAAATAAATTAAAAAACAGGCATTGCAAATATACGAAAATATGATTACCAAATATTGGTTGAGTCATTGACAACATTTGGTTATCAGCTTAAAGCATACATTATCTAAATTATACATGAATAAATGCCTGTAGTCCAGGCAGACTGTGAAATGGTTTACTACTAAGTGCAACAGAAACTATTCCGTCACCAACAGTCCCAAACCATAATAAAAGTCGTTTAGTATCGGAATAGTAGAAGAGTGTCTAATTTGCATCAATCCATAATGGTTTCCAATCACCCGGACTAAGTCGTATTTTGGCGATATATCATTTAATAATCAATGTCGAATCATGCTCTTGGAGCCTAACCATTAGTTTTTTATGTCTGGAAGTCTGATGAGAACATCCTTCAGCATCGCGGACCGCCTTCCTACACTATGGAAATAGACAGAGATCTGTACCTCAAAACAAACCTACCTCTATAGATGATGCCAATACATTTCTGCCTATTCCACTCTCCATTTTTCTAAAGGATTTCATGACAACTAAATATGCGAAGCCGAAAATAGCGTTTTTAGAGAGGTCAATTATTTACAGGCAATGCGATCTGAGGCAATCCCAGTAAACACAAAACGTTTGTATAACATTTGTACAACGTCGGCCCAACGTCGAAGACGTTGATCCAACAGTGTACACATGTTATGCAAATGTTTTTTTGTTTACTGGGATACTAGCCCCACAACCATTTGGCCTCTGTGTACAGCTCCATCATCATTTTGTTTTTGTCGATAATTGGGCCCATTCTTCAAAGATATGCGTTTTGTTGAAGCTATGCTGAAGTGGCAAAGTTTTACTGTGTATCAGGGTACAGACATACGTACTTTTAAATGAGTACATTTTGTGCAATATTTGGATGACAATGATGACCACAACTGTCATACTCTACATAGCCCAATTACCTTTTACGGAATGGGAAATACATGAAATGAATCGGGCTTTAGGCCACCTTTGTGCACATATAGGCTAAACTGGGCCAGGAGAACCTCCTGAGGATGGTGAGATGATTGAGATGACACTGTCCTCCAGACACAGGATTCGAAATTCGAGCCCTGGCGGTCCGAGGCCGAGCACGCTACCTCTCGGTCACGGAGGCTCCCCACAATACTAACTTTCACACGTGGATGGGGAAGAAACAATTTTGTTTCTTTTAAACCGCCGAGACTACGGAATGGGAATGATTGAAGTAGTCACCCCTGGTACATCAAGAACTGATGTAGAACTGGTATAATTTTTCGTATATCACAGGCATTGGAATACAAGAAGCTGGAACGATATGATAATGCAGATCATACCGGCAATGCAAAAATCATGTGGTTTATGTCCATGTCATTGAAATTCCCGCGTCCTTCCTGGAATGAAATGCTGCAGATGATACACAAAAGGTGAACACCCATGTGCAACGTTAATAGTTCTGTTATTGTCACTCATTATTAACCTATATGCAAGTAACTTGTATTTTTCTCTACTAAGCTTATTCTGCTGCCATGGGGCTGTGCGATGATCTCATGACTGGCACAATAGCAGGTATTCTTCAAGTATTACACGATACAAACTATTAAAGTCGTAAAATGAAATTTATTATATAATATTGACATTACCACTATATCCCAAATTTGATAATAATATTTTAACATTGACGAAGAAAAAACGTTTACATATTATTATATCTTATCAATGTCGTCGGCTACTCTTTATAGGCCTAACCCCGACATACCCTGGTGGGCAGTTTAGGCAGTTTCTTTGTTTTTATTTCAATATCGTGTATCTGGTGATCGTGGGTGGAGCTGCCACTTCATCACTAATGCTCTCGATACAGATTGGGTCATCGCTGTTGTTTTCACCTGCACCTGCAGAGACTACACGTTTAACGTTCTCGCTCTCTGATGAGGAAAGTCCGGGGATGGTAAAATTTGCTTGATGTTGTCCTTAAACCGCTGACAAACAGCTTGAAACTCTGCAACGTCTGGTATTTGGGGGGCTACTCTCAGATGTGGAGACATTGGTGTAGTGATTGGGGTCGTTACCCTTACATCTGCAGAATATGTGTCAACAGCAGCAAACACAAAACATTTGCATACCATTTGTACTAATCTGGCATTGTACAAATGTTATACAAATGTTTTGAGGTTGCTAGAAATTATCCCTCTTTTTAATGATACTAGCTTGCGGCTCTGCTATTGTAGATATGGTCAATGACTTGAAGTCCTCTTCCTCCTCTCTTATATACCCATAACAATGCGAAAAATGTACTCACCTTAATTTGGCCCCATATAAACGCACCTTCCCTTTGAGATATTCAGCGCGATGCTTGCTGACATTACATGAATATAAACTTCTGCCGTAACGACCCTCCGTCATGTAATTGAGAAGTTGCCTTACCAGGTATTACTGGGCCGCCTAACTCATTTACTGCGCGATGTCATCAGGGTAGAGGCTCCTGCCCATATCAAGCAATTCGAAGCCTACGATATATCGTAACTAGTTACTTCTCACTAGAGTAAACCACTCTAGCCATACCACCGGATTTAATCCATTGATATAAGTAATTTAACATATCGACAAAGATCATTTACAATAAGATGGTCGACTTACGGATTTCACCATACAAATGCGTGTAATACATTGTGCAGTGCTGTCCCCTTTTAACGGGAGTTGGAACTACGCTTTTGCAAGTGTATCATCATAGAAAACAACTAATAATTTCACCACTTTAGTCTCCAAATAAAAAATAATGATTCTGTTTACAGAAATTACACAAATATGTGGGCACAGAACTAGTCCAGTTCATTTTTACTAAAGCGTGTTTCGTGGTATGGGAATGTTTTATTATTGATTCTGATACTATGGGGTGTCCCCAGCAGAAATCAGCCGGGTGCCACTTCGGCACCCTTGGGCAAAAACAAAATGGCCGACGGATATCTCAAGGTCAAATATGATTTTTCAACAAATAAAGCCAGGAACAATTGTAATACATCATGTTCATGTGATTTTGACTGGGCAATCCATTTCTTGCATTATTTTTATGACCTAAGGTCATCTTCAAGGTCAAAAAGTCAATTTCAAGGGTGAATAAGCAAAATTACAATTTTTATCAAATAAAGCTAGGAACATGTGTAATACCGCTTTTTCATAGCATTTTGTCTGAAAAATCCATTTATGATATTATTTTGTTGATCAGAGCTCATCTTCAAGGCCGAAAGGTCATTGCCAAGGTCAAAAACCAAATGACCGCAATATATTTCAAGGTCAACTATGATTGTTCAACAAATGAAGCCAGGAACAAGTGTAATACTTCATTTTCGTGTGATTTTGACCGGGCAATCCATTTCTTGTATTATTTTCATGACTCGCGGTCATTTTCAAGGTCAAAAAGTCAATTTCAAGGTCAAATAAGCAAAATTACCATTTTTAACAAATAAAGCTAGGAACATGTGTAATACCTCTTTTTCATGGGATTTTGTCTGGAAAATCCATTTATGGTATTATTTTTTTGATCGAAGGTCATTTTTGAGGTCAAAAGGTCATTTCCAAGGTCAAAAATGTAAAAATGTGATATTTTAGAAACAATATAGGAAGAAGTGTAATATGTATTTTTGGCATGATTTTTGACTGGAAAATCTATTCACTTTTTTTGTGGGCTTTTGAGCGAAAAATGTCTTTTTCCTATTATTTGGTGATTTAAATTCATTCTCAAGGTCAAATATAATTTTTAGCATATATGCTAGAAATTGGAGCACGTATAATACCTTGTGTTGGGTTTCATTTTGACTGGATAATCTAATTCTGTTGGGTTTAAATGATTAAACATGCTCCAGGTGAAGAGATTGGTTCGAAGGCATTGAAGTGCAATTAACAAGGATGTGTTAAAGAGTGATGGAAAAGCTATAACGATTGATGAGGAGGTATTAAAGGGCAATGAGAAGGCGCTAGAAGACAATGAAAAGGCATTAAAGGGCATTGCGGAGGCATATCGAAGAGAAATGCGGAGGCGATAATGGGCAACAAGAGGCGTTACAGAGCAACCGGGAGCGTTATAAGGTGGGAGAGAGGCATTAAGGGGCTATGCAGAGGCGCTAAATGGAGACAATAATGCTTCTTGGTAGCTTTTAGTTTAACGCCTCTTCTTTGCAATTGAAGGCCTTTCCATCGCCCTTTAACGCCTCTTCTTCGCCTTGAATGTCCTTTCAGTTGAACGCCTCTTTATTGCAATTGAAGGCCTTAATGTCGCCCTTAATGCCTCTTCTTCACACTGAATGCTTCTCCATGGATATTTAACTCTCCGTCACATTTCAACGCTTCACCATCAATTTTTAACGCCTCCCCATGGTCATTCGACGCCTCTCCATCGCCATTTAACGTCTCTGTGCCACCTTTGACGCCTCTCATCGCCATTCAATGCTTTTGGGTCGACCTTTATATTTTTTCTTCGTCTTTTAACGCCTTTCAGTCGCCCTTTAACACTTCTTCGGTGCAATTAAACGCCTACTTATCGCCCTTTACCGGCTTCCCATCGCCATTTAACGCCTTTCCATCACCATTTACCAGCTCTTCATCGCCCTTTAACCCTTTAGCTTTACCATTTAACGCATCTGCAGCGCTTTTTTAGCGCCTCTCCATCAACCTTTTAGTGTATCTCCATCAACTTTAACTCTTTTTCTTGGCCCTTTAACACCTTTCCGTCACTCTTTAACGTGTCGCCGTCATAATTTAATTTCTCTCAGTTGCCCTTTAGTGCCTTTTTATCGCCCTTAAACACCTATCCATCACCCTTTAGCACCACCGCATCACCTGTCATTTAATTCTTCTTAGTCACCCTCTAACGCCTTTCAATAACCCTTTCATGCCACCCACCAACTTTTAACACATCCCGTCACTCTTTAATGCCTCTTCTTCGCCCCTTAGCGCCTCTTCGTTGTCCTTCAACGCCTCCTCATTGACCTGCAATGCCTCCTTGCTGCCCATTAATGCCTTCTCATCGCCATTTAACGCATCTGCAGCTCCTGTTAGCGTCTCTACATCACCCTTTAATGCATCTCCATCAACCTTTATTACTTTTCCGTTGCCCTTTGACATCCCATTTAACGCTACTACGTCGCCCTTTAGCAATCCTCCATTGTTTTTAATGCCTTCTCCTCACCCTCACACGCCTATCCAGCACACTTCAACTCCTCCGCATCACCCTTTACCGCCTTCCCATCGCCATTTAACACTTCCCCATCACCATTTAACGCCTCACCATCGCCCTTTAGCACATTCCCATCGCCATTTAACGCATCTGGAGCGCCTATTAGCGCCTCTCCATCACTTAACACTTTTTTCGACCTTCAACGCCTTTCCGTCGCTCCTTGACGTCTCTCTGTCACCATTTAATGTTTCTCTGTTGCCCTTTAATGATTTTCCGTCATCTTTAATGCCTTCTAATTGCACTTAGACACCTATCCATCACCTATTAGCACCTCCCCATCACCTGTTAACGTACCTCCATGTCACCGTTCCACAGCCCTTTTATGTCACCCCGTCACCTTTTAATGCATCTTGTCACTCTTTATCGCTTCATTTTTGCCCCTTAACGCCTCCTCTTGCCTTTCACCGCCTCATCATTGCCCTTCAACGCCTCCTCATTGCTTTTTATTTTTGCCTACTCATTGTCTTTTAACCCTTTTTAGTCACTCATTAGCGCCTCCGGGGCGCCGAATAGCCACACATAATATTTGACCTTGTTATTTACATTTGACTTAGAGGATCACCTCAAATCACCAAAATCATACCAGAAATATATTTGCAAAGCTTTATTTGTTA
This sequence comes from Flabesymbios commensalis, assembly GCA_964017125.1. NCBI lineage: Eukaryota > Metazoa > Annelida > Polychaeta > Terebellida > Flabelligeridae > Flabesymbios > Flabesymbios commensalis. The sequence goes on from OZ024913.1 coordinate 18,878,475, forward strand.
AAAATCACATTTTCGCTTACCTGACCTTAAAATTGACATACTGACTTTGAAAATGTCCTTTAATCATAAAAATAGTAGCAGAAATGGATGATTTGTCAAAATTACACTAAAAAGACGTACAACACTTTTTGCTATTTATGTTTGTTAATTGACTTTTGATGACCTTGAAGTGAAATTGACCTTGAAAATAACCTACAATCACTAAAATAATACTATAATTGGATTTGTCAGTCAAAATCCCATAAAAAGAGGAATTACACACATTCCTAACTTTATTTGTTGAAAAGGATATTTTCTCTTACTTTACCTTGAAATTAACCCCTTGACCTTGAAGATGACCTAGAATAATCAAAATAATATCAGATATGGATATGAAATAACTGGCAATAGCGTGTTTGACATTAGGTCTCTCACGTGGGATGAATGGAGTTACCCAGAGGGAGTTATCTTTCCTATTGTTACTCTGGGGACTATCCGACCCGAGGATAGCAGAGCTGCGCAAAATGCCAAGGAGTTTCAGCATTAAATTGCACAGCGAAACCCAAGTCTCCGGCCATCTGGGTATGTCTGGGGGTAGATCCCCTAGGCATGCCCAGAACCCCTTATCGGGCGAGCGAAGGAAAACACTCTCAATAACCCACTGTAGAGCATAATGGCTCCTGGAACTTCAAGGGTGCAGCAGGTGCAATGCGTTCTACACCAACGCTCTGCACCACTGCACACCAGTTCATATACACTTTAACTCATAATGTTCTTGTATATAAGGAGTAATAAAATGCATCATTTTCAGTCATTACCTGAGAAAGCAGTTGTTGTGTATTCATTTGAACATATATGTTCAGCCGACTCTACAAATGGTGACCCCGAGTTCAAGATTCAACTATTGCTTCAGCACACAGTGATGCTAGGTATACTATAAGTGAATCTTGTTAATTGTGCTTAAATAGTAATCAGTAAGAATGGCGACTTGGCCACCTAAAGCTGTCGATGGAGCTGTCGACGAAATGTCGAAATCCATACGACTGTATTCTGCCGTACAGGGTCATGTGACCCGTGCCAAGAACAATCTGGCTGAGACACTAGCACAAGAACACGTTAATGCTGAATCCATCCAACACGCTGTAACAAGTTTAGAAGAAAAATTGAAAAATTTCAACGAAAAACAGTTGGCCGTTGCTGCTCTGTGTGCCGACGCAACGCAGCTGACTGTGCTTGATTAACGGATGAACAGTATTGTTACAGACGCTGACGCTGTGCTGAGAGACGCTGTGACCAGAAAAGGTAAACTCACACTCATCCCCGCTCATATAACTTCCCGTGGGCCTAAGAAGGTGTTATTTCGGCCGCTGGATCATGACAACATTCGACTATGGATGCGACAAGTCGAGGATGTGTTTGATACAATGTACATTACCTCTCAGTTGAATAAATTCACAACTCTTACCACACTTTTAAGTGCAGACGAAGCAACTGTAATTCAAGATCTTATATTGGCCCAACCACGCCCTGATGATGTTTTTGAGCAGGCTAAGTTACTTCTATTCACCCGTTTTGATCGCCCTATACATGAGCGTCTCACCAGGGCTATCACGATGGGTGGATTTGAGGAGGACGAAATGCCATCACAATGGCTTGCCAGATTTCGTCAAACACGTGGTGATTGTTCAATAGATGACCTTGATCGCTGGGCATTGGTGCGTCAAATGCCACACGTTCTTCATCCGACATTGGATGCCTTGCAACCAGCACCATCACTGGACAAATTTGTGAAGCATGCTGACCGCCTTATAAAAACAGTTACCCCTCAGGCTGTCAGTCAAGTCGTAAAAAATCGCCATAAAAAGAACGTGTGCTGGTTTCATGAGAGATTCAACAACGATGCCCACACATGTGAGGGTTCATGGTGTTCTCAATATGCTGATGGGATTACTATCCGAAAACATCGGAGTTCGGGAAACAAAAGAGGCAAGAGGCAGTAAGCGCTCTGATCCCCTCGCCACGTCTACTCAAGCGCCTATATGCATGTGGATATATGATAGACACTGGGTCAGTTGTTTCAGTTGTTCCCCCTTCTCCCCATGAACGTCAGCACCCAGATGCTAAAGAATGTTTCTTACATGCAGCCAATGGAAGCATTATAAAAACATTTGGGACAAGAATGGATACGTTTACTATCATGGGACGAAGGTGCACACACATGATGGTTGTAGCAGACGTCACTTGCCCAATCCTCGGAATAGACTTTTTTTCTGATGGTGATGGGAAAGTTTTTGTGATTGATGCTGCCCACAGATGCCTCAGATGCCTCAACAAATGGATCCATCAGAAAAACGCCAGTTCATTCAATCATGAAACCATCATAGTAGTGATAACTCTGCATACTATATTGACCTTGTGGCAGCTTTTCCCAGAATCACAGAAACGAATTTGGGGAAAGTGACTGCACTGGCAAAGCCATTGTATATCGACACTGGAGAGGCTGTACCAGTGGCATCCCCCTGCCGACCATTGCATGGTGACAAAAAGAAGGCAATAGAGGCAGAGCTGCTTAAATGGGAAAATGAAGGAATAATTGAGCGTTGTGAATCTGAGTGGGCATCTCCAATTCATGCTGTAAAGAAACCTGATGGGTCATGGCGCGTATGTGGTGACTTCAGACGTTTAAACATTGTAACCAAGTCAGATCGCTATCCTGTGCCATCACTCTCAAGTTTTAATGACAATCTGGCTGGTTGCACAGTTTTTTCCAAAATTGACTTAAGACGCGCATATCAACAAGTCGATATTGATGAAGCCAGTCAGCACAAGGCAGCAATCACTACTACACTGGGCCTCTTCAAATTCCGCAGGATGGCGTATGGTTTGAAGAATGCTGGCCAATGTTTCCAACGCAACATTCATATATTACTTCGTGACTTGCCATTTCTCTTTGTATATATGGATGATATAATTGTTGGAAGTAAAAACCACAAAGAGCAGGAACGCCATCTTCAACAATTGTTTGAGCGACTGCAACAAACTGGCCTGGTGATCAACGTAGGCAAGTGTGTTTTTGGTCAGCCTAATATTACATTTCTTGGACACTATGTTGACAAGAATGGAATATCAATACCCCCTGACCGTGCAGATGCCATAATCCGCTACCCACGACCAACCAATGTTGCAGAATTAGAACGTTTTTTAGGCATCGTGGCATATTTTTATCGTTTTATCCATCAGGCCTCTTGAAAAATTGCCCCATTATATAAACTAAAGACATATCGCACTTCAAAAGCCTTTTGTGAACACTGGACAGAACAGCATAACAAAGCATTTGGCATTGCCAAACTGGCCATTGCTAAGGCTACAATGCTTGCTCATCCTGTGATCGGGGCTCAGACAGAGCTCTGGTGTGATGCCTCGAATATCGCTGTTGGCGCAGTCCTTGTGCAACTCCAGAAAGGATTGTGGCGCCCCCTGGCGTTCTGGAGTAAGCAACTAAATCGTGCACAAATGAACTATTCAGCAACTGACAGAGAGCTACTCGCAATATCATATAAAGTTGATCATTTTCGTAGCCATATTGAGGGCCAGCCCATAACTGTACGTACAGATTATCTCCCCCTTATCGGCTCACTGAAAAAGGCTGCTGACACGGCTCTGCCAATACCACGTCGCCATCTAAACAGGATATCGCAGTTTATTGACCATGTTCGTCATTTAAAAGGCAAACGCAATGTATTAGCTGATACCATGTCACGTATTGTTCTTGTGCAGGGTGAGAAAGACACTTGGTCTAGTGCAGATGTCAATCGTGATTCATGTGGGATTATAAACCAGCTTCCATGTGATGATGATATTAGCACGTCCCTAGATGAGCCATTGGTTGATGAAAGTTTTGTTGACTGTTTGAAAAAATGTCAAAGTATAAATACTGAGGACTGTGGGGATTGTTGTTCTGCGAGAGCTTGTCAAGCTGTGTTTGGGGTCAGTGACTCTCATATAAAATGCCATACACCTTCTCCTGTTGATTTTCGTAGAGAGCAAGATGCAGACTTAAATTTACAAAAGTGGATTAAGCGCCATCTTAACACAGACACGCCGTCCCATCCAGAATTGGTCAACGCTGGTGAAACCAGCATATGGGTGGGTGCCAAAGATAAGCAACCCAGAATACTGGTACCCACCTCTCTCCAACACAGTGTTTTCGACAGTGTTCACCAACTTGCCCACCCTACCTTTAAAGCAGGTTATAAACTTATCAAACAGAAATACTGGTGGTCTGGCATGAGCAAGGATATATCCAAGTGGTCACTCTCATGTAAGCCATGTCAACTTGCCAAAATCCACCCGCATGTAAAAGCACCTCTACATCATCTACCACCTCCAACTGATAGGTTCAGTCACATCCATGTCGACCTTGTTGGACCATTACCACAGTGCGAAGGGAAAAATATGCTTCTTACGGTCATTGATCGATGGACAAGCTGGCCAGAGGCATACACTCTGTCTTCAACTGGTGATGCCGCCTCTTCTCAGGCTTGTGCTAAGCTTATCGTCCGGGAATGGATACCTAGGTTCGGTGTTCCTGATGTTATTACTTCGGATCGTGGCCCACAGTTCACATCGGCATTGTGGGTGTCATTGTGTCTGATGATGGGTATGAAAAGAGACATGACAACGGCATACCACCCCCAACACAATGGCAAGATTGAACGTTGGCATCGCTCTCTCAAAAATGCTCTACGTGCGCGATTACTCGGTCACCACAGATGGGTACCGGAATTGCCGTGGGTGCTATTGGGCCTTCGTTCAGCACCTAACCTAGATACTGGTGTTTCTCCATGTTTACTTGTCCTTGGACAGCAGCCTGTGCTACCAGGTCAACTCGTCATCCCTCGAAAGGAGATAGCCGACCCTACTGCATTCAGTGAACGCCTGGCTCTAGCTATGAAGGCTCAGGTTTTCAATGGTAACCCATTGCATGGAGGTGATCATTCATGTCGCCCTGTACCTCCATCACTCAAAAACACATCTTCTGTTTTAGTTCGAAATGACCGCTTACAAGGATCACTCGCACCTAAATATAATGGCCCATTTAAAGTTCTCGCAAGAAGTGATAAATATTTTACAATATTGCGATATGGACATCACGACAAAATATCAGTTGACCGATTGAAACCTTTCCACGAACCTTCTCATCAGACCACACGGCCTGCACAAACACTTTTCCAGACACCCACAGGTACTGCTTTTATCCCGAAAAGAATTTCGAAACCCCCTGACAGGTTGGGATATTCACGGCCATAGTGATAATAAAAACTCGGACATCCTCGACAGTTCCGCCCTTTTTTGGGCTGTGGAAGGGCATTGTAGAGCATAATGGCTCCTGGAACTTCAAGGGTGCCGCAGGTGCAATGCGTTCTACACCAACGCTCTGCACCACTGCACACCAGTTCATATACACTTTAACTGTGCCCCTATAGTGGCATAATGTACAACATAATGTTCTTGTATATAAGGAGTAATAAAATGCATCATTTTCAGTCATTACCTGAGAAAGCAGTTGTTGTGTATTCATTTGAACATATATGTTCAGCCGACTCTACACCCACCATGCCCTATCACCCCCACCCGCACATCATCATCTGTACATCAGTCATCTCATCAATTGACTACAACGTTTTTATCGTATTACAATGTCACTTAAAAGACCTTATGTGCCGAAAAGTGACGTGAAGCAATGATTTACTACTACTATCAGATATGGAATGCCCTGGCAAAATTGCATGACAAAAGAGGAATTACACATTTTCCTAGCTTTATTTGTTAAAAATAGTAATTTTGTTTAATTAACCTTGATATTTTACCTTTTGACCGGTGAGATGACCTTGAATCATGAAAATAATACAAGCAATGAATTGCCTATTCAAAATCACATGTAAATGAGGTATTGCATTTGTTCCTAGCTTCATTTATTGAAAAATCATTTTCGACCTTGAACTATCTGACAACCATTTTGTTTTTGACCTTGGATAGGATTTTCTACCTTGAAGCCAACCTTGGATCAACAAAATAATACCATCAATTGATTTTCAGATAAAATCCCATGTTTTACCTTGAAATTGACTTTTTGACCTTGAAGATGACCTTGTGTCATAAAAATAATACAAGAAATGGATTGCCCAGTCAAAATCACATGAGAATGAGGTATTACACTTCATTTGGTGAAAAATCATAAATCATAAAAAATCATATTTGACCTTGAAATATTTGGCGGCCATTGTGTTTTTGCCCTTAAAAAAATCCGCCCAAGGGTGCCAAAGTGGCACCCAGCTGTTTCATGCTCAGGACCAGAATCAATCATAAAACATCGGCCATACCGCGAAACATGCTTGAATAAAAAAAATGCCATTTGACAACTGGACTAAACGGGAGGGTAGTGACGATAAATATTATGTCGTCAAGCATAGTGACCACATGGATATCGGGGCAAAACATTGGTAACAACCATAACTTGGCAGACGTGTCTTTTGATTTAAACTTTTATTATTTGAAAAAATATATTTAGAACGCAAAAGCAATAGTATAAAATTATAATATGTAAGCCTTCTCTCTCGGACCACTGCCATCAATGTCACTTTGCACGGCAGTATAAAGTAGAGGTCGCCATGTCTGCCCTTTTTGAAATGAAGGTCAGTCTGAGAATGAGGAAGGATATTCTTAGAAAATTATGAGGCAGGCAAATGTCACCAAATGGTCAATAAATCGTCGCTACCCTGCAAACGCAAAATATTTGTATAACATTTATACAAGGTAGGACCAACGTTGAAGACGTTTGGACGACGCTGTATAAATGTAATTCAAATATTTTGTGTTTGATGATTAGAATTTAGCTAACGTGAAACCTGAGACACACCCGCTAAACATTCGCGAATGTCGAGGGTATCCCCCCTCTCGATACAATTGCAACAAGACACTCTCCAAAGTAAGATTATTATAATATTCCTCACATTAATATTTTACACGATCCCTACAAATGATCATTTGGTTCATCTGACGATGGAGATTATTGTTCGATATGAGATGTAGCTACTTGTCAAATGGTTTAACTAGAGAGCTGTCCATACTCTCATGTACGGGGTTCTACGGGGGCGGTTGTTCGAGACTGATACAGTATAAATTTCACGAAAATCAGCTTCTCCATCACCGCCGTCCGTGTAAAACCGGGAAGCAGTGTCTGGTAACTCTTCAAGTAAGCAGATACCGCCTTCTGGCTTTCCACAGCGGATCACTCTAGATACAGGGTCAAGAAAGCTTCTGCTGCACGACATGCACGAGAAAGGGTCATATTTGCCATGCCTTATTAACACAGCTGTCGCTCACGTTGTCACCAAGAGGTCAGGTCCACAAACCATAACAAAATGTTAAATAAAACATGGGGGCACCTAGTGGACGGAGATTCAGTCATTGCAAAGTGTATTTTTTCCATGCGATTGTACCAGCCCCGTGCAGACATGCGTTTTTGTACATATATACGCGGATCCTGATTTTGTATAAATTTTACGATATATATATACGCTAAAATTTGCAATTACAATAAATTAATCCATTGAAATTACAATTGATGCATTAAAATTACGATTACCACAGTTAAAAAATTATGACGTCGACTATTCACACTGTGGATATGCGACCGTATCAACCAACTGTTTAATAGGCCAACATTAAACAAACATTGGCTGAATATTATTGATAATACTATATAATAGTCCAGTTGCCGTCCATAGAACCTAGAAATTGTGAGAAGTGTAAGGCTTTTTGATTGATTCATGTTCCCAATGGGTCGATGAACAAATTCAGCTTTGTTGCCCGGACGGCAACTTTGGGCAACTTTTTAAATTAGCATAGTTAACATAATTAGCATAATTAGCAATAGGGACTAATGCCAAATGTTAATTTTAACCCAATGGACGTACACAAATCTCTAATACCACATTTCCATATAATTCAGACATAAGGAATTCATTTCTGAGGTTAATGGTAATAAAGATATCCAAGTGAAAGGTCATGATTATGATACAAACAAAACTAAACTGACCAATAATATGAAATGGGCAGTGCCCAGGAAGCCCACAACCCAATCAGTGTAAAAGAGTAACATTAGACATAAATAAATTGCAATTTAATCTGAAGTTTGACTCAACAGAATTGAGTGTATGCCTAAACATATACATATCTATACCTATGATATAGCATTATAATGTAGGACATACCAAACGTTGTTTTGCATGAGTTTTCTTTTATGGGGGAGGGGTAGGCCTAGTGGTTACGCTATATAATTGATATAGATTATACAATGTAATTATTGTGTTAGCAAACACGAGAATGACAATTATCTGTTTCTTCAGATCATTATTTAGAGGTTATGTAGGCATAGGCCAACAATTGTTGTACTTTCATTAAAACATGTGGGTTATTTTGCTTCAAAATTACCATAAGTGTGTGCAGTCGGGATGCTTAAATCTTAGACCTATACAGCTGTACTCGAAAACACACCCTTGAATATGTACTCGAAAACACACCCTTGAATACCCCAAAACACACCATGATAGAGTCTAATTTGGCATGTTAGGTCATAATGGGTTCTTCTGTGGGTATCAATTCTAGGCGAGTAGCCATATGCCTACAACTGAGTCATTCATAGATCCGTATACAAACTAAGACAAAGAAGGGGGGGGGGGTACAGAACGACCATCCTTAAGTGTAATAGGGGGGCTTGGGGCATCCCGTAGAAATGTTGAAAAATTGGCTCTAGCTGCATTCTTGCGCAATTTAGAGGTAAAATTTACTTCTTTCAATGGCAATTTTTTTTTAATTTTCAGTCTACCTTGCAGCTACACACAGGCTACAGTAGGCCTACATAAGAAAATAAACACCGTATTACTTGCTGGCAAAACACAGGGTTTCGTGTCGTGGGCCACACCACTTGAAGGTTGATGGAGGTCCACATACTTATCACTATATGACAATGATCCTGTTTCAATAAAAATAGTGTAGTAATCATTTGGCCAAAAACAAGTTCTCAATTAACACAATCTACCTGGGTATTATTGGCAAGGTGTGAACAACAACAAACCATTGAAACATACTCTAACATCCTAAAATGGCATGTACAATAAGTTTATATATACAAAAAATCTAACAGCTCATTGCTTTCCATCCCCACTATTTTGTCCTTTTCCTCCTCTTCTTCTTTCTCAACATGAATTTCCTCTGATTCTTCCCTAGTCAGTGAATAGCAACAATCATTTAAAACTGAAATGAAATGACTTGGGTTTTAGGACACCTTTGGTTCACATATAAGCCAAACTAGGGCAAAAAAACCTCCTGAGGTTGGTGAGATGAATTATACGACGCTGCCCTCCAGACACGGTCTGAAGCCGAGCACGCTACCACTTAGTCGCGGAGGCTTTCCGCAATATTTTAGACTGCAATGCTGACACCAAGAAGCTTAGGAAGTAAATTTCATCACTTGCGAACCTCCTGCAATCTGCCAGACAAAGTTAGTGATGTCTTTAGTTGCTTCTGATCTGTGACATTTACGAAGCGACAGCCTTCCACAAAAGCATTTGGAGACGAGCCCGACGATTATGAGATCCAGGATGATATCCGTAGGGGGGAGGGGGGGAGGGAATTCAGTGTAGGAGGTTTCTTGCGACAGATGTTATACCGGTGCAGCTGACAATATTATATTCTCTCAGTAGTCTGATAAGAAAATGTCTGACCTATATCCATCAATTCACTTTGTGTGACACCCTGTTTCCCCTGTACCTCATCTAGCGCAGGATTATTGATGTATTTTTAATACTAGGAGCTTGCCCTTTCCACATGGGAAAGAAACTGTCGCACTGTGACAGACCTTGGCATTTCACTCAAAGTGCAATAACGGCATGGTGGTGATATAGCACTGATCTGTCCCACTCCTACATCAGAACACGTGCCTCACCTTTTTTAGCAAATCTCAACATGTAGCTTAGCAAGGTTATTTTAGCCTCATTGTGATCTACAAGACAGTTTCCTCTTCCTATCATGTTGATGCTGTGTCCATGACTGAAACTGCAGAGAAGTTGATCCAGCTGGCGCTTGTTGGCTGTGGTTTATGGCATCGCGAGGTGGAAGTCGAGAAGTAAGTGTCAGTTGATATATTGCAGCACCCTCACCAGCTCTTCTCTGACGCTCATAATCTTAGGCACTTAATCCTTCATAGGCCAATTGAGCAAAGATAATAAAGATAGTTGCACCTTGGTACTTTTCACCACTTGTGAGGCATGCCTTGCAACTGTCCACAATGTCTGCCACTGTTCCTAACGTTCGCATATGATGTGATCAACGAGCAACCCATTTGGTTTTGGTACATTTTCGCTATCACTTCTCAAACGTTTCATCAGTACCGACGTGTCTGTCTTTAGCAGATATCCAAATTCATCGACCAGAGAATGTGGTACAGGGGACAGTTCGTACTGAGACACTGAGAGGAGTTGAATGTTTCTTTGCTGCCCAATGATGTGAAAACGTGCAAACAAAGCCTTATACACAATTGAAAAAAGTAACTTGTTTTATATGCCTGTATCAACTATACATACAGTTACATCACGTGATGTCTGACGACCTTGACATATTCTGCTTAACCGTGACCTGTAACTAAAAGTTACTCTGGAAGCCCTGAAACACTGGACTGCCTGGACCACAACACAGCAAACTCTCGCATTTGTTGCTTAAATATCAATTTGATAAAATTACATAGCATTGACCTTGACCTTTATTCATCACCCATTGTTATAAAAATATGTAAAAGTCACCTATATTTCAAATTGACCACGATATTCACCAGATACACCAGTGATACAGACTTGGACACTGTAACTCGAACGGTTATTTAGAACGGTGTTTAGATATTGATAGGAATTAAGGCAAGCGTGACCTTTGACCTGTACGATTTGTAAAAATAGATCAACGTCACCCATGTTCGAATTTCACCGAAATATTCGCCAGATACAAATGTGAACACTGTAGCTGGAACAGTTAATTATATCGATAACAGTTATTAATATCGATTAGCCATGTCTATTGATGAATGGACGGCACGACGGACGGATGGCCGGACGGACAGACGGAGGAAAAACTTTTATTGGCAAGGCAGAGGATAAATATAAGATCAGGAGTGAATTTTTTGGATCTGACCTAAACACAAGTTTGATATTGGCCATTTTTCTGCAACTACTGGTTCAAAAGTAACTTTTTACCTTGGACCATAATGGAGATTAAGCCGATTATGCTAATTATTTTAATTGTGCTAATAAAAAAAGTTGCCCAAAGTTGCCACTTGGGCAACAAACCTAAATTTGTTCAGTGGCATCATAATAATATGAATCAATCGAAACATCTTACACTTCTCATCATTTCTAGGTCCCCATTGAACATATAAGAGCAACAACTGGACTATAAGTATGCATGTTTCAATCATTATGTCTGTATTGTACACAGGATATTTACAACATACTAATTTTTGTAATTAATAAATAGTTGATTCATCTTAACGCTACTTCTTGACGGTTTTTCCTTTAATTCTTTCAATTGCGGGGACTGTCATTATACGTCAAAATCTGGCGCGTGAAGACGTCATATTCTGACATATCAAGACGGTCACCGCACTGAAAGAGTTAAAATATTTAGAATGATTTCAAATATGTTGGTTTCAATGGTTTATGCAAAAATATTTCAGCGTTGTAAGGGTTTATATGCTGGGCTATGAGACATTGATAACCGCCAGAGTCCTCCTAACTCGCGTTATAAAACATATATTACCAGCGGCTCCGTGATTATTCCAAAAGGCAAGCCCATACAAGATTTCATATTGACGAAATCTTCCCCACGCAGACAAAAATGCGATCGTTAGAAAAAAAACTAAGCATACCAATAAAAAGGGGAATCCCCCTCCAAGGAGCAGACGTGTATAGGTCTGCTGTGGAATTATTGATGCCCTGCTCAATGTTATGTGGTATGTCATGGTGATATAATAACCACTGTAACAGCGAGCTCTGTCAGAATGTTGTTAATCTGCCGCACGCCAGGACACGAGGTTATCATTGGATCTGCCTGAATGGTTTGTTTCAATTTTTCATTCATTCGAAGCTGACGCAATTTCCAGCTTTAAATTACTTGATTACGATAAATATTTATATTTGTGACACATTTAAATCGCGATTTCCAGCTCAAATGATGAAAACAATGGTTTCTTTCTATTTTCGTTCATTCGAATCTGGAGTTGCTGTCGTAATTTCCAGCCTAGAATGACGAAAAATATTTATATTTGTGACAAATTTGAATCGCACTTACCAGCGTCAAATGACGAAAACTGAATGGTTTGTTTCTATTTCGTGTTTATTCGAAGCAATTTCCAGTTTCTAATGACACAAAATACTTAGATTTTGTGAAAAAATTGAAATCGCAATATCCATCTTCAAATGACGAAAACAGAATAGTTTGCTTGTTTTCGTTCATTCGAAGCTGCAATTGCTAACACAATTTCCAGCTTTAAAGGACGAAAAACTATTTATATTGTGACAGATTGGAATTTTGGCAATTTCTAGCTTCAAATATTACGAAAAATATTTGGGACAAATTGCAATCTCCCAAGCTTAATTGTATCAATGTATGAGTACCTACCATTGATTGTTTTTAATTTGACTGACTTTTTTAGGTTAAACTTGGCTGGAACCACAGCTGAACTTACGGGACGTGGGATAATAAGTTGTGAATCTCGTTGAGCAAAACCGAGCACTCAGAAGATTCCCCTGCGTTCTTAGGTAAGACTGAGTGACAATTTGTGAAATATATTCGCATTATCATGTTTATCATATAAAATTAACAGACCGATATATTATCAGACAAAAACATTTTGTCGGACTCTACAGGATGACGCCTATATCATGTTCATATAGCAGCACATTTTTGTTAATTCAGTTCAATCCAGGTATACATGTATGTATACTGTGATGCAGCGGACTGGTTATTCTGGACAGATAGACAGGGTAGAGGAGACAGGTAATTCTCCAAATCATTGCTAATCGATTGGTTTAGGAAGAGTCATATTCAACACACCATAGATGTTTGCTTTGCCCTTACAGCGCGGGGATAGACTTCAGACGTCAGAATCTGACGCTATAGACGTCCGATTCTGACGTCTGAAGGCGATCACTGTACTGACCCACAACACAGTTATTTAAATGAAGCGGAAAGAGTTAACTGACACATTTGTGGTGATTTCAAATTGAAAAACCATGGTCTCTGTGGTTTGTATGAAATATGTCAGCGCTTTGAGGGAGTTGCGCTGCTGTACCTATCCGTCCAACGTTCAGCCAATATGCCTTATTTGCTGTCTGGATCAATTGGGAATGTCGATATAGACGACGCGGGTATTGTCAAAGCGCGGTCCCTGGACTTGTTCATCGGATATTTTTTCATATGCGCGATCTGCATAATAGTATTATATAAAATGAGCTCAAAGCACAAAATATAAAATATGTCTGAATCTTTGAATGATATGTTGATGTACCAAGAGCATGTTGTGAAATTGGCCATTATTTAGGTCCCACCATATTACATATATTCGCATGTTAAAAATAACACATTTCAACATGATAAGTATAATAGATATAATAATATTTTATTAAGATATATATAATTTAAATTAATAATATTTATAATAGGCCTACTGTAAAATAAGAATGATTGTGTGTAGTTTGTTTCTTTTTCTGGCCTGAAATATTTTATAATATAACAATGTCACTATTTTTTCGTAGCAAGTTGTATAAAACTCTGTTAATAATAGTCTGATAGAGAAATGGCATATCTGGATGGAACCTTGCAAATCGGTATATACAAATACGTATTGATGCATTTTTGAACTTTTGCGAATTATCTCTGATAATTCAAAAAGGCTGCCCTCAACTCAAGACAAATCAACGTATAGACAGGTTATTTTAGGTTTTTTCCTTGCAGTATAATACACAAGAATCAGTCAATTGGAAGGCAACATATGCAATTGAAAACTAGTAGCACTTTTGACCACTTGGCAGCTCACTAGGGAGTCGTTACGCCTGTTGCATTTTGTGTGGCATGGTACATAATGAAGTAGTCTTATGCAAGAGAAGCCAAAGCCTCCGCTTGTCCGGCCATACTCTTTGGATGGATTGTCCTACGCTGGTTGTTCAGTTCAACGCCGCAGCTCTCGCACCAGAGAGCCTCTATTTATGTAATAGTATTAATCTTTACTAAACTGCAGGTTTCAAAAAGGTAAAATCACCAAAGATCATAAATACTTTGGTTAGGTTGGTGCATAATTATCGCAAATCTGATCGGAGATCTGATCATGTACTTCCAGGTACAATCGTCTCGCCTATCCAACGGGACAACGTCTCGTGTTCTCTGGGTGTCCATATTAGATTGAGATTACGCTCAGAGTGCAAGTCATTTTGTTAGAGAAATGTACACACAAAGCTTTTGAGGAAATTCGTTTAACCCTTTAACCGCCAAATTATAAAATCTGAATTTTCACCCACTTGAAGTTCAAGTGAGTGAAAATTATTCAGATTTGACAAAATGGAGGTGAACTGTTTTCAAATATTGCTGATTGATGTCACTTTTTATCTTTAACATGTTTAAAAGGTGGTAGTTAATGTGCTAATAAAAAATGAAAACCCAAATATATGAGGTACCGGCGATTAAAGGGTTAACACTATTTTCACAAGTAAAGACTTGTCCAAGCAACCTTGCAGTCCCGTTGAGTAATATTCATACTGCTGGATTTAAAATAAATAGCAAGGCCGTCTACATATAACAATTTTTCGATGCATGCTGGCAGGGCTTTGTCTTTGCTGTTAACTTGTATTGTAAAACGATTCGGTGACAAAATGCTTCCTTGTTGGACACCTTCCCCTTGAGAATATAGTGAGGTGTGAGTGTTATCTAATCTGCCTTTAAATTTCTCCATTTAAAAAAAAATTGTTGCATTTTGTGGATTAAAACAAATTCCCACTGTGTGTCTCTTCCAACCTGGTGAAATTATATGCGTTATTAACCCGCACTGGTATTTAATAATAATGTATGTTGACGCCACATA